>CM019716.1:65134849-65734849 GCA_009760885.1 Achatina immaculata | reverse complement strand
TAGCTGTCTGCCTGCCTGTCTGTCTGTCTGTATATATACACATATCTAGCTGTCTGCCTGCCTGCCTGCCTGTCTGTCTGTCTGTATATATACACATATCTAGCTGCCTGCCTGCCTGCCTGCCTGCCTGCCTGCCTGTCTGTCTGTATATATACACATATCTAGCTGTCTGCCTGCCTGCCTGCCTGCCTGCCTGCCTGCCTGTCTGTCTGTATATATACACATATCTAGCTGTCTGCCTGCCTGCCTGCCTGCCTGTCTGTCTGTCTGTATATATACACATATCTAGCTGTCTGCCTGCCTGCCTGCCTGTCTGTCTGTCTGTATATATACAAATATCTAGCTGTCTGCCTGCCTGCCTGCCTGTCTGTCTGTCTGTATATATACACATATCTAGCTGTCTGACTGCCTATCTGTCTGTCCATTTTATGCTGCTGATTTATAGAAACAATAAAATAATTTCAACTTAAATGTTTTTTTTAAAGCACCGTATCGAAAGAGTATAAAAATTTAATAAGCATAACATTCTTCGTTGACGTTCTATTTTTCATTATGTATCGAACATTTTCAATAGCAAATTAGTTATGATTCTAAGAAGTATGTAACAGCAGGGGCTATAATACTAAAAAAGTGGTATATCCTTTTTAAAATTACTAAGTCCGACTTCTTCTTCTTCTTCTTCTTCGTTCACTTCTACCACCAAAAACCGCACTGTGAACCTACTGAATTCACACATGTGGTCCTCGTTAGGTCCGGTGGTCCCCTGTGTGGTCCAAAATAGACCACATGAGTTCCACGAAGGACCACAAGGGGTTCAGAGTATCACAGTGCTTTAGCCTGTATTCTTGGTGGGTCTCGGAAGCGGGATTGCGTGACACCGTGGTTTTCATTGCACCAGTTTGGTCTAGGGTTGGACTTTCTCACCGGAAGACCTCGACGTGTTTGGAATATCAGTGCATCCCCGCTGGGTGAGAGGCGTTAGCCCACCCAGGACAGAGTTGGACTTTCTCACCGGAAAACCTCGACGTGTTATGAGATACCCGTGTATCACCGCCGGGTGAGAGGTGGTTGCCCATCCAGTCCAGGGTTGGACTTTCTCACCGGAAAACCTCAGCGTGATTAGGATACGCAGACATCCCCGCCGGGTGAGAGGTGGTTGCCTATCTAGACTTCCCTGGTCCAGTGTCTCCGACTTCAGCATTTTGCGGTCGTGGCCGCTACCCTTCCTAGTTGTGACCAGGATGGAGCTTTTGTCCAGGAGGACGAATCCTCGCCACTAGTGACTTCTACCCCTGGGTTGAGCCGGTTTAGGCATTTCCCAGTATGGGCATGTTTGGGACGGGACCGACCTCTAGGGCAGAGGTACTGTGACATTCATAGCCTTCAAGATTCACCCTGGTATGAGCCGGTTTAGGCAAAATTCACCAGTATGGGTGTTTATCAGGCGTTACCGACCTCTAGAGCGGAGGTGGCATGACATGTCTAGCCATCGAGTTCCACCCCTGGTGTGTGCCGGTTTAGGCATATTTCACCAGTGTAGGTGTATTTCGGACGTAGGCGGCCTCTAGAGCAGAGGTGCCGTGGTATAGCTCTCGTAGCGATACTACTGGACATACCAGGTTAAACTTCACTTTCCACCACCTTTTCCCATCGGCGCCGCACAGCAACCTTTATTTCCGCATTTACTTCCTTAACCGGGAGGAGCTTCACTCCACGCGCGGCATTTGAAAAGTCAAGCCAGCAGTGACTTAACCTCTGGGACAAACCGGTTCATGCATTTCACACGATATGACTGCACTCAGGACGTGGCCGACCTCCAGACCAGAGGTGCCGTGATTTGACTGTTTGCTTCGCTTTATTCTTTCAACAACCTTTTCCGCAGTGATGCTGCGCGGCAACCTCATTTGCAAATTTCTTCATTGGCCGGGAAGAGCACCGCTCCACGCACGGCAGCTGAAGATCTCGCCAACAGCGACTAAGTCCGACAAATTTACATCTTCTAAAAAATACTTAACCACCTATATTCATGTGTTGACGTATATAGAAATAAACAAAATCAGGACACATGTTTGTAAAAGTATTTCTAAGATTACTATAATAACATTTTTGTGTTTCTGAATCCATCCATCCATCCATCCATTCATCCATCCATCCATCCATCCATCCATCCATCCATCCATGTATCCATGTATCCATCCATACATCCATCCATCCTTCTATATTATCCATCCGTCCATCTATCCATTCATCTATCTATCAGTTCATCCATCCATCTATCTATCTATCTATCTATCTATCTATCTATCTATCTATCTATCTATCTATCTATCTATCTATCTATCTATCTATCTATACTTCCGTCCGTCCATCCATCCATCTATCCATACAGCCATCCATCCCTCCATCTTGTTGTGTTTAGTTATACAAGTAATTCATCCACTTCATCTAAATAAAAAAAAATGAAGCAGAACACTAACACTGTTACGGAAAGTAATTTGAGATGCAGTTCTGTATAATTCTATAACGAACAAATTTCAATGACAAATTCATCATCATCATCATGTGCCGTGCCGACTGGCGTTGGCTATTATGCTTCTCCAGAGTATCCGATCCTTCATGCAGGCCATCAGCTCAGTTGGTGATCTCCTCTCACACCATCCCGTCAGACTGTCCAGTATCATTTCTCTTGGTCTTCCTCTTGATTTTCGTCCTTCTATTTTTCCTGTTGTTAAAATATTTTCAATACCCCCTCTTCTCATTGCATGTCCTATGAAAGTACATTGTCTCTCTCTTATCTTTTTGACAAGGTTTTTTTTTTTTTGTCTCTCCAGCTCTTCTCATACATTCTTCATTAGTTATTTTTGGTGTCCAGGGGATTCGCAACATTCTTCTAATAAACCACATTTCTGCTGCTTGCAATGATTTTTGTGCAGACTTGCCTATTGTCCATTATTCACTTCCATATAACAAGATAGGTTCAATATAGCATTTTAGGACTCGTTTTCTAACATTCATTGATAAGGATGTGTTTGTTAATATGTTTCTCATTCTCTGAAATGCAGTCTTTGCTTGGCCTATTATGTTCCTAATTTCTGTTCTGCATTTCCCATCTGAAGTTATTACTGCTCCAAGGTATTTGAATTTTTGCACCTGCTTTAGAATAGTTCCGTTTAATTTAATACTGCATGCTGGTGGATTCTGTTTCTTAGATATAACCATAGTCTCTGTCTTTTTGATGTTCAAAGTAAGGCCTTTCTGTTCACTTTCTTTGGCGACTTTATCCAAGAGATGTTGCAGGTCTTGTTGGTTCTCAGCTATCAGTACTGTGTCGTCAGCATACCGAAGGTTATTAATATTGTATCCTCCAATTTTTATGCCTGGTTCTGTGATGATTGTTCTTAGAATATTCTCGCTGTACAGAGAAAAAAGGTCTGGAGATAGTACACATCCTTGTCACACCCCTTGTTTTATAGTTTGATATTTTCCAATTCTATTTTCAACTCGAACTGCTGCTTCTTGCTGCCAGTATAGATGTTTCACAATCCTCAGGTCTTTGCCGTCTATATTAATGTCTTCAAGCATTTTAATAATTTCATTATGTTTCACCTTGTCAAATGCCTTGGTGTAATCAATGAAGCATAAGTAGAGATCTTTCTGTACTTCTAAAGCTCTTTCTGTTAGTGTTCGTAAAGCATAAATGGCATTGTGTGTTCCCTTTCCTTCAACAAATACAATTTGTTCATCTGCTATTTCCATTTTTATCTTTTTCCTTGTTCTTCTCATAATTATTATCAGAAGTAACTTCGTTATGTGACATGAGAGGCTGATAATCCGGTGGTCGTCACATTCCTTTGCACCTGGTTTCTTTGGTAGTGCTATAAACGTGGATTTCAGCAAGTCACTGGGAATATAACCACTGTTGTAAATGTCATTCAGTAACTTGGTTATTATTTTTATTCCTGTCTCCTCTAGTGCCTCTATTTTTTCTATTGTTATATTATCAGGCCCAGTCGCTTTTCCTTTCTTCATGTGTTTGATGGCATCTATGATTTAATCTTCAAGTATTGGTGGTCCCTCACAGTTTTCAGTATCTGGTGTTAATTCTGGTCTTTCTCCTCCATATAGCTCACCGATATACTCTGTCCACCTGTCCACAATGTCTTATTTTCCCATTAACATTTTACCTTCTTTCGATTTCAGGCATCCTGTGGTATATTTTGTTTTCCTGCCTGCGAGTTCATTAATTCGTTTGTGCATGTTTTTGCTGTCTTTATTATGAGAGTCCTCTATCTGTCTGCACTGCTCATTTAACCACACTTCTTTTGCTTGTCTGCATTTGCGTCTTATTTCTTTATTTATCTTGTTATATTTTTTATCGTTATTTTTACTCCTCCTCCTCTTGTCCATCAGTCCTAAGATGTCGTCTGTCATCCATTTATTTTTAGGGGCTTCTTTTTTTTGGTGGTATTATCTCCTTTAGAAGAATGTTGCGAATCCCCTGGACAGCAAAAATAACTAATGAAGAATGTAGGAGAAGAGCTGGAGAGACAAAAAACCTTGTCAAAAAGATAAGAGAGAGACAATGTACTTTCATAGGACATGCAATGAGAAGAGGGGGCATTGAAAATATTATAACAACAGGAAAAATAGAAGGAAGAAGATCAAGAGGAAGACCAAGAGAAATGATACTGGACAGTCTGACGGGATGGTGTGAGAGGAGATCACCAACTGAGCTGATGGCCTGCATGAAGGATCGTGTACTCTGGAGAAGCATAATAGCCAACGCCAGTCGGCACGGCACATGATGATGATGATGATATCTCCTTAACAGTTTGGTGGATAGAATCTCTTAACATTTCCCATTGTTCATCTATACTATTTATCTTTGCTATTGCATTGTATCTATTTGTTATAATAACTTTGTATTGTTCTCGCAGTTCTTGGTCATTTTTAAGAAGTTCTATATTCAGTTTGATGTTTCTCACTTTTCTGTATGCTTTCTTTAGTTTTATTCTAACTTTTCCACAGAGTGGATCATGGTCACTATTGCAGTCAGCTCCTGGCATGGTTTTTGTTGTCAGTAATGCATTGCGGAATCGTTTGTTGATTAATATGTAGTCTATCTGGTTAAAAGTCTTTTTGTCTAGACTGCACTACGTTGCCAGTCTTCGAGGATGTTGTTTAAACCAGGTGTTTCCTACAACCATGCTGTGTATTCTTGTCCATTCAATTAATTTATAACCTCTGTCATTCCTCTCCCATAGTCCATAGTCACCAACGATGTCTGAAGTTCTTCCTTTACCAACTTTGGCATTAAAATCTCCCATGACTATGGTAACTTCATGTGACTTTGTGTGTTTTAGTGCTGTCTCTATGTCATTATAAAATAACTGTACATCTTCTTCAGAGCTTTCAGATGTTGGAGCGTACACTAATGACAAATTACTTTACATTAATTCTGAAGTATGTGTAAATGCAGAAGAAATAATAATAACTTTTTGGTATACACATTGTTCGACGAGAAAAGTGCTAGATAATGACTTTTTATAAAAATACTTTAAAAATTGCTTGCAGGTTGTATTGATGTTTGGAAATATAAACAGAAAACAACTTTAGAAAAGACGTTTGTGAAATTATTTCTAACGTTTCTTTAAAAACTGTTTAAAATTTCGAAATCCACCCATCTATCCATCCATCGATTCATCCATCCGTCCATACATCCATCCATCCATCCATCCTTCCATCCATCCATCCGTCCGTCCATCCATCCATCCATCCATCCATCCGTCCGTCCGTCCATCCATCCTTCCATCCATCCATCCGTCCATCCTTCCATCCGTCCGTCCATCCATCCTTCCATCCATCCATCCGTCCGTCCATCCATCCATCCATCCATCCATCCATCCATCCATCCATCCATCCATCCATCCATCCATCCATCCATCCAGAACTCAGAGAAACATACAACTCTGCCGGGCCTGTGGCTAAGATAAGATACGACATGGACATATAACCTTAGAGAAAAAAAACCCCAAACAACAGTTCTCTCTGGTGATGGAGTAGCTTCTTGCTGTTTGTATACTCATTTAGAGGGTGGATTTGTAAGAAGTACACCCATTCACCATGGCAGCCATAAATGAATATATCAACCAAATTTTGACCGAGAAGCAATCACCTGAGACAGTCCAGATCGCTGATCACAACATCCTGGATAAGCCCATTCGGAAAGCATTAAAGAGACACTTACTCAAGCCCGTTTGTAAGAAAATTTTGGTCTCGACCTATCTCTCCTAGCTGGTATTGCGAAACTAACGCAAACACTGAGAAGTTTTAATACAGACCAGGGCGTGAGGAAAATCTCCGTACATGTTGGCATAAATGACAGCATGAATGGCCAGAACATCAGACGTTCCGACATGCAGGCTTTGACTTCCGCCATCAAGGAAAAGTATCCGACTGCAGCAATCTTCCTATCTTCCATCATTCCACCCTGCTCCGGTCCTGGACGCCGCCTGGTAGACATCAACAACAAGGCACTTCAGTCATACTGTCGTGTTAACAACATTGTCTTCATAGACCACACTGTGTTCTTCATCTCAGCCTCTGGTGCCCCGAAGAAACGGATGTACAGGGACTACATACATACATCAAAACTTGGTACCAGCATCCTTGCCAAAAATCTAAAGTTTCCAGAACGTACACTACAGAAAGACGTGGTACAGTTGGATGTCCACAAACAACACCCACGTCCAACAAAAAACCCCCATAAAGCCAGCTCTACTCCGAGAACTAAAATCAAAGGGACCTCCATATCTACACCACCTGTTCCACAGCAAACTACCGACTATGACACACTGTTTCCACCCCTACCCTCACGTCAGCCTCAGACGGTCAGACGAGCTGATACGAGCGTCAACAGCTCATTGGAAGAGCTCAACACACAAGCACGTTCCATGCAACATCCTCAAATAAATCTGGAGCTGCAGTATTTGCTGCAATTCAGCCCTGCAGCATTGAGTCATGCCTATATGTTATCTCTGCATAATTCACATGGCATGGTACCTTACAGACACCACATGCCTTAAACTGATGGCAGTATCATCGTAATCCATCACAAACTGTAACCTTCAACCCGCAATGTCGAAAAAGAATTGTTCAGCAAGACATAGTGACTGATTTTCATTCTTACGTTTATTTAGAATTTTTACATTTTATTATTGCATTTTATTTCTTGCCCTTCTTTTGTATCTATTTTTCTAATTCTTGTCAACTTCTATAGGTCGTTGCAGTTTGTGAGTTGTATCTGTGTGTTGTGTGTGTGAGAACTATATACTTAATTACTTAACTTGTTAGTGAATTCACATATTTCAGCATTTAATTATTCAGTAGTTAGACGCGTCTCTCTTCAGCTTCCAATTATTTCAGCTAGTGAGTTGTGTACCAGTTGAAAGTTTAATATACAGAGTGTGTCTCTGTGTAGTATTTACAAGTTTATTTACCTCAGTATTAAGTATCATAATAGGAATTATTTTCAAACCAGTAACAGGAGACAGGAAAATAAAATGACCCCACCTACCGAAAAATGGTTACATAAGGAAGGACTTCGATTAGGCCATCTGAATGTATATCACCTATTAGGCAAAATTCCTGAAGTAACACACATATTACATCAAAATTTCCACATTTTTGGCTTCTCTGAAAGCCGTTTAAATAGGAACATAACCGATGAAGATATTAGAATTAACGGTTTTAACCTGATCCGGCGTGACCCAACCAGGAAACTAGAAACGGGTCTAGTAATGTATGTCTCCACAGCTATCCAGTTTAGTCGTAGAGAAGACCTCGAATCATCAGAGGTAGAGTGTATTTGGGTGGAAGTTAAAATGCCAAACCAGAGTCCATTAATTATTGGACTTTTGTACCGTAATCCAAATGCATCATCTCTGTGGTACGATCACTTCACGACTATGATGGATGAGGTTTCAACCTTTAGGTTCAAAGATATTATCATTCTTGGAGACTTCAACATAGATCTAACACAATCACATCTAACTTGGAGCAATATTATATTATCCTATAATCTTTGCCAAATTGTCACCAAACCTACCAGAGTAACAGAAGTATCATCCACATTATTAGATCATATATATGTAGCCCAACCAGAAAACATCATTGAATGTAACATCCCTCATACTTCGTTAAGCGATCATTACCCAGTCTGCTGTACGTGGACAAGAAAGGGGTATAAACTTCCTAAACACAATCACATCAGTATGAAATTTAGGAGCTTCAGAAAATTTAACCTAGAATTATTCCTTAATGATTTGCAAGAATCTTCACTTACACACGTGTACCAACTAACTGACCCTGATGAGGCAATAGAATATTGGCTAAAGATCTTCATAGATATATTAGACAAACATGTTCCCATGAAAGAGATGAGAGTAAAACACCAGACGAAGTCACCTTGGATAACACCTGAAATACTACAATTCATGAGAGAACGTGATCGGGCGCACAAAATCAAGGACTTTATGACCTACCGCTCACTCAGAAACAAAGTTCAATACTTAATAAGACAAGAGAAAAAAATTACTTCAGGAATCTAATACAGAATAAATCAGATAGTAAATCAATTTGGAAAGCCATAAATACCCTATCAAATAAAAGAAAAGAATTTGATTCTCACGCCATCAATCGTACATACACTAGCGCACATATCAGTACACATTTCAGAGAAGAAATCAACGTTCTTAAATCATCAGTATCAGCTCCTGTATGCGACTTACATGAACTACAAACATTCCTGGACAGCAGATGTACTGATTTTAAACAGTTACACATTCCATTCTTAACAGTCAGTGAAGTTCACAGTTATCTCTTAACCTTAAAAAACAACAATACAACTGGGCTTGATGATATTAGTAATAAGATCTTACGTTATGCTGCACCTGTCATTTCACATACACTAACATATATTTACAACCAGTGCATTGCAAAATGTTATTTTCCTGAGGCTTTTAAAACTGCTAAGGTGTATCCTCGCTTTAAATCTGGCTCATCTAACAATCTTACCAACTATAGACCAATATCCATATTATCGTCATTATCAAAACCACTCGAAAAACACATACACAAAATAACTCTACGACACATGCAAGAGAACAATTTACTCATAGACAGTCAGTCAGGCTTTAGACCCAATCATTCCTGCCACACAGCTCTTACCAAAATGACAGAAAACTGGTTAGTAAACATAAATGACGACAGACTATGTGGTGCCATTTTGTCGACTTTAAAAAGGCATTTGATATGATTGACCACGATATTCTTGTAAGAAAAATAAAGACTTATAGACTGCACCTGACCTAATAAAATTAATTGCATCGTTTCTTCAGACAGACAACAGGTAGTATTCTTCAACAATTCTCTATCAAATTCTGCTAAAGTTGACACTGGTGTTCCGCAAGGTTCTATTCTAGGCCCGTTGCTCTTTGCTATCTATATCAATGATCTTCCACTTCATCTTAAACACTCTCTTGTGACCTTTTTGCCGATGATTGCACAATCTACACCAGTGACTACGATTGTGTTAATCTAGAATCAACTCTTCAGGTCGAGTTATACAATTAATTGGATGGAGCAAAAATAATGGCATGATTATAAACACCGATAAAACAAAATCAATGCTCATAACAACAAGACAGAAACTACAAAACGCAACAAAAACAACACTTCGGCTCTGTACAGAAACATCACAGATAGAAAACGTTAGCGAGCACAAAACACTAGGTCTTATTATTGACCAACATCTGACCTGGAACTCTCATGTGCAATGTCTAACAAAACTCATCGCACAAAAAGTATACCAATTAGCTAAAATTAAGCACTTCATAGATCAAGACACTAGGAAGACATACTACATAGCTCATATACAAACACATTTAGACTACTGCTCAACAGTTTGGGATGGTTGCTCAGTGTCAAATACAAAAAGGCTTTGCTCTCTCCAAAAGCGAGCAGTAAAGCTTATTAGTGACAAAGATCAAGCACAATCAACTAATCATCACAAAGTATTCAAAATACTACCTCTTAAGAACAGGTTCCTTTTCAACAAGGCCAAGTTAGTACATCAAATTCTTTCACGGCATGCCCCGCCTTATCTATGGAACCTGTTTAAATTTAACCCAAAGTGCAGCCAACGCTTGAACAACATATGTCTTCCAAAACCTAGACTTGATCTTTACAAGAAAAGCTTTAGTTATTCTGCTGCTCATCTTTGGAATACCCTCCCATCCTATATAAAAAATATAAATTATACTCCTTCCTACAACTACAAGCTTTCCCGATATCTATTTGATGTCGACTACATGCCTCCATGAATTATAAAACTTAAAAGTTATCTTAAGCTGCTCTTACAGACACCGAATACAATTAATTGTTTTCTGAATAGTCCCGAAAATTTTGTTTAGTAGATAGTCATTTATAATGTATGTAGTTACTTCTGTACTGAGTGAATGTGTAAGAGCGAAACGTAAATGTTATATTTTATTTTATGTCTCTCAGATTCAATGTTGTTATGTTTGTTATATGAACAGCATATTTGTAGAATGTCTGGAATAGAGTGAAAGATGTATGATAAAGGGCAGAATGTCAGACGGGCCTGCGTGCCCAATTCTTAACCCTTTTGAAATAAAGATCAATCAATCAATCAATCAATCTCTACCTCGAAATAAAAAAAAATGATGTTCTAGAGGAATTCGATACAATAGCCACACAAAAAGTGCTAGATACCAGCGTCCAACAAACTTTTGATCTGTCTTCCCTTTGATCTGTCAACCCTTTGCGATAGGACGTGTATTTTCTCGCTCCTGAATGTTCAATTATTTTGTGCATTGTTTGGAATACTTGGACAATGATACATGTAATGATGAACTTTTGAAGCAATTGTATTTCTAATGCATTATGAACATTCTTCAAAATATGTGAATTTGTGGAGTTATTTCGTAAAACTGCGGTAAAGCATTCTTTGTCTGTGTTCAGGCCGGTCTCCACCATTTTCGGATCACCCATGCGGTCTGTCCAGGGTAACTCAAGCTAGAAAGTTTTATCTGTTTAAACTGGGCATTATGCAACCTTGATAGAATGTGTGACAGAAGGTGCAGTCTGTGAGGTGACGGAGAGGCCCAGCCGTTGAGATGATCCGCTACGACAAAGAACCATATCTTAAACAAACAAAAGACCGTGGGAACATAGGTGAAAAAATGTGATAACCCACAGAGCTTTACGATAAAAAGTACCAACTAGGACAATGTATAGTTGTTACATGTCACAACACACTGCAGCATGAGTCACTGATGCAAGCCCTTAGAAAGTGCTATCAAATAGAGGACAGGTGCGACAAGCAAGGCGCCAATGTCGAGGACATCATTAAAAACACCAGTCCTCATAATACACCTTTACCACACTAAGAACAAAGTGTTGGTACAAGGTGGGGCTGAGACGACCATTGAATCCTGGGTAACAAAACAGTTTATGGAGCCGCAAGAAGGAAACGTGAACACAGTCAAGGAAGTGATTTCAGTCTGCTACCTCAAGCAGACAAACCAGATAAACTAAACACAGCAATTACAAACATGGCTGAAGGTTTTATAAGTCCTGCATAGAAGTCTACTGATATAATCGGCAATAGAATGGAATGCATGGAAACCATGACAGCAGAAGTGTATGTACCAGCAAATGTGAATCAATATCTCCATGTGTTGCAGAAGAACCAATAATTCTAGATACTGCAGGAAAACAAGGAGCAACAGCTTCTACTGAGAAACCTCCAGTGTCTTCAGACACTTTCACTAAAAAAGATAGCCTCGCTAACAATTCTAGCGAGACTGTTGATATAGTAACTGAACCTAACTCTGAAAAATCTTTGCGGAGTAATGTTCCTAGACTTAGTGACACAAGTAGTTCTCATGATGTTGTTGGACCAGATACAAAATCAATTACTTGTCCCTTTGGAAATGACTTCACAATGAATCCAGTGCCGTGCTCCGCTGCGTAGGCGGTCATTTCTCTCCACAATTTCCTGTCTTTAGACTTGATTATGAGATCTGCCGGTGACTTTCTTCCTAGCCACACTGACAGCCTATCCAGTAACTTCTCTCTCTGTCTCTTTTTCCCTCAGTTTTCCAGTTGCCACAAAGTGCTCCAATTTTCATGACTTCACACAAGCTTGTGAGAATACTCATCAGTGACATGAAGTCGGAAGTTGTAAAGTTACTCAGTGCGGAGAATGACAGTATCAATGAAGAAGTTGAACAACTGAGAGAAGAAATTACCAAACTAAAGCTGCTCATTCAATCAACGAACAGCAAAAAACACAGTAGTAGCAGAAACATACACACAATCAACCAGACAGAAACTGGTAGTCACAGTCAGTCAGTGGCTGCTAGTCAAAGTAATCTTAACATGAAGCCGAAGGCTCACCCACCGTCGCCAGCCAGTGTAAACAACTGACTAGAAAATGACCATCAAAACCAGAGTGGCTCTTTATCAGGTGAGCAAGACCGTCACAACACAAAATACGAGTACCCCATCAAGGTCCAGATCACCAACAGATTTGTCTCTCTACAACAATGCCTTGTACCAGATACTCAGCAGACAGACGTGACGTAACAATCACATCAAGCAAACAAGACATCCCACCTGCAGTCGCGGTCTAACCAAAAACAACGTGAACAAAATACGCAGCAAATTCCCAGTCACAAAATCAGGGACAGTACATCACATTTATTAATTGGGAACTCTCTACTAAAGGGCGTATATGCCCATGCAAATGTCCACAGCAGACAAAGACATTGTAGTTGGATCTGGTATTCCGAAAATAACGCAAAAACTGAGAAATTTGATATAGACCAGGGTGTGACGAAAATAACGCAAACACTGAGAAGTTTTAATACAGACCAGGACGTGACGAAAATTTCTATACATGTCGGCATAAATGACAGCATGAATGGCCGGAACATAAGACGTTCCGACATGCCTTTGAATGTAAATGCTACAGAAGAGTTCTTCAAATATTATGGACACAGAAAAGAACAAATATATCCATACTACAAAAACTTAATCTTGAAGAAATTTTGCTAGTAAAGAGAATTAAATAGAGAAAACTTAAATATTTGTGACGCATTAAACCTCATGATAATCTAGAGAAGACCGTCTTGGAAGGGTACATAATGTGAAAAAGAAAGAGAGGATGACCAAGGCGATGATGGCTGCAAGACATCGTTGATTACCTGAGAATAAATGCATCAGCACCAAGGCATCTAGCTTACAACCGAGAGTTCAACAGGAGAGCTGTTTAGTGAGGCTAAGTTCCACAAAGGACTTGCAAATGACTGACGTGAGCTCATATTGGGTTATTGCTCGTCCCTCTGTGATTGACCTTTTCTTGTTCATTTTTTTTTTCGTTTTCCTTATTAGTAAGAAACCATTTTGTCTTCCGCAGGACACATCATTCCATTTGTAGCAAGCATTTGGGACTGTTTTTAAAGAATGTGTTTGTGATAAAAATGTTCTAGAGTCTGCTATAGTTTCCATTTATGGCGACTGCTACTTCTGTTCAATTAGTCTTCCATTGGTAAAGTAAAAAAAAGGTAAAGGTAATCCTGTCATGCCTTAGAGGCACATAGGGATATGGTGTTAGTGCCCATATTTTCCTTGACCTGTCAGCACACTAGAGGGTGATATGGTCAGTATCACGCCTGGCTGCCTTTTCTTTCCCCAACTCCAGAAGAAGTCCGGTACCCATTTCTACAGCTGGGTGACTGGGATGCCTCCGGCCGGATTCTAACCCCCGACCTTCGCCATGAGAGACCAGTTGCTTGTGTTATTTAATACAACATGGAGGCTTTCAAAAAACTATTTGCATTCTTCCTGCATGTCTGGTGTACTGTAAGGGGCATATATTTGTTCATAGGTTATGATCTATTCTTTTTCTTTCTAATATATAGTTTATTTCCAGGATTGTGCCAGTAGCAGTTGGTTCTATGCTTTGCTCTTTCTTGTTCACTTGCTCCAGATTCATCATCATCATCAGGTGCCGTGCCGACTGGCGTTGGCTATTATGCTTCTCCAGAGTACCCGATCCTTCATGCAGGCCATCAGTTCAGTTGGTGATCTCCTCTCACACCATCCCGTCAGACTGTCCAGTATCATTTCTCTTGGTCTTCCTCTTGATCTTCTTCCTTCTATTTTTCCTGTTGTTATAATATTTTCAATGCCCCCTCTTCTCATTGCATGTCCTATGAAAGTACAGATTATAGGAGTAAATAATTTTGATGTATTTGTTTACCGCCATTATCTTTGTGTTGGTGTCAGCAACTCCCATTATCTTTGTGTTGGTGTCAGCAACTCCCAATATCTTTATACTTCTCTGGTTTTCTTTTTTACTAGTTCCTCCTTTTTTATCACTTACACCGTGTGCGTTGATATTATATATATATACTTTAAAATTGCTTTTTTGTCTCCTTTTAGATTAATGTTTACAAGTTGTTTTCCGTTTATACAGTCTGTCTATTCTTCCTTTTTTTTTCTATGAGAAGTAAAGAGGTCAACTGCCGGCTTGCTGGGCTAGTCGCGGTTTGACCCCAGAATTTAACCCAGGGCAGCCCATCTCCCTAAGTGAGTCATAGCCCTATTAGGCAGTGGCCTGTGCAAACCAGGTTGACCTGTATGTACACGGGACATGAGCAGGCTACTAATTTTCGCTTTTCTTTTCTCCAAACGTCGATTGCCTTATGGTGAGTCTTATTATATTTATGGTTACCTTGATGGTGAGTCTTAATACATTTATGGTTACCTTGATGGTGAGTCTTATTATATTTATGGTTACCTTAATGGTGAGTCTTATTATATTTATGGTTACCTTGATGGTGAGTCTTATTACATTTATGGTTACCTTGATGGTGAGTCTTAATACATTTATGGTTACCTTGATGGTGAGTCTTAATACAATTATGATTACCTTGATGGTGAGTCTTAATACATTTACTTTGATGGTCACTCTTAATACACTTATGATTACCTTGTTGGTGAGTCATGGTTACCTTGACGGTAAGTCTTAATACATTATTTTTACCTTGATGGTAAGTCTTAATACATTAGTGAGTTTTAATACATTTATGATTATCTTGGTAATAAAGGTCACCTAAATATCTGAATAACTTACATTACTGAATACATTTGTTACTGATATACATTGCAAAATATTTTATATCGTACTTTAATGAGCATCATGTTTATGAGGATTAGTATCTCAAAAGAATTTGTTGGACTAGTATTGTATTACACAAAAGTATCCATTCGACTAGTATTGTATTACACACAAGAATCAATTGGACTAGTATTCTATTACACAAAAGTATCCATTGGACTAGTATTGTATTAAATAATCAATTGGACTAGTATTGTATTACATAAAAGTATTCATTGGACTTGTAGTGTATTATATAAAAAATCCATTGGACTAGTAGTGTGTTACACGAAAGAATATCTTGGACTATAGTATTTCACAAAAGAATACCTTGGACTAGTAGTGTATTACACAAAAGAATACATTGATGATATTGGTAAAACTTTAAAGAATGCTATAACAGTGAGTAGTTTAAGAAATGCTTTGACAGTGATATATAGATATTTAAAGATCTCTTTTATGTTTAAAGAATGCTTTGACATTTGTGTATAGATCTTCTTCTTCTTTTTCGTTCGCATTGTCTGTCTATATCTGCAGTCCTGTCTCTTGGACAAATTTTACTGTTTTTTTGTAATTCATGTATGGAACCATAGAGCTTATCTTCTTTAGTGGTTTCACTGGGCCAGTAATTATTTCTCCGTGTCTCATAGTTGGTGCAGTTTTGGAGGATATGTTCCACAGTTTGGGGCACCTGGGCACATGTACATAGATTAGTAGTACCAACCTTAAACTTTGTATACATATGACTTCGGAGTCGGCTGTGTCCTGTTCGGAGACGGAAGATGGTGACTTGTTCCTTTCTGTTTAGCACGTGATAGTCATCATGTGGTGGTGTTTGTGGCTTCCATTTTTATCATGCTTTTCTTCTGATTATAGGTGATTGGTATGTCTGGTTGCTCCATTTCAGTGCCCTCTTTGGCCAGATGGTCAGCTTTTTCATTGCCTGGTATCCCACAGTGGGAGGGAATCCATTGCAAAGTGACTCCATGCTGTAAGCCAATTTTTGACAAGGCATCCTTAAGGTCTGGTAGTTTGTTGCACTGAAGAGCTTCCAGTACTGATCTTGCATCTGTGAGAATTACTACGGGACATGTATCAATTCTGAAGTCTGATAGTTTTTCAACTGCAGCAATAATTGCCCTTACTTCTGCATCATAGTTGTTGCAGTATTTTCCAGTGGGTATGGAAATCTTGTCAGTGGTGTTGTTTGGATAGTCAATATGTGCTCCTGCCCCTCCATTCTTTATGGCATTGTGTGCAGATCCGTCTGTATACACACGTATCCAGGTGTCACATGGATATTTGTCATCTAGAACACTAAGTATGGCTGTTGATCTTACAAGACTGCTCTGCATCTCACCATTCTGCACACCTTTCACTTCAGTCTGAATAGTTATTTGTGTATAATCTGCTTCTTTCCATGGTGTATGCTCTGGTACAGATGATAATGGAGCGACTACAGCTGGAAGGTCAGGTATCACCTTATGCATATGCTTGGCCTGATGAATGAAGCTGCTTCTTTTAAGCCGTCTTAGTGCCAAGTTATTGAATCTCTCCTTCAGGGGATGGCTTACAGAGCTGAGTAATTTCTCTCCCATGGTCATGACCTTTGTGTCTCTACGTTCCTTTAGCGCTTGAACACCATTTTCTGCATTTCTACTACTGGTGTGGACCTCATGGCACCTGTGATAATCCGTAGTGACTGATTTTGAACCTTGTCTAGATTGTGTAGCTTAGTGTTTGCTGTGCACCAAGATGTTGAGCCATATTCTAAATGTGGTAGAATACTTTGCTGATATACATTCTTGAGGATTCTTTCACTAGCTCCCCATGTGGTTCCACTCAATTTTCTTAATATGGCTAGTTTTCTTCTGGCTTTTGCTTCTGCACTGTTGATGTGTTGCTTCCAGGTCAGTTTTGAGTCAAGGGTTACTCCTAAGTAAGTGGGTTGGTTGTCCATCCTTAAGGATATTTCATTTACAAAGATCTTACCTGCTTTCTGTTTAGATGAGAGAATGAACAGAATGGTACTTGATTTCTCTGTGTTGATACTTACACACCATTTGTTTGTCCATGATGTCAAGATGTCTGCTGCTCTTTGGAGTCTCTGTGTAGCAACTGTTGCATATTCATCTGTACACCACATGACTAGATCATCTGCATACAGTGCCGCTTTGATTCCATAGGGAAGTTCCTTGACCAGGTCATTAATGAATACAAGGAATAGTGTGGGCGAAAGGACTCCTCCTAGTGGTACACCGTGTCGCAGAAGTACTTTCTGGCTTTTGTGTCCATCGATTACTACTCTAGCTCTTCTATTGTGTAAATAGGACTTTATCCAGTTGTACAGTCTTCCATTCACATTGTAGTTTCTTAGTTTCCACAGCAAACCTTTTTTCCATACTTTATCAAAGGCTTTCTTCAGGTCTATCCACGCTGCTAGTACAAGGTTTTTCTCTTGGAATGCATCCTCAATCTCTTGAGAGAGATAGATCATTTGATCTTCCGTACTGTAAAAAAAAAAAGTAAAGTAAAGGTAACCCTGTCATGCCTTAGAGGCACATAGGGATATGGTGTTAGTGCCCATATTTTCCTTGACCTGTCAGCACACTAGAGGGTGATATGGTCAGTATCACGCCTGGCTGCCTTTTCCTTCCCCAACTCCAGAAGAAGTCGGGTACCCATTTCTACAGCTGGGTGACTGGGGTGCCGCCGGCCGGATTCGAACCCCCGACCTTCGCCATGAGAGACCAGTGCACTAACCACTTCGCCACTCAGACACCCGTACTGTAGTACTGCCTAAATCCTGCTTGTTGTGGAACGAGAAGGTTTTCACTTTCTAGGTACCATTTTAGCCTCAGGTCAATGATGCGTTCCGTCGTTTTGCATAGGCAGCTAGTAAGACTGACTGGTCTGTAGTTGGAGGCTGTATCACCGTTTTTCCCTGGCTTTAGCAGTGGTACCATGCTTGCCTCCTTCCAGATTTGAGGTAACTTACCTGTGCTCCAGCACATATTGAAAATATCCAACAGCTTTCTCATTGCTGCCATTCCCAGGTTCTTGATCATTTCATTTGACACTCCATCTGGTCCTGGTGATTTCCTTGGTTTCAGTTTACTAACTGCTAGGCCTAACTCACTGCGTGTGATTGGTGCATCCATGACCTCCACTTTTCTGCCTTGTTCCTCTTCTTTCTGTGGGTCAATGCGCACTGTACGCTCTTTCTCTGGATGGATATAAATGTTGCAGTCCTGTGCAAACATGCGAGCAAAGTGATCTGCTACCTGGTTACCTTGATGGTGAGTCTTATTACATTTATGGTTACCTTGATGGTGATCTTAATACATTTATGGTTACCTTGATGGTGAGTCTTATTATATTTATGGTTACCTTAATGGTGAGTCTTATTATATTTATGGTTACCTTAATAGTAAGTCTTATTACATTTATGGTTACCTTGATGGTGAGTCTTAATACATTTATGGTTACCTTGATGGTGAGTCTTATTATATTTATGGTTACCTTAATGGTGAGTCTTATTATATTTATGGTTACCTTGATGGTGAGTCTTAATACATTTATGATTACCTTGATGGTGAGTCTTAATACATTTACTTTGATGGTCACTCTTAATACACTTATATTTACCTTGATGGTAAATCTTAATACACTTATGATTACCTTGTTGGTGAGTCATGGTTACCTTGATGGTAAGTCTTAATACATTATTTTTACCTTGATGGTAAGTCTTAATACAATAGTGAGTTTTAATACATTTATGATTATCTTGGTAATAAAGGTCACTTAAATATCTGAATAACTTACACTACTGAATACATTTGTTAATGATATACATTGCAAACTATTTTATATCCTACTTTAATGAGCATCATGTTTATGAGGATTAGTATCTCAAAAGAATTTGTTGGACTAATATTGTATTACACAAAAGTATCCATTCGACTAGTATTGTATTACACACAAGAATCAATTGGACTAGTATTCTATTACACAAAAGTATCCATTGGACTAGTATTGTATTAAAGAATCAATTGGACTAGTATTGTATTACATAAAAGTATTCATTGGACTAGTAGTGTATTATATATAAAAAAATCCATTGCACTAGTAGTATGTTACACAAAAGAATATCTTGGACTATAGTATTTCACAAAAGAATACCTTGGACTAATAGTGTATTACACAAAAGAATACATTGATGATATTGGTAAAACTTTAAAGAATGCTATAACAGTGAGTAGTTTAAAGAATGCTTTGACAGTGATGTATAGATATTTAAAGACTCTTTTATGATTAAAGAGTGCTTTGACAGTGGTGTATAGATGTTTAAAGAGTGCTTTGACAGTTGTGTATAGATGTTTAAAGAATACTTTGACATTGATGTATAGATCTTCTTCTTCTTCGTTCGCATTGTCTGTCTATATCTGCAGTCCTGTCTCTTGGATAAATTTCACTGTTTTTTGTAACTCATGTATGGAACCATAGAGCTTATCTTCTTTAGTGGTTTCACTGGGCCAGTAATTATTTCTCAGTGTCTCATAGTTGATGCAGTTTTGGAGGATATGTTCCACAGTTTGGGGCACCTGGGCACATGTACATAGATTAGTAGTACCAACTTTAAACTTTGTATACATATGACTTCGGATTCGGCTGTGTCCTGTTCGGAGACGGAAGATGGTGACTTGTTCCTTTCTGTTTAGCATGTGATAGTCATCATGTGGTGGTGTTTGTGGCTTCCTGTAGGTTTTTATCACGCTTTTATTCTGATTATAGGTGATTGGTATGTCTGGTTGCTCCATTTCAGTGCCCTCTTTGGCCAGATGGTCAGCTTTCTCATTGCCTGGTATCCCACAGTGGGAGGGAATCCATTGCAAAGTGACTCCATGTTGTAAGCCAATTTTTGACAAGGCATCCTTAAGGTCTGGTAGTTTGTTGCACTGAAGAGCTTCCAGTACTGATCTTGCATCTGTGAGAATTACTACAGGACATGTATCAATTCTGAAATCTGATAGTTTTTCAACTGCAGCAATAATTGCCCTAACTTCTGCATCAAAGTTGTTGAAGTATTTTCCAGTGGGTATGGAAATCTTGTCAGTGGTGTTGTTTGGATATTCAATATGTGCTCCTGCCCCTCCATTCTTTATGGCATTGTGTGCAGATCCGTCTGTATACACACGTATCCAGGTGTCACATGGATATTTGTCATCTAGAACACTAAGTGTGGCTGCTGATCTTACAAGACTGCTCTGCATCTCACCATTCTGCACACCTTTCACTTCAGTCTGAATAGTTATTTGTGTATAATCAGCTTCTTTCCATGGTGTATGCTCTGGTACAGATGATAATGGAGTGACTACAGTTGGAAGGTCAGGTATCAGCTTATGCATATGCTTGGCCTGATGAATGAAGCTGCTTCTTTTAAGCCATGTTAGTGCCAAGTTATTGAATCTCTCCTTCAGGGGATGGCTTACAGAGCTGAGGAATTTCTCTCCCATGTTCATGACCTTTGCGTCTCTACGTTCCTTTAGCGCTTGAACACCAACTATTTTCTGCATTTCTACAATTGGTGTGGACCTCATGGCACCTGTGATAATCTGTAGTGTCTGATTATGAACCTTGTCTAGATTGTGTAGCGTTGTGTTTGATGCTGTACACCAAGATGTTGAGCTATATTCTAAATGTGGTAGAATACTTTGCTGATATACATTCTTGAGGATTCTTTCACTAGCTCCCCATGTGGTTCCACTCAATTTTCTTAATATGGCTAGTTTTCTTCTGGCTTTTGCTTCTGCACTGTTGATGTGTTGCTTCCATGTCAGTTTTGAGTCAAGAGTCACTCCTGAGTAAGTGGGTTGGCTGTCCATCCTTAAGGATATTCTATTTACAAAGATCTTACCTGCTTTCTGTTTAGATGAGAGAGTGAACAGAGTGGTACTTGATTTCTCTGTGTTGATACTTACACACCATTTGTTTGTCCATGATGTCAAGATGTCTGCTGCTCTTTGGAGTCTCTGTGTAGCAACTGTCGCATATTCATCTGTACACCACATAACCAGATCATCTGCATACAGTGCCGCTTTGATTCCATAGGGAAGCTCCTTGACCAGGTCATTAATGAATACAAGGAATAGTGTAGGCGAAAGGACTCCTCCTTGTGGTACACCGTGTTGCAGAAGTACTTTCTGGCTTTTGTGTCCATCCATTACTACTCTAGCTCTTCTGTTGTGTAAATAGGACTTTATCCAGTTGTACAGTCTTCCATTCACATTTCAGTTTCTTAGTTTCCACAGCAAACCTTTTTTCCATACTTTATCAAAGGCTTTCTTCAGGTCTATCTACGCTGCTAGTACAAGGTTTTTCTCTTGGAATGCATCCTCAGTCTCTTGAGAGAGATAGGTCATTTGATCGTCCGTACTGTAGTACTGCCTAAATCCTGCTTGTTGTGGAACGAGAAAGTTTTCACTTTCTAGGTACCATGATTGGTCTGTAGTTGGAGGCTGTATCACCGTTTTTCCCTGGCTTTAGCAGTGGTACCATGCTTGCTTCCTTCCAGATTTGAGGTAACTTACCTGTGCTCCAGCACATATTGAAAATATCCAACAGCTTTCTCATTGCTGCCATTCCCAGGTTCTTGATCATTTCATTTGACACTCCATCTGGTCCTTGTGATTTCCTTGATTTCAGTTTACTAACTGCTAGGTCTAACTCACTGCGTGTGATTGGTGCATCCATGACCTCCACTTTTCTGACTTGTTCCTCTTCTTTCTGTGGATCAATGCGCACTGCACGCTCTTTCTCTGGATGGATATCAATGTTGCAGTCCTGTGCAAACATGCAAGCAAAGGGATCTGATACCTGCTTTCCTGTAAGAGTTTTCCCATCCTCTATTAGTGTAATCTTTGTACTTCTTCCAGTACTCTCATCATTTAACTGTTTGATTAGTTTCCACAGTTTCCTTCCATTCTTTTCAAAGTTTAGGGACTCTGTTTTCTCTCTCCAACTTTCCCGTCTGGCTTGCAGCTTGGCTCTCTAAATGTTGGCCTTGGAATGTTGGTAATTATTGTGGTGTTCTTGGCATGGTCTATTTTTTGCTTGCTTTCGAGCTGCTTCCACGTCATTATGGAGTTTTCCCAGCTCACTAGACCAGTATGGTTTATAGTCCCTGCGAGCTCCTCTGGGAATGGTTTCACGAGCGGCCTGAAGGATACAAGCAATTGATTCCTTCACTATGTTGTTAATATCCTTACCTTCTATGGACAGCTGTCCCACCAGGATACCTGTACGATGTCTGTACATTGTCCAGATTGCTTTTTTATAGTTCCATCTGGGGAGAGGGCTACTGGTGTTAAGGAGTTCATTTTCTATTGTCAGGAAGACTGGTCGATGGTCGCTACCTCCAAGTTGTTTTCCAACTTCACGTGTAATGTTCCACTTCAGATCTGGAGAGTGGAATGCCAGATCTGGTGTTGAGGTTGTACGCCAAGCCCTTGAGTAAAATGTTGGGGGATCCATTGGCTGGTTGATCAGGAGAAGTCCATTATCATCCTGCCAGCTCTCAACTTCCTCTCCTCTCTTGTCTATGTGGTCGTAGCCCCAGCTCTGGGAATGGCTATTAAAATCACCACAAACCATCAGTCTCTCTTTGTGTAGGATTGTTTCTAAAGCAAGTGGGCGGTCATTAGGACAGTAATAGTTAAGGAGGTAGAAATCTGTATTACTACTTTTTAGATGGATCATCTGGTATTCGGCTCCTTCCATGTACACTCCCACCTGACATGCGCTGATGTTATTCTTAACAAGTGTGAGTGCTCCTCCTTTTCTTCTGTCCTGTCGGTCTGATCTAAAACACTGGTAGCCTCTGATTTTAAAGGTGGCATCTTTGGTTAGGTGTGTCTCCTGTATGCAGCATATACTTACCTGCTCTGCAAAAAGTATGTTCTCTAGTTCCACCTTTTTGCTATAGCCATCTCTAACACTGCTGACACCCTCAGCATTCCACTGCATTATTTTAAGTTCTTGCTTTTTGGCTGTTTTCTTCTGTTGTATTTTTTGGTCAGTAGCTCTACTCTCATGTCTCCTGACTCCACAAGACGAACTGAGAGGACCTCCAGTAGCATTGGATGGACCCTTTCGAGGCAGGGGGCCCGGCACTGCACTTGCCTGGTTAGTCTTCACAGGGCGAGCACCATGTTTGAATACTGCAGATAGAGACATTTCATTAGCGATAATGCGTGTTACCCTGATTTTTGCGATGCGTCTTTTGGCTGGGTAACTCCGACTTCAGCACCTTTCCTTGCTAGGGCAGACTGTGGTCTTGTTCGGACTGCCATGAGGACAGTGTGGCTGGTTTGGCCAAAACTTTGTTTTCCAGCCTATGGTGGTTGTATGTAAGTCCCTTGTCCATGTCAGATGGTTTGGAGACAGTTCCACAAAGACACTCTGACTTTGAGATGAGGAATCTGATGAGTGCTTCAACGATATCCATTCCCCGCCACCTATAGTCTGCTGGCTCTGTTTTGTTTACATCATTCTGATAGCCATTGTTGTAAAGACCCATAGGCTTGTCACGTCCTGGATTCATTGGTTTCACACCAGACTTCCCTCATCCCCGCCAGAGATCTCCATGTCCCTTCCATCCACCAACCTGACATTACATTTTACAAAAATAACAATTACAATTAGTGTTGATTGCTACAAGTTTCTGGGCTACAGAAGTAGGTCAGAGTTTTTAAGCAAACCGATCTATGTTCCCTGTCTCATAAACACTATGTTAAGATAGGTGTGCTCTTAACACAGTTGTTCCCAGGGGGATGTATAGATGATTAAAGAGTGTTTTGACAGTGATATGTAGATGTTAAAGAATGCTTTATGAGTGGTTATTGTCCACGCTGTTTTAGTTCATTACTGTCTATCTATTTATTGTTTTATTTTTTTGTCTGTTTGTTATATTATTTTTTTGTCTGTTTATTGTTTTAGTTTATGTCTGGCTGTTTGTTGTTTAAGTTTAATATTGTCATTGTGTTATTTTAGTTTGTTGTTTTAGTTTGTTGTTTAATGTGTTGTTGTCGGTGTGTTGTTTTAGTTTAATATTGTTAGGTTGTTGTTTTAGTTTATTACTATCTGTTTATTGTTTTAGTTTATTATTGTCTGTTTATTGTTGTAGTTTATTATTGTCAGTGTGTTCTTTTAATTTAATACTGTCTGTTTATTGTTTTTGTTTATTACTGTCTGTTTATTGTTTTAAATTATTGCTGGCTGCTTATTGTTTTAGTTTATTATTGTCAGTGTGTTGTTTTAGTTTAATAATGTTCGTGTGTTTTTATAGTTTATTCCTGTGTGTTTATTGTTTTAGCTTATTACTGTGTGTTTATTGTTTTATGTTATTATTGTTGATGTGTTCTTTTAGTTAAATTTTGTAAGTACGTTCTTTTATTTTATTACTGTGTGTTTATTGTTTTAGTTTATTACTGTCTGTTTATTATTTTAGCTTATTACTTTCTATGTATTGTTGTTACTGTCTGTTTTTTGTTTTAGTTTATTACTGTCTATTTAATATTTTAGTTTATTAGTGTCAGTATGTTGTTTTAGTTTAATGTCTCTTTATTGTTTCAGTTTTTTACTGTCTATTTGTTGTTTTAACTTATTATCTTATATCTTATATCCTTCCCGTGCCGTTAGACGTCACATAGGGCTCGCAAAGTAGTTCGCCAATTTTTCCTGTCTTCGGCGAGTCTTTCAACCTCAACAAAGGATTTTATGCCTGTTAACTTGGCCTCTCTTAATAATGTCCTCTTCAGAATTTCACGCGGTCTGCCCCTTTTTCTTCGGCCTGTTGTGTTCCACTTGATAGCTTGTTTTGGGATTCTCTGATCATTTCTTCTCATCAAGTGACCAACATGTGTCCATCTCCTTTTCCTGATCACCCGTGAGACTGGTTGTTGTTCAGTCATCTGTCTTATCTCTGCATTGTTCTTGAATTCATTCCACTTGATGCCGAGTATTTTCCTTAGGCATTTGTTTTCAAAAGAGTCTAATTTCTTTTCTATTTCTTTAGTTGTTTTCCAGCTTTCGCATGCATAAGTGAGGGTGGATATTACATTTGAATTGAATAGTCTTAACTTGGTTTTTGTGCTTATAACTTTTGAATTCCATATGTTCTCAAGATTCTTGAAGATTGATGCTGCTTTTGCAATTCTGATCCTAACTTCCTTTCTAGTGTCACCATCCTGGTCTATGTAGCTGCCAAGGTATGCAAATTGATTGACTTCTTCAATATCTGTCCCTTCTATGTGTATTTTTCCATTTTGATTGATGGGAATTTTCATTATTTTTGTTTTGTCCTTGTTAATTTCAAGTCCTATTTTGCTAGCCAGTGAAGATAGGCTATCTGTTTTTTCTTGCATGGAATTCACATTATTACTGATAAGAGTTATGTCATCAGCAAAATCAAGATCTTCTAGTTGGGTCCCATGTACCCAGTCAATACCTGTGTTACCTGTGCAGCATTTTGTCATTATGTGAAGTCTATTGTAATCCCAAAAAGTAAAGGAGACAGTATACATCCTTGTTTCACGCCTGTTTCAATCTGGAACCATTCACTTATCCCTTCTTCTGTCTTGACTGCACAAACATATCCATTGTAAAAGTCCTTAATGATGTTGACAATTTTAGATGGTATTCCATATAGATATAAAATTCTCCATAATGAATCTCTGTGTATGCTATCAAATGCCTTCTTAAAATCTATGAAATTCAGTATTAATGGTTTCTGCTTTTCAATATGTTCTTCAAGTATTATTCTGAGAGTAAAGATCTGGTCGAGACAGCTTCTCCCTTTTCGAAATCCTGCTTGTTCTTCTCTCATTGCAGTATCCACTATATCTTTGAGTCTATTCAAAATGACCTTGCAAAATACTTTTGACACAACTGATATTAAGGTTACTCCTCTCCAGTTGTTACAGTCACTAAGGCTGCCCTTTTTTGGTATTTTAACAATGATTCCCTTCTTCCAATTAGAAGGGACCTTTTCTTCTTTCCAAATCTTGTTAAACATTCTCTGTAGTTGCCTCATGTTGTCACTATTGATAGCTTTTAGCATCTCGGCTGTTATTTCATCTTCACCTGCAGCTTTGTTGTTAGCCATTAAATTCACTGCTGTTTCAATTTCATGCAATTTAATTTCATCTAGATTGACATTTAGTTGTGGGGCTAGTAAGTCAGTTTCAAGGTTTAACAATTCTTTTGGGTGTGGTCGATTGAGTATTTCTTGGAAGTGTTCAGCCCATCTTTGCTTTTGGTCTTTATTTGATGTTAATAGTGTTCCAGTTTTGCTAAGGATTGGTCTTTCTTTAGATGTAATAGTACCTGTTAGCCTTTTTTGTATGTTGTATAAAGTTTTGCTGTCTCCTGTTTTTGCTGCTTTTTCTGCCTCTTTCGCCATATTGTCTATGTATTCTCTTTTATCCCTTCTAGCTGAACTTTTTACTTTCTTGTCTATGTCTTTGTATTTTGCTTTTGCCGAATCTCTTTCATGATCTGCTTTTGCATTCAACATGTTTAATTTGACTGCTCGTCTTTCATGTATATACTTCCATGTTTTATCTGATATCCATGCTTTTCTATTTGGTTTTTCCAATCCAGCGCTTACTTTTGCTGCTGTGATTATGGCTGTGCTGTAAGAATTCCACAACTCATCTATACCTATCTCCTCAACTTCACTGGGTGTTTTGGAATGATTGGCAAGTTCCTGATTGAAATTAATGTTAGTATTTTCTTCTTGTAGGCTGTGGATGTTTATCTTTCTGTGTACTGATTTCTTGTGTTGACTTTTCAATTTTAGTTTTATTTTCCCTATGCACAGGTTGTGATCACTGTTGACATCTGCACCCCTATAAGCCCTTATATCCATGAGAGATGTTCTGTATTGCTTTCTAATACAAAAATGGTCTATCTGGTTTCTAGTTCTATCATCTGGAGATATCCATGTTGTTTTATGTATCTCTTTGTGTGGGAATATTGTGCCTCCAATGACCATGTTTAGCTTATTACCGTCTGTTTATTATTTTATTTTATTTTTATTGTCAGTGTGTTGTTTTAATTTAATATTGTCAGTTTGTTGCTGTATAGGCAAGAATACATAGCATGGTTGTAGGAAACACATGGTTTAAAAAACATCCTCGAAGACTGGCAACGTGGTGCAGCCCAGACAAAAAGACATTTAACCAGATAGACTACATATTAATCAACAAACGATTCCGCAATGCATTACTGACAACAAAAACCATGCCAGGAGCTGACTGCAATAGTGACCATGATCCACTCTGTGGAAAAGTTGGAATAAAGCTAAAGAAAGCAGGCAGAAAAGTGAGAAACATCAAACTGAATACAGAACTTCTTAAAAATGACCAAGAACTGCGAGAACAATACAAAGTCATTATAACAAATAGATACAATGCAATAGCAAAGATAAATAGTATAGATGAACAATGGGAAATGTTAAGAGATTCTATCCACCAAACTGTTAAGGAGATAATACCACCGAAAAAAGAAGCCCCTAAAAATAAATGGATGACAGATGACATCTTAGGACTGATGGACAAGAGAAGGAGGAGTAAAAATAACGAGGAAAAATATAGCAAGATAAATAAAGAAATAATACGCAAATGCAGAGAAGCAAAAGAAGTGTGGTTAAATGAACAGTGCAGACAGATAGATTACGCTCATAATAAAGACAGCAAAAACATGCACAAACGAATTAATGAACTCACAGGCAGGAAAACAAAATATACCACAGGATGCCTGAAATCGAAAGAAGGTAAAATGTTATTGGGAAAAGAAGACATTGTGGACAGGTGGACAGAGTATATCAGTGAGCTGTATGGAGGAGAAAGACCAGAATTAACACCAGATACTGAAAACTGTGATGGACCACCAATACTTGAAGATTAAATCATAGATGCCATCAAACACATGAAGAAAGGAAAAGCAACTGGGCCTGATAATATAACAATAGAAGAAATAGAGGCACTAGAGGAGACAGGAATAAAAATAATAACCAAGTTACTGAATGATATTTACAACAGTGGTTATATTCCCAGTGACCTGATTAAATCCACGTTTATAGCACTAACAAAGAAACCAGGTGCAAAGGAATGTGACGACCACCGGACTATCAGCCTCTCATGTCACATAACGAAGCTACTTCTGAGAATAATTATGAGAAGAACAAGGAAAAAGATAAAAATGGAAATAGCAGATGAACAGTTTGGATTTGTTGAAGGAAAGGGAACACACAATGCCATTTATGCTTTACGAACACTAACAGAAAGAGCTTTAGAAGTACAGAAAGATCTCTACTTATGCTTCATTGATTACACCAAGGCATTTGACAAGGTGAAACATAGTGAAATTATTAAAATGCTTGAAGACATCACCTATAGACGGCAAAGATTTGAGGATTGTAAAACATCTATACTGGCAGCAAGAAGCAGCAGTTCGAGTTGAAAATAGAATTGGAAAATATCAACCTATAAAAACAAGGGGTGCGACAAGGATGTGTACTATCTCCAGACCTTTTTTCTCTGTACAGCGAGAATATTCTAAGAACAATCATCACAGAACCAGGCATAAAAATTGGAGGATACAATATTAACAACCTTCGGTATGCTGACGGCACAGTACTGATAGCTGAGAACCAACAAGACCTGCAAAATCTCTTGGATAAAGTCGCCAAAGAAAGTGAACAGAAAGGCCTTACTTTGAACATCACAAAGACAGAGACTATGGTTATATCTAAGAAACAGAATCCACCAGCATGCAGTATTAAATTAAACGGAACCATTCTGAAGCAAGTGCAGAAGTTCAAATACCTTGGAGTAGTAATAACTTCAGATGGGAATGCAAAACAGAAATTAGGAACAGAATAGGCCAAGCAAAGGCTGCATTTCAGAGAATGAGAAACATATTAGCTAACACATCTTTATCAATGAATGTTAGAAAACGAGTCCTAAAATGCTATATTGAACCTATCTTGTTATATGGAAGTGAGTCATGGACAATAGGCAAGTCTGCACAAAAATCATTGGAAGCAGCAGAAATGTAGTTTATTAGAAGAATGTTGCGAATCCCCTGGACAGCAAAAATAACTAATGAAGAATGTATGAGAAGAGCTGGAGAGACAAAAAAAAAACCTTGTCAAAAAGATAAGAGAGAGACAATGTACTTTCATAGGACATGCAATGAGAAGAAGGGGCATTGAAAATATTATAACAACAGGAAAAATAGAAGGAAGAAGATCAAGAGGAAGACCAAGAGAAATGATACTGGACAGTCTGATGGGTTAGTGTGAGAGGAGATCACCAACTGAACTGATGGCCTGCATGAAGGATCGGTTACTCTGGAGAAGCATAATAGTCAACGCCAGTCGGCACGGCGCCTGATGATGATGATTGTTGCTGTAGTTTATTACTGTCTGTTTATTGTTTTAACTTATTACTGTCTCTTAACTGTTTTAGCTTACTACTGTCTGTTTATTGTTTTAGTTTATTATTGTCAGTGTAGTGTTTTAGGCCGATATAAGTGGAAAAGTACGACTCACATTGTCGCCTGCTCTCAGCACAGCAGCTGGTTGTAATGCTAATTGTTCGTTGAGATAGTGGTAAAGTAGAAAACAAATAAATATATACGAAGAGAAAAAAATAATTGTATTATTTATAAAAGAACAACGCGTCGGTGAGTAAAAACATGAAGTCAAGGGACATAACTATTAAAAATATTGAATGAGGGGAGAATCAAACCTTCTTTTCAGTGTTTTTAATGGTTACATCCCTTGACATTTCAAGAAATAAGCGCGTGTTTGTGTGTGATGGGGGAGGGGTGTTCGTAAAAAGAAAAAAATGGAGGGGGGGGGGGGGGAGAAACTGTGTTTGTTAAAAAATAAGTAAATGGTAGACATGTTTATATTATTATCCTTTTCGCTGCTACATTCTGCTGGAAAGCCGTCATCAATGCGCTGAATATTTCACTAAAATGTGCTAGCTGGCTAAGTCGATAGTACGCTGTTCTCTCGTGGCTAGAAGGCTGCTCGTCCTACCGGAGTCCGTGTTCGAATCCCAGCTAATTCTCTTGTGATTTTTCTTTCTCTTACGTCTCACTAAAGTGCTTTGTCTACGATTTTTTCGAGGTTTAATCCTACAATATTTGTTATCTTACTTTACCGTACCAAAACCTCGTAGTTTCCTATTTATAAAAAAAATTGTTCCTTATGAATATTTCACTAGTCAACTTTCACCCTCTGTGAATTCTTTCTTGTGGTCTTTAAAGTCTAAGACGAGTCGGCGGTGCTGACATTTTTTTTTAACCAGAAATATAAACATGCTGTAACTCTTGGATTCTTCCACTCTTTATTATTTAAGTCACATTATAAAGCACATAACACATTTTTTTCCATAAGCTTTATTATATATAATCGAACAAAGAGACAGCAAAACAAAATGTTAATTCTAATAATAATAATAAAGCCCGCGAGCCAACATAAAATTTAACAAAACATCTGAGAAACACATAAATGCATTTGAATGTAAATGCTACAGAAGAGTTCTTCAAATATCGTGGACACAAAAAAGAACAAATATATCTATACTACAAAAACATAAGAAGGCTGGCTAGTAAAGAGGATTAAAAAGAGAAAATGTAAATATTCTGGACACATTAAACGTCATGATAATCTAGAGAAGACCGTCTTGGAAGGGTACATAATGGGAAAAAGAAAGAGAGGAAGACCAAGGCGAAGATGGCTGCAAGACATCGTTGATAATATGCAAATAGATGCATCAGCAGCAGGCCATCTTGCTTACAACCGAGGGGCCTACAGGAGAGCTGTTAGTGAGGCAAAGAGTATAAGAGACAGCAATTCCATCACCCAAGCAGTCCGCTATATTAGAAAACAATTTTCTTTTCTAAATTTTGTTTGTCGAAAAATGTCATTGAACATTGTGAACTTTGCGTGACTAAATTGAACTGACGCGGCGAGAGAGTATGACATTTTCATGGAGACTGTAAAGACGAAAGATTTTCTGACGTTGTACAAGTTGAGGTGATGTTTCGACTAAGGGTTTTAGAATGGCGATTCCCAATGTTTTTTTGTCTAGAGTGTGACCCTAAACAGCAATGATGTGTGACCCTAAAGCAGCAATGATGTGTGACCTTAAACCTTCAACGATGTGTAACCCATAACAGGATTTTTAAAACTATTGAAATGCAGCAAAAATTATTTCAGTGAACTTTAGCGAATGTGACTGATATTATTTTAATAGTCAGGTTTGACAACGTGAAAGTAGGAGGATTTCCCTAAAATCTCAAATTTTTTTAAAGACATATTTTAACTTGCTATTCATTTTTATTCTTAGTTTTTCTTAATGGCTTCTGTCGACTGTATCGCAGGTTCCTTCACCCACACCTGCCCTGGCCTGAGGTCAAGAACCGCTGTTTTGACAGATTAATATTTGAAAGTAAAAAACTTTGTCTCCTCCCTGGGTTTACAAGTTAATTTTTTTATGTTGTTCCAGGTAATGAACTGTACAAGTCTTTTCAGCTGTTCTTGATCTCCGTACAGAATGTCTGTGATAGAGAAGATTGTGGTACCATGTTCTTCCAATGTACTGCAGCACAGCACGTCGTGCTTACAGTTTCTTCTTTGTATGTAGCAGTCACTCTATATAAGCGATTGCTGATTGTGATGTGCCATTTGCGCAACCTGAAGACTGAGCATTGGTCTCTACAACATAAACTGTTCTTCATGTGCTCTCTGGAGTTGGACTTTGGCAGGAATGTACGTAGGGGGATCTTCCAGTTAGCTTGGTTTCTTAGATGTCTATCCACTGCTGCCTGCAGTTGTTGAGTGCAATGTGCTTGATTGTTTTCATGTTGGTGGTGCTATGAGGCTGTGGCATGGTCGCTCCGTTCTTTGCTTCTCTGTCAGCTCGTTCATCGTCTCTGAAGTTAGTGACAATTAAGCTACTCTAGCATTTGTGTCATATCTTCATGTAACTCTGTTACAGTTCTTAATATTTAAAAAAAACTGCGTTACTTGTTCCTTTTCCTTCAACAAAACCACATTGTTCCTCTGAGATTTCAGTTTTCTTTTCTTATTTTGTATTCTCAGGCTCATGGTTCTTAATAAAATTTTTGTAATATGGCTCACTCAACTGATTGTGTGATACTGATCACGTTATATTGTTCCAGCTTTCTTTGGAATTGGCAGTGAAAACTGATGTAGACAAATCTTATGGTTTATGTCTTGTGATCATATTCAGGGTATCACTTAGTGCCATGATCACTTCTCTTGTGATATTATCAGATCCTGGAGCCTTCCTTGTCTGCATTTGTTTGAGTGTAAACTCTTACTTACATTTTCAGAGCTGTTGGTCCTTCATTAATCATGCTTACATTGAACTGCTCACTCTCTGGTCATTATACCAATTTTTTTTTTATATGCTCTGACCATCTCTTCATTATTTTTTTCTATTCATAATAGCTTTACTTTCCTTTTTTTTAAAACAAAATTTTTATTCATTCTTTTCTCACAAAGTTCTTTTATCTTGTTATGAAATTCGTTTCAGTTAAGAAACTCATTCTTAATCTCATCACATTGCTCCAACAGCCACGAGTCTTTCTCTTCCTTACATCATCTTCTTGTTTCTTTGTTAACCTCGCCATACATTGTTTGGTTATTGTTGTCCCCCGTTATCCTCTTCATCAATTCTAGAATTCCAGTTGTCTTCCACTTTTCCTTGTCTTTTCTTTGTGCCTTTGATACTGGTGCCCCTAATGTATGGTGAAATGATTCTTAAAAGATCTCCTATTTATTATTTTCATCGTGAAATAGTATTCCGTATTCTGATAATGCATCGTATCTATTTTTAACTTCTTTGTTGAATTTCCCAATCTTTTTCTAACATATCTATATTTAGTTTAGTATTTCTGGTCATTTACTACAGGATGAAGTTTTAAGGTAAAACGATTACTACATATTAGAAATTGTGAAGTCATTTTGGGGCTCATTCTAATTGCATAATCTAATTCCTGTAGTCCTGTCTACGACGTTTTTCGTCTCTAAGATAAAAATGTTGAGAGACAATACTGTCGGGGTTACTCATGCAGTCTTACATCTCTTAAATCCTTCCCGTGCCGTTAAACGTCACATAGGGCTCGCAATGTAGTTTGTCAATGTTTCCTGTTTTCGGCGGGCTTTTCAATCTCATCAAGGGATTTTATGCCTATTAATTTGGCCTCTCTTATCAATGTCCTCTTTAGAGTTTCACATGGTCTGCCTCTTTTTCTTTGGCCTGTTGTGTTCCGCTTTATAGCTTGTTTTGGGATTCTCTGATCGTTCCTTCTCATCACTTGACCAACATATGTCCATCTCCTTTTCCTGATCACCCATGAGACTGGTTGTTGTTCAGTCAGTACACATGCAGTAGTCGAGCTAAAATGAAATAATGGTCAGTGATCAGTAGCCCTATGTGACGTTTAACTGCACGGGAAGGATATAAGATATATATAAGATAAGATCAATAGCGAATCTTAGCTGATCAAGATCCCCTTCTGTTAGCACGTGGTACAAGCAGTAGTCTGGGACATCAAACCTAACCTTAAATTTAAGCCAGGCTGTTGTGGGATCACGTTAATGGGAAGCGACCACAAGCGTTACAAGAGTAATAATAATAATAATTCATTGTTATCGCCTTTAGATCGCTGGCCTAACAAGCCCTGGTCTGTATTTCTTGTGTGCAGTGAACAGTAAAACCACAAGGATAACTTTAATATTGATAATTCTGTGGCTAAAGAGGATATTAGTTTGTTAATTGGCTACAGAGAGCGAATGTGAGGTTCTGACATTACAGTATAAGAATTTTTTCATCTATTGATTACAGAAAAAAGGGCAGACAACTGTACGATCGATATAAAGAACAGAACACATTTATCATTTTACAAACTCCAGGTAGAGCTGTTACTTTATTGCCCTATAAATATCTGTCCCCACGGACTCTCTCTCTCTTACTCACACACACACACACACAGAGACACACACTAATCTACTTTAACACATCTGCAAGTCATGTGTGTAACAGCACAGTTCAGCCATTCATTCTCTCATTTCTTTCTATATGTTGTACGTACAAACAGCGCCCGGTCTTTCTTTCATTTACTCGTTGCGTTCATTAAGTGTTTAATTAATAACTTGCAAGAATGATCGTTTCAGAAACTTTGCCATGGCATTCATTAACACAAATTTGTCACTATCAGATGCACTCCTTCACGCTGTGACTGGGCAGTCGTGCCAGATATTCTATTAAATGAATCAATGATTCTACGTAAGCTGATCAGAAAAAAAAGAGTTACAAGATCTATATGCAGGAAACTCTCTACCGTAGAGAGCGGAACAACAACACAACTCCTTCAGATCATCAGAGGAAGTACCCCCCCCCCTCAGACAAGTGTTTCGGCCCTTTAAACTCCTGACACTCTAAGGGGGGTGGGCCCCTCTGGGTCATGACTCCCAGAGGTCTTGTGAGTTGTTGCTTTTTTCCGGGATCGAACCCATGATCTTCCAGTTGCCACGCGTCTTTAGCGATTTAGCTATGGAGGACTGGTATTGGTTGTGGCAAATGAAATTACTTATGTTCCCAATGCTTGTTTCGCATACTCCACAGCCAGCATGAGGCCTTTTCTGCTGTTTCTGAAAGGCTTCTCAATGCCCTTGCTCTTGCTTGTCCCTTTATGCCCAGTTGCTTACACAGGTCATATGCTGATGTTGCTACGAATCCTCTTGCTCCCACTTCTACAGCTATCACTTTTGCCCTGAAGCCTGCCCCCTGCCTCAGTTGCTTGACCAGGTCATTATACTTCTCCAATAATTTAAAGACGCGTTAATTGATTTATGTTTTTTTTTACCTGGATATTCACTAGGTGGCGCTAGCTGTCAGTGTCATTATCTTAGCCATCAAAATGGCGCGAGGTCTGGAAAAGTGGTCTCTGGCTGAAGAGAGAGTTATGATAAGATTTATGGGCTGAGAACGTCTCTGCAGCCTACGCCGAGGTTAATGATGAAAACGTTGAGTAGGCAACACGTGGCAAAATGGTGTCGCTTGTTTCAACCAGGCAGGTATAATGTAGAAGCCAGACACACTGGAAACAGCGGGCGTTGACGTTCGTCAACAATCAGAGGTCAGCTCGGGCACGTGGTGATAAACTGATTCAACGGGACCAAAGGATAACTTTGTACCATTTTACATCTCACCTGGGAATGAGATACGGCAGTGTTCAACACCTGGTGGTAGATGTGCTGCTCTACACAAAGATTTGTGTCAGGCTGCGTGCCATGTGCACTATCCGAGGATAAGTCAGCAGGGACATGACTTCTACAGAGCTGGTCCTGCGGTCAGACACAAGACTTAATCAACTTGGGAATTACGTTAAAAAATAGTGTGTTCGTAGCTTTTTAACATTCCATGGATTGTTTCTTTTTCTTATTTTCACATATAACCTTTCTTTCTGATCAACAACACGCCAGCTACTACACTACAGCATGGGGCGCAACCGATCGTCCAACTGCGAACTACTACACTACATCATGGGGCGCAACCGATCGTCCAACTGCGAACTACTACACTACAGCATGGGGCGCAACCGATCGTCCAACTGCGAACTACTACACTACAGCATGGGGCGCAACCGATCGTCCAACTGCGAACTACTACACTACAGCATGGGGCGCAACCGATCGTCCAACTGCGAACTACTACACTACAGCATGGGGCGCAACCGATCGTCCAACTGCGAACTACTACACTACAGCATGGGGCGCAACCGATCGTCCAACTGCGAACAAAGGGAGCCGATTCTGTCAGTGCCTAGAGGGATGAGCCTAGAGCACTGCTCTCTCAGCAAGTGGACTAGCAGACGGGAGCCTGTGTAGTCCGCTGTTTCTGCGGAATAGACAAAACATCAACACAATAACAGACTATTTTAAAAAGGATTGGACATTAAATAATGAACATACAGTTATAACGTTTCGGTTTAAACTTTATACACAAACATAGAGAATGAAGAAATCATTGACTGATTGACTGAATGACTGATCTTAATAGTCAGAACATTCTCACATCTTCTCAGCCGCCCCTTCCAGTAACAAATTTAAGGTAGGTGTCTGTGTAGGTGGGTTGGTGTGTGTGGGTGTGAGTGTGTGTGCTGATTGTCCCTGTGTGGTGTTGGTTGTTGGTTTGTCCAAACAGGGAGTTTATCATTCCCTCGCTTCATCCCCAGTTCCTTTATCCTGCGGATGTAGGGGCTGTTCTCCCACTCCAATTCTTCCTCCTCGAACAATCTGTCCATGACAACCTTCACCAGTTTCATCCTGTCCTTCTGTGGAGACCTTTCCAGTCAGTCTTGCATTGGGAAAAAAAGCAGAAAGAGAAGAAAAAGTTTAAAATAATATGTATGATATAGAAGAAAGAGAGGAAGACCAAGGGGAAGATGGCTGCAAGATATCGTTGATAATCTGCGAATGGATGGACCAGGACAGGGTATCTTGCTTACAACCGAGAGGCCTACAGAAGAGCTGTTAGGGAGGTAAATTTTCGCAAGGGACATGCAAATGACTGACTGCCTGGTATAGAACACTTGTTATTTTCTGACAACATAGCTAAACATTTCTTGTCCTTCTCGGTCTGAATCGAAGTATTCTCAACTTTTAGTCAATGGCGTATGCCACCTCAAGTAATCAATTCTTTGTTTACTAGAATAACTGAGAAGCTGCTGATTGAGTTCTCCAATAAATATGGTAGTCAAAATCTCTCTAAATATGTCCACACAAACACGTATGTGCATGATTTTAATATCATCAGACACCTTCATAAAACTCAGGACTAACTGGCAGTAGAGTGACTAATCGCTTCCTAAAGTTACGAATGACTAGGATACTTTATGTGCCTTGCTCGTAACACTAGGAAGAGCATAACTGTTAGAAGCTCATCTGCGCAATTCTTTGTTGAAGAACTAAATCAGCAGTCTCTCAGCTATTCTTGTAAACAAAGAATTGACTTTTGATGGTGCAATCTCTCAGCTATTCTTGTAAACAAAGAATTGACTTTTGATGGTGCAATCTCTCAGCTATTCTTGTAAACAAAGAATTGACTTTTGATGGTGCAATCTCTCAGCTATTCTTGTAAACAAAGAATTGACTTTTGATGGTGCAATCTCTCAGCTATTCTTGTAAACAAAGAATTGACTTTTGATGGTGCAGTCTCTTCAGCTATTCTTGTAAACAAAGAATTGACTGTTGGTCGTGGTCACTAATATAAAGTGACATTACGGCATTATTATAAAGGCACAAATAAATGACACTGTGACATTATTATCAAAACACATATAAATGACACTGTGACATTATTATCAAAGCACATATAAATGACACTGTGACATTATTATCAAAACACATATAAATGACACTGTGACATTGTTATCAAAGCACATATAAATGACACTGTGACATTATTATCAAAGCACATATTGAAACTCACTGTTAGTTTTCTTGTTTCCAGTGTGCTTCTCTAACTGGGCCAAAACAATCTCCATCTCTTGTAAGGTCATGGTCGGTGACCTAAAGTTTACTGGGTCAAGGTAAGAACGATCCGCTACCCTTGAGGCAGCTGATGACTGAGATATGTTATTACGTGGTTTTGGATCTGTAATCTTGGCTGGTGGCCCAGGTGATGGATCGTTCGGAAGATGCATCTGTAACTGAGGCATTCCCTGGGTCTGTGTGGATAATGTCCTTAATGGCTTAAGGAAGTTAAGCACTGCAGACATTTCACGGCTTAAAATTGAGTCAGGCAGTGTCCTGGAACCTCCATTGTATCTGTTTACAATGAAAAGTGACAAAACAGAACATTGTAACTATTTTGTTAAAAGCACTAGTATCTACGAGATGTGCTCACTATTGTTTACAGTACTAGTACTTACTAGATGTGCTCACCACTGTTTACAGTACTAGTACTTACTAGATGTGCTCACCACTGTTTACAGTACTAGTACTTACTAGATGTGCTCACCACTGTTTACAGTACTAGTACTTACTAGATGTGCTCACCACTGTTTACAGTATTAGTACTTACTAGATGTGCTCACCATTGTTTACAGTACTAGTACCTACGAGATGTGCTCACCATTGTTTACAGTACTAGTACTTACTAGATGTGCTCACTATTGTTTACAGTACTAGTACTTACTAGATGTGCTCACTATTGTTTACAGTACTAGTACTTACTAGATGTGCTCACCATTGTTTACAGTACTAGTACTTACTAGATGTGCTCACCATTGTTTGCAGCAAAAAATTGTCAGCGAGAAGACCTCCCGGGTTATGTTGGAAGTCTTTCTGCACCAGGTCTTGCTCTTGTGTAAACTGGAACATAACTTGCCCAGAGAAACAAATAAACGCTACGAAAGTGGAGGGAAACAATTACAGAAACCTTAAATATCCCATCATACGAGGCAAACTGCCGAGCCCTATCAAGACGTTTCTTTGTTCCCTCAACACCGAAAGGTATATGAGGAAGGAGACAAGTCAAGACAAGACAAGACAAGACAAGGAATTATGACGCGAGGACGAGAGAAATAAAAACAACAAAGAATACAAAATGAGTATGAGTATCGCATGAGAAGACAAATAACATGTGGTCTTTATTACTGGTGGTGGTATGTTACCTACGTATTACCGTAAAGTGGTTGCTGTCGGCTACCAAATGTCTTGATGAAGATCTTGTAACATAAACTTCGTTTAGGGCGGGAGAGGATTCGCTATTAGCTTGATCTACTTCCCAGAATGACTTTGAAAAAGATACCTCATCATTCTGGGACAAGCATTCCTTTCCTCGTTGACCACGCTGCTGTATCACAACAGCCTCGTTAGAGACAGCATCTTTGGAAAGGTGGGAGAGAATTATGGGATAGAGCTGTGCTCCGTTTGGTTTGCTCGACTTTCTGACAGTATAATATAACGTAGCAAATCAATTCCAGACTGTATTTTTATCACAACTTCTCCACAGCGAAGTAAAGCTCTGTAACTTTATCTAACTTATTGTACGTTGGTGATTGTCTAGACAGCAGAATGGGCATATTATAAAGAGGAAAACTGAACATTAGAAGAAAACGGCTGAGTGATCTAGCTGGAACACACTTGTGAAAAGAAGCAATATACGCTCAATGTAGAAAACTTGGCAGAGAACGCTGAAGCTGTGCTTCAGTAAAAAGACTTGTGTATATAGTTTTGAACAGAGCTCAGAAATGAAAATAATGACTGAAACGAATAAATGCAGGAAATAAAGGCCATACCTTTGAGTGAAACAAGGTATACATTTAACTTTGGACGGTTAGAGTTAAGGTATGATAATACCTTTTAATTACAGCCTGGCACATTTTTAACCATTTTGTATGTGTGACAATGTAGGTGCCTGGCTGGGGTAGTAAGTCCCTGGCTCGAATTCGCACTCGGGGGGTGGGGGGAGGTGGTCTTTTTCAAACCGACCGGCACTGGGGTCAAACCAGCCTTACAAAAAAAAAAAATGGGTATCTGGGGTTTCCCTGGGAAAACAAAGCCAGCAAGGCACGGTGCTGACATCCTTACCTCAAATTTTGCAGTGGCCTAGAAATGTGAAGGCACTAACACTTCACACCCCGCTACGGCACGCTACGGGACTTTGATGTTTAGATGTGTGATCAAACAGCTGCTTTGACAGTAGTAAAAAAAAATGTTTCCCTGCTGGATTTAAACTCAGTCGAGGGTTTATTTTTAAAGTAATCCAGCCATCAAAGCTGTCAGAAAGTGCGTTCATGTCAATGTGTGGGAGAACTGGCAGCCGATCAATCAAGCTGGATTTAAACGTTCAAAATAATGAAGACAGGCGCAGCGTTTATCCTTTTACGTCTATTTTGTTTTTCACAGGCGTGTTTTAAAATCGATAATCATGATTATTCCATGATTATTCTGATTACTCTTGTTATTTTTTATTCGTTTCATGCACCCTGATAATGATTATAAAACGTGGTTGTAAATAAGTAAGCAATGAACTGACAACCGAACGAATTATTTTTAGTGCAATTTATTACCCTTTTTAAAATAACAAATCATTGTACGTAAAATATAAACTGGCCAGTAATTTGAGTACCAGAACTTGTTTGTCGACGAAATTTCAGAAGAGAAACGATTCACATTCTTTCCCAAAATTCAAGTGTCCAAATGTTAGCAGTTTCTCAGCAGTCATATACTTGTTAGATTATTTTTAAAAGAACAACTCATAAGAATGTCATAAATACCTGTACAAGGTGTACACGTTTTTATTTGTACACACTTACAACATTACATAAAAGGAGAACTAAAAGGGAAACATTAAAACAAAATAAAATGTGGGCCCCGTTTTCAACGCCATTGAAGTAAAGACGGGACGTGATATTAGTTTCCTTGATAAGTTGGCATACTGGAGGGAGATGTTGTCAGTGTCATTCTTGGCCAGTTTTTCTTCAATAGCTCCACCAGGAGGAGCCAACTACCGAGATAGATTGGCGCTCTCTGACATAAATCAAACAACCACTATCATGAGAGACCAGCGCACAATCCAAGGAACAAAATGGCAAGTTGAACTTGGGTCTGTGATGAGTGTGAAGTTTCTATCATGAATGGAATTGTTTACAGCGTATCCAAAACAGTTCCAAGTTCATCGCATACATTCTAAACGTGATTCTCTTTTCTTGTCTCCGGGAAAACTGGAAACATTACAACTGATTATATATTATATATTCTTTTGATATGTTTAATATACGTCAGATTATTTACTGTGCTAAACGTATACAGAATTGTCTCATGAGAAAGCCCTGAAAACAGGTAGGAGAAAAGACAGTCAACATGTTTTGCACCTGTGATCTTCTTCTTCTTCGTTCGCACCTGTGATGAAAGTCAACTATTTGTAAGCGATGTCTACATCGACAAGAATATGTCTTTGGCTTGTTAGCAGGGACACAGGGGAAATAAACTGACACAAAGAATATTAGAAAGATAAGTAGAGGTGATTCAACTCATCAATTCTGTTGCAAACTAGTTCGATCGATGCTATGAATTTTTAGTTTGTTTCTAATTTTCGATTTTCTATTTTAGAACTGCTTTCTGATTATATCAACTCATCCAGTTCTGGTATGTTGTTTAGTTGCTGTTTTTGAAGTTTCTGCTTAAGTTTGATAAATATTGTCTTCATTTTGATTCAAATCGACTTAAGACTGTGTAACCTCGTTTTCTAATATTTCATCAAATATTTTACAAACTGCTCCCTGTCTCTCTCTCCATCTCTCTCCCACTCTCTCTCCCTCTCTCTCTCCCCCTCTCCCTCTCTCTCCGTGTCTCTCTCCCTCTCTCTCCCTGTCTCTCTCCCTGTCTCTCTCCCTCTCTGTCCCTGTTTCTCTCTCCCTGTTTCTCTCTCTCCCCCTCTCTCCCTGTCTCTCTCTCCCTCTCTCTCTCCCACTCTCCCTCTCCCTCTCTCTCCCCTTTCTCTCCTTCTCTCTCCCTGTCTCACTCCCTGTCTCTCTCTCCCTCGCTCTCCCTCGCTCTCCCTCCCTCTCCCTCTCTCTCCCTCTCTTTCTCTCTCTCCATCCCCCTCTCTCTTTCTCTCTCCCTCTCTCTGTTAAACGGCCCTGGTACCCAATTCTCTAAACATTTGGAAGCAAAGGCCGTTCATTCTTATCTATCTATCTATCTATCTATCTATCTATCTATCTATCTATCTATCTATCTATCTATCTATCTATCTATCTATCTATCTATCTATCTATCTATCTATCTATCTATCTATCTTGTCTTCTGCCTGTCTGTCTGTCTGTCTATCTGTCTGTCTGTCTGTCTGTCTATCTGTCTGTCTGTCTGTCTGTCTGTCTGTCTGTCTGTCAGTCTGTCTGTCTGCCCGCCCACTAACCCATCCATCCATTCACCCACCCACCAACCATAATGATGTGCCTCAGTTTATGGATGCTACAGAATTAAAAAGATATAATTTAAACGAATTTAAATTTAAAGAGTGATTTAAACGCGGAAATAGGGACTAAACAAGACAATGAAGTTACTGGCAAGTATGGACTAGGTGTAAGAAATACTAGAGGAGAGATGTTGACTGAGTGGGTAGAAAAGAATAAAATATAATAGAAAATACTTGGTTTCAACAACGTCCAAGGCGACTATGGAAATGGAAGAGCCCAAATAATAACATAAGTAACAAGATAGATTATATTATGATAAACAGAAGATTCAGGAACTCACTAATTTCCGTGAAAACAAGACCAATCGCAGACTGCAACAGTGACCACATTCCAGTAGTAGGAAAAGTGAGAATCAGGCTAAAGAGGTTAAAGGTAGCAGCTAAAACAAAGAAATAGATAGAGAGCTGTTATGGGAAGATAAAGCAACACAAGAACAATATAGGAGCATTGTACATAATAGGCATAATGAACAATGGAATATGCTTAAAGACTCTATTCACTAAACATCTATCGAAATCCTACTTCCAAACACGCTAAACAGTGGTGGATGACAGAAGAAATTTTACAACTAATGGATCGGAGAAGAAGTCTTAAGGAAGATAAAGATGAATATGACAAAATAAATAAAGAAATAAGACACAAATCCAATAAAGCTGAAGAAAAGAGTGGCTAAATAAGAAATGTAATGAAACAGAGACACACCATCATGGAAACGCAAGAGATATGTACAAACAAATAAAGGAGTTAACAAACAAAAGGACATACCACAAGACTGGTTGCCTGAAGTCAAAGGAGGGGTATATAATAATGGACAAAGATGAAATAATGGCACGATGGAGCGAATACATTAGAGAACACTATGAGGACAATAGAAGTGAAATAGATATATGAAATAATAATGAAGGACCTCACATATTAAAAGCAGAAGTGGAAAAAGCCATCAAACACATGAAGAACAACAAAGCACCAGGACTAGATAAGATCACCAAGAAAGAATTAGAAGCATTAAGAGAGCTTGGCATAGAAATAAATACCAGATTATTGAATGACATCTATAATAGTAACTATGTCCCATCAGACCTTTTGCAACTAGTTTTCATTGCCCTACCAAAGAAACAAGGTGCAGTTGAATGCGAGGACCGTCGAACCATTAGTCTTATGAGCCATGTTACCAAAATCCTGCTTCGTACTGTCATGAGAAGAGTCAGGGGCAAAATAAAACCAAAAATCGCTGAAGAACAGTGTGAGTTCGTCGACTGAAAAGGCACAAATAATGCCATATCTATATATATATATATATATATATATATATATATATATCGAGAACATTGATGGAAAGATCAATAGAAGTAAAGACGGACCTATACTTATGCTTCATAGACTACTGTAAAGCATTCGATAAAGTGAAGCACACAGAAATTATACAAATGCTGGAAGACATCAACATAGACGGGAAAGATTTGAAACTTATCACAAACATTTACTGACAGCAATCAGCAGCAGTGAAGGAGCATTCCAAGACATAAAATTAGGAGTGAGACGAGGATGTATTCTATATCCCGACCTCTTCTCCTTGAACAGCGAAAATATAATGAGGAATATACAGAGCTTGCCAGGAATATCATTTAGCAGGTACAACCTTAACAACTTGAGATATGCAGACGACAAAGTTTCTGACTGCTAAAAGTGGAGGGGAGCTACAGGCTCTTCTGGACGTCGTGGTCCGTGAAAGTGAATAAAAAGAAGACTGAAGTGATTGTTATCTCAAAGAAAAGAATACCACCAAAATGTAGCATTACCGTCGAAGGCACAAATCTGAAACAAGTTGATAGATTCAAGTACTTAGGAACCATTTTAACAGCTGATGGGAAATGTCACAAAAAAATAAAAAGCAGATGTACTCAGGCTATGTCAGCGTTCCAGAAAATGCGACACATCTTGTGCAATAGATCCATATCAATGGAAACAAGATTCCAAGTACTTAAATGTTACATAGAGACAATTTTGTTTTATGGATGTGAAGCATGGTCCATGAATAAGAGTACACCGAGAAATGGAGGCCATGGAAATGTAGTTCATAAGAAGGATGTTGAAGGTACCATGGACAGCTAAGAAAACCAACGAGGATGTCTTAAGAGAGGCTGGAGTTAAAAGGCAAATTACAGCAATAGATCAGAGCCAGACAAGCCAGATTTGTAGGACATTTTCTGAGAAGAGGAAAATTGGAACACATTGTGGCAACTATAAAAATTGAGGGAAAAAGATATAGAGGAAGACAGAGAGAGAAATTACTGGATGGGCTGTCAATGTGGCTCTGAAGAAGGTCACCGGCGGATCTCATAATCAAGTCTAAAGACAGGGAATTGTAGAGAGAAATGATCGCCTACTCCACACGGTACGGCACTTGATAATTATATCTATATTTGTGTGATTTTTTTTTCTCCTGAACAGAGTTCGAGGAAATGAGTGTAATTATACATCAAAAATTTTAGTCACTAAAAATGAACTTGAAAATAAGCAATCCTGAAACCTACGGAATAAGTGATTGCGAAATCTGGTATTTTCATACACATAAGGAATACATTTCTTACTGAAAGAGAAAAAACACAGAAATAATATGTTTCCACCTGCCAGTATTCTTCTCCGACAGGCCCTGGGGGAAAATATATATGTATGTATATATATATATATATATATATATATATATATATATGTATATATATGAATGTGTGTATGTATGTTAGAGCATCACACTGGAACGCCTGGAGTAATTTCAACCAAACTTGGCACACATATATTTTACATTCTGGACAGTACACAGTGGGTATTAGATCATCCATAGGTTCGGGGTGAGAAGTAAAAATAATCGAAAATGAACGATGTTAGTGTCGAATCCATAGTTTTCGGGGTCACTGAGATGAACGGTTACACTCCCGATACAGTTTAAGTCCAAGTTCAGCCTCAAACGGCATGGATGGCCCTAGGGGTAGGGGTGGGATGGTGTTACATAAAAATGAACGCGTATGTTAGAGCATGACGCTGGTTCGCCTGAAGAAATTTCAAACAAACTTTGCACACAATCTTGACATACAGTCGGGACGGTGCACCGTGAGGATTAGATAATCCCTAGGACCCAAAGGGGTCGGGGTGACATGTAAAAATAATCGAAAATGAACGATATTAGTGTCGAGTCCATAGTTTTCTGGGTTACTGAGATGTATAATAACACTCCCGATGCCGTTTAAGTTTGCCTTAACGGCATGGGGAGCTCTTGGGGTGGGTGGGATGGGGTAACATGTAAAAATAATCGAAAATGGCCGATATTAATGTCGAATCCATAGTTTCTGGGGTCGCCGAGATGAATAGTAACACTCCCGGTGCTACTTAAGTCCAATTTAAGCCGCCATCGGTATGGGGGCCTAGGGTGATGGTGGGATGGAGGTAATATGTACAAATGATCGAAAAAGACCAATATTATTGTCGAATTCATAGTTTTCAGTGTCGCTGAGACGAATAGTGATAATCCCGATGCCGTTTAAGTCTAAGTTCCGCCCCCATCGGCTTGGGAGCCTAGGGGTTGGGTGTGGTTGGGGGTGACATATAAAAATAATCGAAAACGACCGATATTAGTATCGATTATATAGTTTTCGGGGTCGCTGAGATGAATAGTGGCACTCGCAAGTTCAGCGACAATCGACATGAGGGTAGGGGGGTTGAGAAGTGGTGAAAAATAAAATGTCCAAATTCACCGAGATTAGTATAGTGTTCGAGGTCGTAAGCTGATTGTTAACAGTCCTAATGACAATTACGCCAAAGTTTAGTCGAATAGAAGGAACAGAACGCTATAGAACCGTCTAGACTGTAGAACAGTTTAGAAGGTTGTGGAACTGAACAGAAATCTGTAGACCTTTCTAGAAGGTTGTGGAAATGAATAGAACTTTTTGATTGAAATAAATAAATGCCCGGGCAACGCCAGGTAATGAGCTATTGTATAGGATATATATATATATAATGAACGTCTGTATATATATATATATATATATATATATATATATATGTGTGTGTGTGTGTGTGTGTGTGTGTGTGTTCCGCCTGGAGAAATTTCAACCAAACTTGGCACACATGTGACTTACATTCTGGACAATGTATGATGTGGGTTAGATCATCCATAGGACCCCTACTGGGACCTGGGTGGTGGGTGTGGCATCGCAACCGATCGATAGAAACATACCCCACTGAACGACGTGATATTTATGCCCGCTTTGTATTGTCGGCCTTGACGGACAAATTTCAGCCAACACAAATCGATGACGTTATATCTGCTGAGTTGCATAATCTTTGGCTTTGATAATGAGAAACATGAGGCACGGATAAGATTTCTCATTCATGACGGACGCCCACTGTATTTCACCTATTCATCATTAGAAAATGGTTAGAATGTTTATTTCATAACAGAGAGCGCCCATACAGTGGTTGATCAGCCACCAATCACATGGAGGGGGAGGGGGCCTAGCGGTGGGGGTGGGAAGGGGGTGACATGTACCAAGCATTGAAAACGACCGATACTAGTGTCGAATCCATAGTTTTCGAGGTCCCTGAAATGAATAGTGACACTATCGATGCCGTTTAAGTCCAGGTTTACCCCCCCCCCCCCCCATTGGCATGGGGCCTAGGGCTGAGGGTGGGTTGGATGACATGTAAAAATAATCGAAAACGAGCGATATTAGTGTTGAACCCATAATTTTCGGGGTCCCTGAGGTGAATAGTGACACTGGCAATTTCAGCCCCCATCGGCATGGGCGAGGGGGGAAACGAGTGAAAGTGGTGAGAAATAAAATATCAAAATTGACTGAGATTAGTGTCGAATCCATAGTGTTCGGGGTCGCTGAGCTGATTGGTGACAGTCCTGGTGATAATTAAGCCACTGTTTAGTCGAATAGAAGGAATAGAACAATGTAGAACCGTCTAGACTCTTAGAACCTTCTAGAAGTTTGTGGAAATGAATAGAACGTTGTAGAATCTTCTAGAAAATCGTGGAAATGAATAGAACTTTGTTGACTGGGATAAATAAATACCCGGCCAACGCCGAGTAATCGGCTAGTGTATATACATTACATCCTAATCAACACTAAGGTAGGGAAAGATAACTGACTGACGCCGAAAAATTAATGGGGAAAGAAGGAATTGATATGGTAAATCAGAACGGAGGAAGATTAATTGAAATATGTCTAACAGAGGACATGGTCATTGGAGGAACAATATTTCTACACAGAGAGATACATAAAACAACATGGATATCTTCAGATGATAGAACTAGAAAGTAGATAGATCATTTTTGTATTAGAAAGCAACACAGAACACCTCTGATAGATGTAAGGGCATAAAGGGGTGCAGATGTCAACAGTGATCACAATCTCTGTATAGGGAAAATAAAACTAAAACTGAAAAGCCAACACAAGAAATCAATACACAGAAAGATAAACAGCCACAGCCTACAAGAAGAGAATTCATTCATTCATTTGCATGTCCCTTGCGGAACTTTGCGTCCCAAACAGCACTCCTGTAGGCCTCTCGGTTGTGAGCAAGATGGCCTGCTGCTGATGCATCCACAAGAAGAGAATATTAACAGTAATTTCAATCAGGAACTTGCCAATCATTCCACAACACTCACACGACTGTAACAATTGGAGAGGAGTAACCTTAATATCAGTTGTGTCAAAATTATTTTGCAAGGTTATTTTGAATAGACTTAAATATATTGTGGATACCGCAATGAGAGAAGAACAAGCAGGATTTCGAAAAGGGAGAACTGTCTCGACCAGATCTTTATTTTAAGAATAATACTTGAAGAACATATTGAAAAGCAGAAACCATTAATACTGAACTTCATAGACTTTAAAAACACATTTGATAGCATACACAGATATTCATTGTGGAAAATTTAAGTCTATATGGAATACCATCTAAAATTGTGAACATCATTAGAGACCTATTCAACGGATATGTTTATGCAGTCAAAACAGAAGAAGGTATGAGTGAATGGTTCCAGATTGAAGCATGCGTGAAGCAAGGATGTATGCTATCTTCTGTGTTTTTTTCAGAATTGCAATAGACATCAAAATGAAAAACATGCTGCACAAGTAACACAGTTATTGACTGGGTACATGGGACCCAACTACAAGATCTTGATTTTGCTGATGACATAACTCTTATCAGTAACAATGTGAATTAAGTGCAAGAAAATCAGATCTCCTATCTTCAATGGCTAGCAAATTAGGACTTGAATTTAACAAGGACAAAACAAAAATAATGAAACTTTCCATTAACCAAAATGGAAAAAATACATGTAGAAGGGACAAATGTTGAAGACGTCAATCATTTTGCATACTTCGCAGCTGCATAGACTAGGATGGTGACACCAGAAAGGAAGTTAGGATAGAATTGCAAAAGCAGCATCGATCTTCAAGAATCTCGAGAACATATGGAATTGAAAAGTTATAAGCACAAAATCAAAGTTAAGACTATTCAATTCAAATGTAATATCCACCCTCATCTATGCATACGAAAGCTGGAGAACTAAAGTAATAGTCAATAAATTAGGCTCTTTTAAAAACAAATGCCTAAGGAAAATATTCGGCATCAGATGGAACGAATTTAAAAACAATGCAGAGATAAGACAGATGAGTCTCATGGGTGATCAGGAAAAGGAGATGGACATATATTGGTCACGTGATGAGCAGAAACGATAAGAGAATCCCAAAACAGGCTTTCAAGTGGAACACAACAGGCCGAAGAAAAAGAGGCAGACGACGTGAAACTCTAAAGAGTACATTGTTAAGAGAGGCCAAATTAATAGGCATAAAATCCCTTGATCAGGCTGAAAAGCTCGCCGACAACAGGAAAAATTGGCGAACTACCTTGCGAGCCCTATGTGACGTTTAGCGGCACGGGAAGGATATAAGATATAAGTTATATATATATATATATATATATATATATATATATATATATATATATATCTTGCACACAAGTACTCTTTCGCTAGTGTTTGTTTACAGTTACATTCTAAAGTATTTTCTGCACATTATAAAGTGCTGCTTTTATATTTTGTTACTCTTTACTAGTTCTTGACTGTGTCCTGTTCTTGTTCTTGTTCAACTCCCTGGAGCTGCGAGCTCATGTTCTTTACAGCCGTTGCGTCACTTGTAGACGTGCACTAGTTACAAACCAATCGTGCATCTGTCTATTATTACTGTGACTGCTACTTACAGACACGGCAATACTTATAAAGATATGTATTACTGTCATGAAACTTCTGCTATAGAAATACTAACAAGGACAACACACAGCGAACAGTGTGAATAATAGGTCCAATGTGAATAACATAAACTCACACTTTATTAATGGGAAAAATGAGTGATGAGAGGTGAGGGTGAGAGGCAATTGATAACTTTGACATATAGCGAGTTTTTCTAACAATAATTTGTCACGCTTATAAATAGAAAAAAAAAGCATTGAGAAATAGAATAATTTGTTAAAACTGTTTGGATATTTTTTTATCTTCATTTTTATCATGAATAATGTTGGCGCTTAAACCGACCACAGGACACAGAGAAAGAAGACAAAAGATAATCTGTTTATTTTGCCAAGATAATAATATCTCCGCAACAGAAAAAAAACCTGACGGGGACATACTACTCCAGTCTTTCCGAGATAGTAAAAATGAGGGAAGGAGATTAAACCACAGCGGGAAGATGAGTTACTCATTTAGGAAAAGTGGGGCGGGAAGTCTCAGAAAATGTAAACATTTCAAGATAAGACTCATATAAGACAAACAATCAAGCCTGGAATCAAGAAAGTAGAATGTCATGCCCCAAGACACAAAACAATATGAAACATTCCAAAGTGACATTTAATCAATACACATTCATTGTGCTATCAGTTAAAACAGAACGTCAGGATTTTTTTCAACAAATATATAGCTTATTATTATTGTTAATGGATTATTTCCCCTTCCTTGCACTTCCTGAACCGAGATTTCCATTAGAAGGCACAAATCTGTATATGTATATAAATGGATGTGTGTATGTATATAAGTATTATGTATGTTCTAGCATAACTCTGGAACGCCTTCAGCAATTTCAACCAAACTTGGTACACATATGTCTTGCAATCTGGATAAAAGTACTATGCGGTAACACATATCTAGCATGCATAGGGGGCTGGGGTGGGGGTGGAATGGGGGAGTGACATGTACAAATAATTGAAAACGACCGATATTAGTGTCGAATCCATAGTTTTCGGTGACATTGAGATGAATAATGACACTCTCGATGCCGTTTGCGTTCAAGTGCAAGCCCCCATCGGCATGTGGGGTGAGAGGGGGTGAAAATTAGGGTGGGATCTCCAATTATTTTACTACGGAACCTCAACCGGCCAACATTTTGCAACGACACAAGACTGTGTGTAAAGAGGATGATGGGCTGTGTAATTGATGTGGCTATCTTAACAGGATGAGGAGATGGTGAAGCAGTTTTTATCCCACGGATACCACTCATTGCAACGGATCTCCCTTTCAACTTTAAGAGATTGCAGTTTCCAGTGAGACTTGCGTCCTCGACCACGATCAACAAGTCACAGGGGCATACATTATAGAGTAAAGTCTTTTACAAATTCACTATAATAGTATTTTAACTCAAAACTTAATTACATACAACAATTTTAGTTTCACGTCCAGGAGCAAGAATAATTAATTTCACCCTCGAGCAAGTAACATAGGTTATCGGTGGGAGAAACATGGCTATCTCAGATCCACTCCGCAGTATGAATAATTATTAAATTCCCGAGCAACGCCGGGTAATCAGTTGTCTCTAAAGTTCTGGAGCCACTACATCATTCACTTCCTGAGACAGTGAATCTTCTAGAGCATTATTATTGCGGGTACACTTAGTGGTTAACTTAGCCTAGTCTACAGACATTTAAACATCGAAACACATAAGGTATTGAAATTCTAACTTTTGATTCACGTGGCAGGAACATTTAAAGACCCTTGATTCTCATAACACGATTTTAAAGAAAATAAAGGAAGGGATAGACAAGAACAAGAAGTGCCAAGAAGCAGAAACCCCAGCTGTAAATATGGAAATGAAACATTCAGTAAGAAAACTGGTAATGAACTAGCTACACTAATTTTAGTTGTTAAGAATTATCCTTTTCTGTAGAAAAAAAAGGATAAGAATGTAGTTTCCCCGTTTTCACGCCTTTGAGCCATACCCGAATACGATGTTAGGCTGATATTTCCACGAGTTTCGGCACATGAAAGTATCACGTCTGACCGCATTTACTTTGTCAGATTTCTCTAGTAAACATTTTTAGAGGTTGAGTGGACCCCAGGGCCCTTTTAGTGTGTACGAGAATAAAACCCACTGCTGGGGGTTGAACCATGTATCATCGGATTAGTAAACCGAGTTGATTATCCTTTTGAGCTGCTCAGAGTTAATTATCACTAATAATATACATTGTACACTCACAGACTTAGATAAGGTGATGAAACGACATGAAGACAACACTATAGTTCTCTGCATAGATTACCTGTTGTATGTGTAATATTCTCCTGTGACAAGACAGGGGGAGACCAGCAGCAGAAGGACTGACAGAAAGCTCATCTTGAACAAACAGTTCAGGATCAAAGTCATTGGGGTAGCGCTGAACGTTGAAATTTCTAATTGTTGATTCTGAAATGTTGGTCACAATTACAATAGGTATAAATATATACCTTCACATCTATATGCATTTCATTAAGACAGACAGACAGACAGACAGACAGGCAGACAGACAGACAGACAGACAGACATAGATAGATAGATAGGTAAGTAGGTAGGTAGATAGATAGATAGATAGATAGATAGATAGATAGATAGATAGATAGATAGATAGATAGATAGATAGATAGATAGATAGATAGGTTGCATTACATACCTGTATTTCCCAGTATTTGGTGTAAACAGGTAATATGAAACATCTTACCTGTGCTGACTGAATATATCAACAGCCTGCCAGACAAGACTTATTCGTTTCGTCCTGCCTCACCTGAGCTTGTTGTGGTCGTTTGATGAATCACAGTCCTCGTTTTTATTTTGTTGGGCCATAAAGGAACTGAAAGGAGTGACCTATAATAATTATCATATTTCCCTTCAAAAAGAGCTATATATTGCATCTTGTACCATGTTTTAAAAATAATGAATAACATTTGCTACTACTCAAATGTCCATCCGCCCTTTACGAAACGTTAATCTTAGCAATGCAAAAACAAATTTATCATTTTTCTATAGATAGCTTGATTACTCCCTTTTCTATCTGGAAATTATAAAAATTGCCTTATGTTAATGTTTGGTCTCTCCTGGAATACATAAAAGTTCTTTACATTGAATAGTGTACATTTACACAGAAAATGTTTAGAGGAATTGTTGCTTTTACTGAAAAAAGGTTGGGGGGGGGGGGGTTGGCGGCGATTAGGCAATCAGTCATCCATAGCTGTTATGCTAGCAACAAGGTTAGCGTACCATAGCTGACCAAGACCCTGTCCCCACCATTCCGTTGGTACCCCCAGTAACAGGCCTAGCCTGGGTAACAGGGTAGGGACCGCCATAGTCCCCGTGGTGGTGGAGTTTGCTAAAGAAGTACTGCAGACCCCCTGCTTTTTTCGCTGCACTTCGAGCAGAAAAAAAAACCTGTCGTAACACGCTCCCAAATCAACAACGACACTGTGTCTCAACATCTCTACAGCATCTACACTAAAAAACACCAGCTTGCAGTTACAGGGAGACAGCAGACTGGAGAAGACAAGAGAAGACAAAGTTTGACAAAAAATTTTTGTTGGTCCAAATATAGAAGAATGATAATGTCCATGTAAATGTCAAGATGGAAGTCCATATCAGACTTGTCTCGCCTCACTTTCTCTTTAGACATTCTGGAGAGCTAAACATTTTGTTTCATTTCACGCATCAGACAGTCTCTAACAGCTGTTACCAAACGTTGCGCCCTTGAAATTTGGGAAAGGATCGGAATGAAGAGAGAGAGAGAGAGAGAGGGAGGGAGGGAGAGAGCAGAACAAAATCATGTAAGTAAATCTGACCTCGTAGTACATGGCCAAGAAGTGTCAAAACAAAAACAGATTCATTTTTTTAATAGTCAGTCATTTACATGTCTCTTGAGGAACTTTGCCTACCTAACAGCTCTCCTGTAAGCCTTTCGGTTGTAAGCAAGATGGCGTGCTGCTGATGCATCCATTAGCAGATCATCAACGACATCTTGCAGCCATCTTCGCCTTGGTCTTCCACTCTTTCTTTTTCCAATTATGTACCCTTCCAAGACGGTCTTCTCTAGATTATCATGACGTTTAATGTGTCCAAAATATTAAAGTTTTCTCTCTTTAATCCTCTTTACTAGCCCAACCGTCTTCAATATTAAGTTCTTGTAGTATTTTTTTTTATTTGACATTCCTTTAGGGCCAACATTGGCTTATAGAGCGGAAATCATATCTTTCCATGTCTGACAACTCGCCGCAGTCCGCTGTAGGTCTTGGATGGACTTGAATCCCAAAGTGATCACTCTCTCTAGTTATGGTTCTACGTAGAGTCTCCCTTGGCCTGCCTTGCTTTCTTTTGCCCTTCGCTGACCATGTGAGGGCCTGAAGAGGGAGTCTGGATTCTTTTAGTATGGATATATTTATTCTTTTTTTTTGTTGTGTGTCCATGATATTTGAAGAACTCTTCTGCAGCATTTACATTCAAAGGCATTTATGTGTGTCTCAGCTGTTTTGTTAAGTGTCCAGGTCTCACAGGCATGTGTTACGATGGGAAAGATGCATGCCCTTAAAAATCTTATCTTTGTAGTTCTTTAAGTGACATTACTTTGGCAAAATTCCGTGAATTTCTGGCCCTATTGTTCTTCTCTCAGCAACAGCTTGAAATGTATTTTTATAACTTGTCTACATCGCTGTCAAGCAACGTGTGACATTTTTCAGTCAGAGCTGATCAGAACTGATGCTGTTGTCTCAGTTATCTGCATTATAATTACAGTCCGGGTTTGGCATATGATTCTGAGGGGATTTCGCATTTATTCAAAAAGAATCATTTTATAATTTCCCAGGGTGCCATGGATCCGATCTGCATTTTCAAGTATACTGTTAAAAAAAGAGAAACGCAACAAATACAATGTTGCGATTTAAACTGAAGTTTGCTGATCAGAAAAGGGCAAATTGCCTGAAATTTTCAATTGGACATCAGCTTCACGTGCTGAACTGAATTCTACTCAGCAGATGATTCATGAGTACAGAAAAGCGACACCAATCAAAATAGCATTTTTTGACAATAACTCATGACAGGTTCACGAGAATCCCGTGAAACTTACTGAACACAAAACTCACTGACCATGTTATTGAATGTCTATAAAAGATCGACGCTCCTCGAATCATTTCATTTGAAAATTCAATGCGCAAGTATGACTCATCTCACTACAGAAGAACGACTCATCATCATTGGAGGTTTACAGACCGGACAATCACAAAGTGTAGTGGCCAGACAAGTTAATGTGATTAGAAGCACCATCAGTCACCTTTGGAGACGATTTCAAGAAAGTGGCTCAGTTACAGACCGGACTCGCAGTGGAAGACCCATAGTCACAACTCCTACCGAAGACCCCTTCATACGGATGCGTCACCTCAGGAATCGATTTGCATCTGCGTCCTCAACAGTCTAGTCAATAACAGCAGCTCGTCGAATTTCAGATCAAACGGGCAGGAACTGGTTGCACGACGCTGGTCTTTGGGCTAGAAGACCCTACAGAGGTCCTGTTCTTACGGACCGGTATCGCCAAAACCGACTGCAGTGGGCGAACCAACATTGTCAATGGATCGTTGCGAATGATTGGAGAAGGGTTTGGTTTAGTGATGAATCATTCTTTCTGCTCCAGCGACACGATAGATGTAGAAGAGTTTATCGCAGAGTCCATGAGCGCTATGCCCAGAACTGCGTGGATGAGGCTCCTCCACATAGTGGTGGAGGTGTACTGGTGTGGGGGGACGATCAACTTCATAGGAAGAAGTGACCTGGTGCAAATCGAAGGACGCCAGAATGCCCACCGATACGTCGTTGAAATTCTTCGTCCTCACGTCCTTTCACTTCTGGCTGAACCAGGGTCGATTTTTCAGCAAGATAACGCTCAACCTCATGTGGCACAACTCACCACCCAGTTCCTTGCTGACAACAACATCCAGACCATTCCATGGCCATCCATGTCATCAGACATGAACCAAATAGAACACGTATGAGATGAACTCAATAGACAAGCCCGCCAGCTAGACGTGGCGCCAACCAACCTTCGACAGTTGTCTCTTACACTGCGGGAAGAGTGGGCAGCCATCCCACAACAACAGATCCAGCGGCTAATCGGATCCATGTCAAGGAGATGTTGTTCTCTGATACAGGCCAGAGTAGGCCATACACCTTACTGAAATGGAGGCCTCAGTCGCAAAGAATAAAAGTCCAAACCAAATTTAATGAACATCATTTCATGTTAAACTCTGAAAAGTTTTTCATGCAAAGATTGAAATATTTCGAAAAATAAAATTTTGATACAAGTTTGAAATTTGGTGTCCATTACGACTACAGTAGTGTTGCGTTTCTTTTCTTTTTCAACAGTATTTAATGGCTCTTTTGGTCATAGAAGAAGAGACTGAAGAAGGAAAATGCTAGCAACAGAGATCGACGTTTCCCTGTGACTGGTTCTCCACGTGGTCAAACACTAACAACAAATAATGTGTTGCGAGGTTTACCTTACTTCAGCTGCGTCATTCGTTATGTTTTTTTTTTTGGCTATTGCTTCCTTCTGGTACAGTTAGGTACAGGCAGGCAGAGACAGGCAGCTTGCACACTTACACGCAGATTGTTGTATAGAGGATGTAGAAATGTTAGGGAAAAAATCCATTGTGAAAAGTGTAGGAGTGTATGAGGGCTACCAAGATGGATTTTGTAGGAGTGTGGGAGAAACAGAGAGGGTCGCTGAGAGAGATTTTGTAGGAGCGGGCGAAGAACAGAGAGGGTGTAAGGTGGTATAAAGATCTTTCCCTCTTCTCCTGTCCCCACCTACAATGAACCTAAGAACAGAACGTTAATGGAAACAAGGTTTGTTGTATCAAATTACCCAGGATGTCAATCATAACGACCTCTGCTCTCGTGAATCAACATAAACTGTTTACAGTAAAAATATAAAACAGTAAAAGCTACCTCAGGTCGGTCGACAATCTAGGAGCGGAGAAAGTTCTCCAGCAGCAGGACTATAACTCGGAGCAGAGATAAACAAAAAATAAATCTAGACAGTCAGGTGAGGCAGCGTATTAATGGATTCTCGTGGCTAGACGTCTGCCAGTTCTACCAGAGTCCCTGGTTCGAGTCCTAAGTAATTGTGAATTTTCTATTTCACGTCTAAAAGTGCTTTGTCTACCATTCTTTGAGGTCTAAATCATACAACACTACGCTCTGTTTGCACCACGTAGACAATACAGCCATCATCACAGCAACATATTCTAGTCAGACACATTCAGACGTCCATCTTAGACCACACATTTCTCTAGATCTCCCACTCGAGTGACAGCTTTCCCCCTCATGTCAAGATCTTGAAACTGGGCTCACATTATGTACTGAGCCCTGCTCTACCTGTTTGCCCGTCTTTGTTCGTTTGTTATGTTTTGCAACCATATAGCAACCCATACTGCTGCAACTCTAGATCTGCCCTGTGCTAAACTACAACGCTAAAGACTGGCACATCTCTTTTAATTTTATTTTGCAGCTAGGGAAGTTTTTAGTGCTTGAAGAATCAGTTCTGTGTTGCACATACAGACTTACCCGTATCGTTTAAATTTCTGAACAAATTCATGGACATAAATCTGATTTTCCTCTTGTTCTGCAATACGACGGAAAGTCATTAAGTAACTCGCAAATTGAAATATTTTATCAGTGGCAATTATCAGGTAGTGTTTAAATATATCCTTAGATAATACCATCATCCAACTTTATAATAGTTGTATGTAGGGGCCGCTGGGAATTACGTGCGCATGCGCAAAGAATTACCAAACTGTCTACCCAACTGTTAGTGTGTTCCAAAGAAGAACAAAGAAGTGTAGTGCGATTTTTGTGGGCTAAAGGACATTCAGTTGAGGACATTCATAAGGAAATGATTACAGCTTATGCTGAAAAGTGTTTATCACGTAAAGCGGTCTATAACTTGGTAAAAGAATTTTCTCAGGGACGCACCGAAATTGTTGACAAAGTCCGACTTGGCCGTCCTGTTCAGATTGCAACAGAAGCGACTGTGCAACGTGTGAATGAGATTATCAGAGCTGATAGACGAGTAACCATGACAGTGTGAATTCTGTATCGTACTGTGAAGTTCTGTCGATGCTACGGGATGCATTTCGAAGAAAACGTCCTGGTCTGCTGACTAGAAGTGTGCTTCTCCTTCATGACAATGCCAGACCACATACGGCTCGGTTAACCCAAGAGAAAATTAGCCATTTGGGTTGGGAAGTTACTGAACATTCACCCTATAGTCCTGACTTAGCTCCAAGTGATTTTCACCTGTTTGGTCCACTGAAAAACCACCTTGGCGGGAGAAGATTCTCGAGTGACGAAGAGGTGGAAACAGAAGTAAACAAAAAGTTCAGAAATCAGACTCCCGATTTTTACGCCATGGGTATTGCATCACTGATTACACGATGGGACAAATGTATCAATGTTGGTGGCGATTACGTTGAGAAATAGGTGAATAATGTAGGTTCAAAATTCAAAAGTTTTTAAATTACTGTCGCATTTAGTTTTTTTGTAACAGGCATTTGCGAGTTACTTAGTGACTTCCCCTCGTAATTCATTGAGATTAAAATTCTTGATTCTCTTCCGTCTCATTGAAACTCGCAGTAAATGAATTATAATGTATAATGGAATCAGTAGGACGTACGGTGATTGTCATGTGACTATTATACAAGGTAGGGACTTGTAACTCCCCCAGGGAATGACGCACACGATAACATATATAAAATGTTTGCGGTCTGCCGAATGTGTGTCAGGGCGGCTTTGCCCGATATAAGGTCATGGACAGACATATATAACCTACTTATTGTCTTATCATTTCCTGTCATGTAGTGGGAACAATAGTAAGGTATCCTCGCATAACTTCTCTCCCTTGGCTATACCCGCTTCATAATTTGAAATAGTTTATCACACTTGCTTAGCTCCACGTGGTATTTTCATTTCTTTTCTTCCTAAAATTCTGAGAAAAAAAATTTTTTATAATCCCTCGCAAATTCTTTCTTCTTTATTGCACTGAATTATGAACTTCAATGAATTCTGTTATACCGTCATCTGTGGTTTTGTTGTCCTAGGTCCTAATTATAATATTCTATTTTCAAATAGTCTTTGGTTTTCTCGAAATATTTATCTCTGTTTCTCTATTTTTTATTCATTTCTTTTAATGTTAAGCTCTATATCTTCCTCTGCTTTTCGTGGTCTTCTATAAAATTCTGTTTCGTGTATGTTCAGCTCTACAATTATGAGAGCCGCGAAATAGCGAAGTTTCCTAGGACTAACATAATGAGAAAACACTGACTATAATATAATGAGAAAACACTGACTATAATATAATAAAAAACCACTGAGTACAACATCATGAGAAAACACATAACATAATGAGATAACACTAACTATAACATAATGAGAAAATACTGACTATAATATAATGAGAAAACACTGACTATAACGTAATGAGAAAACACTGACTAAAAGTGTCTACTATAAATATCTTTTTCTATTATTACACATGAAATTGTGTACACGTGGCAGTGTCGCAAAGAAAAGCCATGCACGCAAAATAAGGTTTACCTCAGTACTCCAGTTGACAGCATGGCGGATGCTCTTGATCTGAACAGGAAACTGTAATCCATACGAAGTAGTAGCTGGTTTTTCAAGAGATGAATCAGACAGAAACAGAATTTGATAGCCAGATCCATGGAACCTGTTTAGTGAACGACCCTCGTATGTTATAAAGACTTTTTGCTTATACAGAGCCTGTGTGTGCTTTTTTAATCTCGAATGCTGACAAATAATTTCCGTTTCTCTATGCGTCATTAAGATCACGAACATATGAGACTACGTGCAGCACTGCAGGAAATGGAAAATTATTACTTTTCTTTAAACATTCAGTTTCGAGTATAGAATTGACATTTTTATAATGTATGTATGTGTGGGTGTGGCGTGGCTAGCAATAAACAGTATTACTGAAGCTCAATAATTGTAGGAAAGATATAGTTCCTCGGAATGTTGCTGCTGGATAGCAAAGCTGTCTCATGCAGTCTACATGATTCTTTTGTTGACCAATCTTGCATGAATCTTCTTTACTTTCCTAATATTTGCTAGAAGCACAAACAATACTTAAATATTTAGAAAATAATATATATATATATATATATGTATATATATAACTTAAATATTTTGGACACATTAAACGTCATGATAATTTAGAGAAGACCGTATTGGAAGGATACATAATGGGAAAAAGAAAGAGAGGAAGAACAAAACGAAGATGGCTGCAAGACATTGTTGATGATCTGCAGATGGATGCAGCAACAGCAGGCCATCTTGCTCACAACCGGGAGGCCTACAGGAGTGCTGTTTGGGAGGCAAAGTTCCGCAAGGGACATGCAAATGAATGAATGACAAACAATACTTTTTTCCCCTTTTTGCCAGTCATGTTTCTACTGAGAAAAATTCATCATTTTAGTATTCATATTTCTCTTCACATTCAGGGATCTGCGCTGGAATAATAAATTCTCAAACTACAGGAGCAAAGACTCAGCCCAACAAACAAAAAATTGCCAAAAGCGCCGTCTAGCGAAGACATATATTAAGATATACGTCACGCCGAGGCCATCAGACCATGGCGTCCCACGTTGTTTCTGAGGTTTAATACAAGGCGAGCAAGTCTGTTCAAAAAATACGACCTGCTCTTTCCTCATTTTGCTTCACGGCAGACTAGAAAGCAGTTTATATTTAGCCTCTCCAGCCTATTATAAATTAGAATCTGTCACACTTTCCCTGTCTGCTGCATACAAAAATAACACTCGTGATCCCAGCAGGGGCCGCAATTAATTATTATCCTATTGTTCTGCTGCGGGTTATAAAAATTCAGGAAAGAGTTAATGCCCCTGTGTGAGCCACTTAATGAACGCAAGGTGCTAAATATAAGTCGATTTTATGTGTAACTATAATAAATGATATATAAAACAGTTACTGTACTTCTATTTATGTCATTTCCTTAGTGAAGCACAATGCAGTAAATAACAATGGCTGTTACTAGAACATTCCCGTGAGATTTACTAGTTCGTTACCTCGACAAGAACTCTCAGCAAGAAATACAAATGGCCGAAAGTTTATTCGATTTTCTCTTCCACTTCTGTTTTGGCTTTTGTTTTAGCTAAACAAATGAATAAATGTATATAATGTTGCTTTACAAAAGACAGCAGAATAGATGAAGATATAACAGATGAAGATATAACGATGAATTAACAGTTGAAATCGAAAAGCAGTAAGTGCAGCCCTTATTTTACAAAGCATCATCTTCCGGGGCAAAAGACAAGAAATTAAGACAATGAAATATGACAAGAAATTAAACTCTTAATGGGTAAAAGATGATTTATCTGTTTTAGAATCTCAAATCTAGTAAAATCATTCTTCAACATTTCGTCAAATCTATAGCAAAGAACACATACTCGGATGAAAACTGCAGCAAACAAGATCACTGGTCAGAATCAGAAATAACTGGACAGTCATGCGCCTACTTAAAGCCACATTTGGGACTGGACTAACTCGTTTAGTCCGTATATCTGTCATTATATGGGGGAGGTCAGACACTAAATATTGTTCACGACTTTATCACATTACATATGTGAACAGACGCGATCACTTCCCTTTTATATTACACACAGATTACAAATTAGTACAGCAACTGTGTCGAAACGAATTTTTTTTAAAAATATGAATCACAACACATTAAATAAAGAATTATACTCTAATAATTTCTCAGTTACGCACAACATCGTATACATATATCCAAAATTGTATACATATAAGTGCATACATTCTGTATTCACCAAGTGCGCATGTTTGGGGTCTATAATGCTACATGAACAATGACATGTTGATCATTTTACAAGGTGTAGATATACAATACAAAACGTGATGCGAACAATCAAGGACGTGGTGCTGAGACGAAACTGTTTTACTGCATATTTACTGTGCTGTACATTTGGTTATTTCTTATATATATATATATATATATATATATATATATATATATATATATATATATATGAGATCTCAGGCGTAACTGAATGACTGTAACTTGATCAGTCGTCAGATAGCGCAGGACTGCAATTAATGAAAGGGAGGTAATATTTAGAATTCTAACAGCAGTTGAAACTCTTCTGTTTTTGAAAGAAACTGTGATGCTAATCCTGAGCAGAAAACACACAGCTTGACTCTTTCTCCATTATTCATTTCTGATTCTGAGGTGAATTTCCACGCTCAGTTCAGTTTTCTTGAAGAAATAACCGGTTTGGTATCAAACTATACAAATTTACTGTAGTATCTTCTGACACAGTTTATATTAATAATACATATTTACACTAGTTTTTTTTTATTTCCTTTTGAAGATCATTGCAAACAATACATAATTTTCCAGGAGCCATAACTCTCCTACCAGAGTTGTCGCGCTTGGTGTACAACTAATATACGGGCTAAAGAGAATCAAATGAGATCTTTCATCGTGACCATGATGGTAATGATTGACCTTTTATTGTTTCTTTAACAGTCTTCTTCTTCTTCTGCGTTCGAGGTTGTTGGTCACATCAGATCCTGGTCCCTGTCGACATGGCAAAGCCCTCTCCAGATCCTGATAGGAGCTCCAAAGCTTTTGCCCCAAGCTTGTGTTCTCTGGCCATATTCTTCCGAATACAGCCATTTGAACGTCGAATGATCATTAAAAAGTCATTGAGCAATCAAATGTAAATGAAAACAAAAAAGTGTTGTTCGTGCTTCTATCAAATACTAAGAAAATAAAGAAGATTCATGCAAGACCGGTCAACAAACGAATAACGTAGACTGCACGAGGTTAGCTTTTCTGTTCAGATCTCAGTAACTTTCTGAGGAACGATATCTGCGCTGCTCAACAGAGCTAACTAGGTCTGTTTATTTGCTGATTTATAATGGCCCTTTATTTTTGCTTATCGTCGCTCGTCATAATTAACCCCCTTCTTGCTTTTCCCGTTCGTAAATTTCCTTTGAAACTGTAAAACGGTTTCTTTTACCAGCCCTGCTTTCTTAGCCATATCTTATACATGAATCTGTAACGTGAGTGGGATATTAAAGACATGGAAAGAAGAAAAAAACCTAACCAGTTTGTATTCCCGATACCTCCTCAAGGTACTGACCGCCAAATAGCAAGAGAAAAAGGTAACCAGCTCTGGGACGCTGCAACGATAAAGCTTCTGTTCAGGACAACGAATATTCAAGAGCAGAGGAATGGATCGCTGAGGCACCAGGGAAAGACTGAATGATAAACCGGTGTTGATTCTTTACTCCTTAGCACATTTTTAAACTGAACTTCAGTCACCTAACAACATCCACAGCCAGTTAAGATTTGTTACAGATCAATCACCTATCAACCTCCACAGCCAGCTAACATTTGTTACAGAACAATCACCTAACAACCTCCACAGCCAGCTAACATTTGTTACAGAACAATCACCTAACAACATCCACAACCAGATAACATTTATTACAGAACAATCAACTAACAACATCCACAGCCTGCTAACATTTGTTACGGAACAATCATGTAACAACCTCCACAACCGGATAACATTTTTACAGAACAATCACCTAACAGTATCCACAACCAGCTAACATTTTTACAGAACAATCACCTAACAATCTCCACAGCCAGCGAACATTTGTTACAGAACAATCACCTAACAACATCTACAACCAGAAAACATTTATTACAGAACAATCATCTAACAACATCCACAGCACGCTAACATTTTTACAGAACAATAACCTAACAATTCCTACAGCTAGCTAACAATTGTTACAGAACAATCACTTAACAACATCCACAACCAGCTAACATTTGTTACAGAATAGTCACTGAGCAACCTCCACAACAATCTAACATCTGTTACAGAACAATGACCTATTAATATGCACAGCCAGTTAACATTTGTTATAGAACAATCACCTAACAGCATCCACAACCAGATAACATTTGTTACAGAACAATCAAATAACAACATCTACAACCAGATAACATTTGTTACAGAACAATCAACTAACAACATCCACAACCAGCTAACATTTGTTACTGAACAATCAACTAACAACATCCACAACCAGTTAACATTTGTTACAAAACAATCACTTGACGCTAGGAAAGTTTTCTCACGGGTTTTCACTAGAAATTCAGAAAATTTCTGAAACCCGTAACACCTCCAGCCACAGTGATTTCTGATTTAAGAACCGACCTGAGTAACAAGAACTCCGATCTTTACTTCTGGAAAAGTTTTCCACAGGATGTAGTGTACAATTTCTAATTGTTTTAATTGTTATTTCACCCGAATGGAGTTTTCCTCGGATCATGTGGAGGAAGGGGGTTGTCATAATGTGAATTTTCCACCAAAGCATCGTAATCCACTCAGTAGTTGCCTCTGTTTAGAAGAAGTATTGTATGGTTTCTTTCACATTGATGTTAACATCTGATCTTAATTTCATGTGACTGATGATTAACGTGCCCCTAAAGCCTGCAAGGAAATGTTAACAGTCAAAATGTTAACTAATGCTTTCTGGTGGCTTGGATATATGAAATCTCTTGTCTGTGCGAACAATCTTTGACAGGCTTAGTCAAGAAGTGAACACATCTTGCCCCGTGATTAAGTGTATTGTAGGTCACATCTACCAGGCGTCAATATGCAGTTCTGAGAGCATCAGTGGAGATGAGCGGTTTTCTGAGTGGATGACTCCGAAAACAGCCGTTCCGAGCCACGTTTATGATGCGCAATCACTGCACTGTCATACATCAATACATAACATCATCCAACATTTCCCACCATCACATAACATCATACAACATTTCCCACCATCACATAACATCATCCAACATGTCCCACCATCACATAACATCATCCAACATTTCCCACCATCACATAACATCATCCAACATTTCCCACCATCACATAACATCATCCAACATTTCCCACCATCACATAACATCATCCAGCATTTCCCACCATCACATAACATCATCCAACATTTCCCACCATCACATAACGTCATCCAATATTTCCCACCATCACATATCATCATGCAACATTTCCTACCATCACATCTTCAACTCATCCATCACTTTATCAGCAACACTTCACCATTATCATTTTGAGCAGAGCTAAAACTCAAATTCTACAAAACTCCACCAAAACGAAAACTCCAGAACAAGAACAGAGAAAAAAAATATGCCTGAGCGTACACTATTAAAATATTTTAATACATATTCATATCACAACCAAGTATTTTTTTTCCTCTCAGAAGTAGTGCTGGTGTGCCTGACTTCAAGAACGTATTTCACAAAGTTTAACTGACTTTGGTGCAGCAATTAAAACGTAATTCAAATTACATTTCGTTCTCGTGAATTTCTACAACACAAACATAATAATCAAAGCATACACTTATGGGAAACAATTTGACTAGTATTTGCTAATCTATAGTACAGAGTTCTGCATGCGTTTCTGGGAATTCTTTGTAGTCCAACATAATAAGCAGAGTAAAGAAAAATGAGAGGATAGCACGCAGTGAAAATATAAAGTGCAATCACTGCATTCATTCAAAACTACAACAAAGAGTCAGCAGCTACACCAAACATTTCATCAATTTATGACACACGGAATACAGTTTTTAGAGAATGATAATTGGATGATAACATAGATGGAACAGAAACGTGAAAGTAAATTGGTTCAGGCATTTGAATAATTCAGTCATAGAATTATTCAAAAATTTATTCAAATTAGTATAAAGCAATGTAAATGACTGTGAAAACGTTATATTCTGTTTCCCACCAGAGAAGTATGACGTGGTACACTCGATGGTGAAGATCTTGGTAAACGAACATCATATGAGATGGGTTATGTAGTACACTCGATGGTGAAGATCTTGGTAAACGAACATCATATGAGATGGGTTATGTATTACACTCGATGGCGAAGATCTTGGCACACGAACATCAGATGAGATGGGTTATGTAGTACACTCGATGGTGAAGATCTTGGTACACGGATATCAGATGAGATGGGTTATGTAGTACACTCGATAGTGAAGATCTTGGTACACGGATATCAGATGAGGTGGGTTATGTAGTACACTCGATAGTGAAGATCTTGGTAAACGAACATCAGATGAGATGGGTTATGTATTACACTCGATGGTGAAGATCTTGGTACACGGATATCAGATGAGATGGGTTATGTATTACACTCGATGGTGAAGATCTTGGTACACAGACCTCAGATGAGATGGGTTATATAGTACACTCGATAGTGAAGATCTTGGTACACGTACATCAGATGAGATTTTTTTTAATTCTCGGAGTGGGTCCAGTATTCAGACATCTCAGCAAAGCTATATCACCAACAAGACAGCCTCCACCCCAAGCACGAGTATTCTGAGAGACGTTCTGCTGGGAGCAACGTCTAGGCCGTTTATCTGATGTGCTGTTATGGCCATAATAATAGTATCAATTCTCACACATGCAATCTTCACTTCGGCGAAGGGACAGTTTCCTTATGAACTGGTGCTGCTCAGCAATCTCCACCTGCAAGATCGCATCGCAAACTGTCCGGTCTTCTCCATGAAAGACGAGCTGACTAACCACGTATCGCATTCAGACACAAGAGCGTTAACTTCAGGTTTCTATCTCATGTGGTATCATCATCATCATCATCTTGTGTCTTGTTTCCAGAAAAATTTGGCCGCAGTGGTCCTTGAACTTGCTCTTTACCCATAAAAATAATAAAGATCTTTCATTCTGTCATATATTATATATTGATATGTAATTAGTCAGAATTGTTTCAGTGACATTTTAATGTAGAATTATTTTCAGATCTATCACCGTTTTATTTCAAAATTCGCAATGGTATTATAAACCAATATCAGAGTTGGCAACATTATTACAGACTAATGTTAGTGTTGCTAACACTATTATAAACTGTTGACTTGTAGTCATTTGAGGAAAAAAATAGTAGAAAAATTCTTGCCTTCACTGTAGCAACCAGAAAGCAAACATAAAAACACACACACATAAAGAAGGCATATGGCAATGCACAGACAAAAAAACTTGCTCACAACATCAAATTATTCTTTCTCGTTAATTTGTTTAGAAATTACAATTCATAATGTTTCGTGAAGATTCATGGAAAGAAAACTTTATGAAAAAAAAGCCATTCTGACTGAATACAAAACGAAACATTTAGCATATCTAGAAGAACCGTGAACAAAATCTTTTCCGTTCTCTTTTTGTTGATTAATCTAAATTTGATGTACAAGGGAGAATTTAAAAAAAAACAAGGTAATGGCAGCATGCACTTTAATACCGGTAATTGTGAGCAAATAAACTGCTCCATTAAGTCTCCCTACAGGTCTATGCACTTCTTATACTGCTCTATTAAAATCTTCATTCCTGACGAGAAACAGTTGCTTCAGGCTCCAAGTCTGCGCCACTTCCTTAACCTCATTATCAGAAGTGAACCTGCCATCACGCAGAGCCTCTATAAACGGACTGAAGACGTCATGATCTCATCGTGGCCATATTAGGGCTGTAAAGAGGATGAGACAGACGTTCAATTGTTGCGGTCGCTGCATGGCGAGGTGGTTTGTCATGGTGCAGCAATACGTTTCTTTACAGCAGTCTTCTTCTTCTTCTTTCGCGCCGTGATGTAAGCTTCAGCTTCTCCCTAAGCACAGCTCATTGTCCTGCTACTGGTAAAGCACCGGCACGATTTTCTTGGCGAATCAGAAGTATAACTTCCTCTGTTACACCTGTTCTTACGGCTATAAACCTTCCTATCTACTCATACATTTCTCGCTGTTGTTTTCAGTTTCGTACTCAGCCAACATCCTACGCTGATCTTCAGCAGGTTTCTCTGTCTCATCCCAAAGGAATCTCACTAGCACGCATTGTTCAGCAATGATTCAGTCCCTCAGCCGAACCTCCACATTTATTTTACCTTGGTTCTAACTATGTACAGAGCTCTGCGCTGTGCATGTTCGAGTTACCCATCAGCCAGTGTGAACAATGTATTGTATCATAATCTTTCCGCTGTGGTTATCTCATATTCTTTTAATGCCTTTACTTTCTGATTCTCCTTCGTTTATATTTATTTCTTTATAATTGAGTCGAACAGCAAAGAACTTTGTGTAATGCAGTATAAAACATAAAGCTGTGAACGAAAGCTGACAAAATTATCATACATAAACATTATGAACTTTAATCTTCCAATTTTATCAGAACATTTTATATTCGAACTGTGACACAAAAATGTGAACTTCTTTAAACTGATGAGCATAAAAATCGATAAAAAGTAAATAGAAATCTCTTTCTTATCACTATAAATCTGCACCATCTCCACAAAAATGTACAGAGTCAGGTAATAACTGCTTCGTTTTCCACCCCATTGTCCAACCCACTCTGCTCAATCTCACTATTGCCCAGCGAGCCTCCAACAATCTCGTTTCTTGCCTCTCTGCCTCTATTTGCAACGTCATTGGCTACCAAAATCAACCCCAAGAAGCCAATGACGTGAAGCACCAGCGCTGTGTACAATGACGTCATCAAATTCTGCGTGAAGATGGACGAGAAGAAGCTGCAGATCAGCCCGAGACCTTGACAGATCCTGAATGCCGTCATGGCCGTGTCCTTCTCTTCCCTGGCGTAGCGGTTCACGACAGCTGCAACAAGTTAAAACAAAGATTTATCTCGTTCTGGTGTGATAGTGCAGACATAAGACCTTTGTTCTATCAAAATTCATATTCTGAAAGTTCATTTCAGAAGACAGGAATGATATACTAGAATGTCTGGGATTATTCACGTGGTAGCTCTATGTTCTATGGCCATAGGCGTGCTGTGGGGGTGAAGTGTTAATGCCTTCACATTCCTAGGCTACTGCACCACTCGAGGCAGGGATGCCAGCACCTGTCTTTGCTGCCTTTGTTATCGTAGGGATACCCCCCTCCCCCCAGATACCCCCTCTTTTCTAAGGCAAGGTTCGAAATCGAACCACTGACCTTTTGATCAGCAGGCTAGTGTACTACAAGGTACACCACCGCGGTACTCTCAGCATGATGTACACATATTAATTTACTACAATAATTTCGAAATGTACTTAAACAAAACAAACCATTCAGTATTAAAATAATGTATCCTTTAAGAAACAATAAAAAAATTATGGCAGAAATAAAGTGTAGCTCTCCTGACACGCGCCCTCAGGAAACGATCAAGACCCAGCTAACTCTCAGTCACAAATGAGAGTCTTGGTGAGGTCTTCAGAGATAGAATTAAAATCTTTCAGCGTGAAGTTAAGGCAAATGTAAGAAAAGCTACATGAGACTTAACCGAACCGGCAGGCTAGACCGATCCAGACCCAACCTTATCTCATCCTGGTGGTTCTGTTGGTGACAGGCTGGTGAGCTTCATCTGGGATATCACCCAGTTCTGGGTTCCTTTTCTCTTCTCATTTTAATCACTGAGGGTTTTTATATTCTTTTCTTCGTCCCGGACAACGATGAATCGAATCTTCAACCCGGACAACGATGAATCGTATCTTCATCCCGGACAACGATGAATCATATCTTCATCCCGGACAATGACGAATCGTATCTTAATCCCGGACAACGATGAATCTTATCTTCATCCCGGACAACGATGAATCTTATCTTCATCCCGGACAACGATGAATCGTATCTTCATTCCGGACAATGACGAATCGTATCTTCATCCCGGACAACGATGAATCGTAGCTTCATCTCGAACGACGATGAATCGTATTTTCATCCCGGACAATGACAAATCGTATCTTCATCCCGGACAACGATGAAGCACTTGACGAGATGCCTACTGCGGAGTAATCCAGTCGGAAACTCTTAAATTGCCTTGTCTCCTTCCTGGCATACTTTTCAGTGTTGAGAGGACAAGTAGACACCTTGATAGGCCGCGGCAAATTGCCTCTTGTAATGCGATTTTAAGGTTTCTGTGAATTCCTCTCTCCCCCTCTTGCCTGGGAGGCCTCTCCCTCTATTTCTTACAATCTTAGCTTGAATGTTTTCTATGCTGTTCTGTCTGGTGGTAGCTGTGTAATGTGGCCAAATCATCTGATTTGCTGTTTCTGGGTGTAGTGTAATAATACTGTTGTTACTGCAACCTTTGCGCAGTTGGTGTTATTTCTTATTTGGAATATTCTTGTTAGTCTTCACCTCAAACATCTCATTACTGTCGTGATGATTTTTCTTTTGTTTTTGGCTGTTAGTATCCATGTTTGACATTGATAGTACAGATATGGGAGGGAAACTGCTGCAGAGTGCTTTCTGTGTATCAGAATTTCAAGTAGGCCACCATCATCCACTCACCTTCTTATCACACCACGATCATCATAGCGCTGGCGACAGAAAACAAATTAGCGGTTCCAGCGAGATAAGAAATCAATGGTTGTATATTCTGTGTATCTACAGTAAGACATGGTTGGTTCCAGCTAGTTGTCAGTGTCCAGTCTAAGTGGTTAAAATCGACAGTAAAACAAAATTGAACCTCGGTTGAGATTTGTGCTGACTGGACTTATTTTAGATTGTATCTAATTTAGACTGAACCTATTTTGGACGCCTTCTGTGTTCTTGAAGATTTACCATACTGCTCTAGTGCTGTATACACGTATATACTGTATATACTACTCCTAACCCACGAACGATAACATACAAAGAGAATTTTAGAAACTTCTGAATCAAGATTGTGAGTAAGTCGCGAATCTTGTCTTGAACACAAAAATGGACATTTTTCGGGACAATGGGTTCCCTCCACCAAGTCACTGACATTGTTTAATGTTTCCTCCTTTACCGCCAGAACTTAGACAGAAAGGGTGGCGAACCTTTACGAAGGCGCGTGCCAAATATTAGCTTTTATTTTCTATTCCATAAACTTTCCGTTAAGAACGGTACGGAGTGTGAATTTCTTGGATTTTTCGTTGCTCCAAAATTTTGTGTGCTTGCCGTTTGCGGCAAACGTGTCTTTGTAGCAAACATAAGTCGGGGCGCAGATTTGCCGTCATCTACAATTTGGAATGCAAAATTGACCACAATAAAGACAAGAAAGTGCTTCTGGACAGGAAGTACTCCCTCGCAGTAGATACTGACCCTGAGACTGAGCCTGCAGAGTACCGTCTGCCAGGCCCCAGAATGCCGTGTACAGGAGAAGTTCAGATGACTGGTTCGAATCCGGTTTCCATAGTGATGTCAGTATCAGGGCGCCGATGTTTAATATAAATCCTGTACAAGAACGATATAAAGTGAATAATTAGACGTTAAGCAAAACAAACCAACAAACAAACAAACAAACAAACAAACAAATATTGTGAGCAAGAGTTAGTGATCGCTTCTTCTTTCTCCATCTTCCTCTACCGTCCTGGAACTACGAGCTGGTGTTCTTTGCAGCCGCTGCGGTGGTGATGCTGAGGAATAATATCGCGTCGCTTTGGGAGCAGGCTATGTCAGGTAATTACAGGTACCAACGAAGAGACTGGACAAGGTCCTTGGGTCAGCCATGGTTCGCTAGCATGTCAGCTGTGGGCGGCAGACTGCCAGACCAGACAGTCCCCTGCCGACCCTTCAGCCGAAGTTTTAATGCTTCCTTAATAGGAACATTCAAATGCAGGTTACATAAATCTAGACAGGTCATGACTACTAAATCTTGGCAACAAACAATTCTATTTCTATACCTCAGAGTTGAAGACGATTTCAGGATTTTTATCTTCTTAGTTCTATATGACAAAAAAAAAAACATAGAGAAAATACTAAAGAAATCATTTCAAATATCGGGCAGAAAAATGTCTGTGAAAGTATTGCTGAACTCACGGGCAGTCTGTGTTAGATTTTACCCAAGCTAAGATTGCCTGTTATTCTATTATGTTTCAAAATTCTCGTGACATTGTTAGATAATCATCCAGTTACTTCTGCATTATCTACTGTCAACAGCAAACATGCTGGATTAAGCCGCGAATCTTCTAGGGATGCTCGTCTATGGCTGGTACGGAGAAGGTCGGGTTATCTTGTGTATGTTTCCACGAGCGGAATATGACGAGTAATTTGGAATGAAATACTATGGATAGCTAGCAGTTGTACTGGTGTAAAGGTAGTGATAGCAGCAGTGGTAGTAGCAGCAGCAGCAGTAGCAGTGGTAGTAGTAGTTGTTGTTGTTGTTGTTGTTGTAACAGAAGCAGTAGTAGTAGTAGCAGCAGCAGCAGTAGCAGTGGTAGTAGTAGTTGTCGTTGCTGTAACAGAAGCAATAGTAAATAGTAGTAGTTAGTGGCAACAGCAGCAGTAGTAGTAATAGTTGTTGTTGTTGTTTTTGCTGTTGTTTTTGCTGTAACAGAAGCAGTAGTAGTAGTAATAACAGAGTAGTATTGGTTGTCATCGTGAATGTAGAAATAATAGCACTAGAAGAACTGTTAGTAAGAAGTAAGTGTAGTGACAGTAGTGGTAATAGAAGCGGTAACTGTAGCAATGATAACAGTAGCAACAGCAACAGCAGCAGTAGTACCAATAATTCAATACTATCAGTTGTAGTAGTAGTAATAATAGTAGTAGCAGTAGTAATTTCAGTAGTAGTAAAAGTAGCAGTGGCAGTAGTAATAATTGTAGTAGTAGTAACTGCAGCAATAGTAGTAGTAGTAGTAATTATAGTAGTAGTAGTAGTAGTAATTGTAGCAGTAATTGTAGTAGTAATAATAGTTTAGTAGTAGTAATTTTATAGTAGCAGTAATAATATTAGTAGTAATTGTAGTAGTAGCAATAGTAATAATAGTAATAGTAGTAGTAGCAAATGTAGCAGTAGTAGTAGTAACAGTAATAGTAGTAACTTTATTAGTAGAAATTGTAGTAGAATTAGTAGCAGTAGTAGTAGTAGTAGTAGTAGTAGTAGTAGTAGTAGTAGAAGTAGTAGTAGAAGTAGTAGTAGTAGTAGAAGAAGTAGTAGTAGTAGTAGAAGTAGTAGTAGTAGTAGATCAATGAATGTAAGATGTCGCAGCTGCTGTATTAGTGCGCTATAGTAGCTGCTATCCTAGCAATATTAGTACATAGTCTGATGGTGGCAGAGACGGCCATAGAATGAGAAATGGACACCGGTCTCACGACAGCAGCAAGCCTTGCTTTTCTCTTGATCAGTAATAACATAAAAGATATCTCGACGGCTTTTCGGGCTGAAGGTCGTGAGTTCTTTCCCGGCTCGCTGATGCTTCATTTATTCAGGGTTCTCCCCAGCTCTCCGTAAAGAGTTATAGAGAAGGTATGAGCATTTACAGCCTTGTCTGAAGTGCAGCCTGGAGATATTTAGCCTTTTATCCACTCATTTGTTTCATACCTCGACAGTTAATTTGCATATCTCGACAGTTAATTTGCATATCTCGACAGCTGCATAGAGCAGGATGGTGACACCAGAAAGGAAGTTAGAATTAGAATTGCAAAAGCAGCACTGACCTTTAAGAATCTTGAGAACATATGGCATTCAAAAGTTATAAGCACAAAAACAAAGTTAAGATTATTCAATTCAAATGTATTATCCACCCTCATTTAAGCACGCGAATGTTAGAAAACAAGTAAAGAAATATACACAAAATTAGACTCTTTTGAGGACAGACAGCTAAGCAAAAAACCCGGTATAAAGTGGAACGAATTAAAAAACAAGACAGAGATAAGACAGATGAGCAAACAACAACAACCTGTCTCATAGGTGATTTGAAAAAAAGGAAATGGACATATATCGGCCACGTGATAGGAAGAAACAGTCAGAGAATCCCAAAACAAGCTATAAAGTGGAATACACCAGGCCGAAGAAAAAATAGGTCCACCATGTAAAACTCTAAAGAGGACATTGTTAACAGAGGTGAAATTACTGTAGTATAGGCATAAAATCTCTTGATGAGGTTGAAAAGCTCGCCGAAAACAATAAAACTTGGCAAACTACCGTGCGAGCCCTATGTGACGTTTAACTGCACGGGAAGGATGTAAGATGTAAAATGTAAGATCTGTGGAGAAGTGTGACACGTCACATTTGTCAGCGCAGCACCTGATATTGTTCATTCTAGCAGAACTTACAGACCATTATGTGTGCATATGCGATTAATTATATGTCTACTTATCTTTGTGTTCTAATCACGTCTGATGTGTAGACGTATCTTTACACAAATAATGGCCACGTGTCTCCATGAATTTGTTATATTTTAGTTAGAATCTTATAGTTTGTAATGTTTTAGTTAAATTCTGATGGTTTATAGTGTTTTAGTTGGAATCTGATGGTTTATAGTCTTTTAGTTGGAGTCTGACAGTTTATAGTGTTTTAGTTGATATCTGATAGTGTGTAATGTTTTAGTTGGAGTCTGATAGTTTATTATGTTTTTGTTGGAATCTGATAATTTATATTGTTTTAGTTGGAATCTGATTGTTTATACTGTTTTAGCTGGAATCTTATAGTTTATAACATTTTAGTTAGAATCTGATAGTTTATAGTGTTTTAGTTGGAATCTGACAGTGTAACAGTATAGCAATTCTGTACAGAGAGTATTTGTGTATAGCTAGTAGTTGTGTTCTCGTAGTCTACAACTCATGTCGTTAGGAAAGTACGTGTGCAAAGCACGTCGTTAGAAACGTCCGTGTGCAAAGCACGTCGTTAAGGGAGAGTCTTGGTTTGAACGTGGAACTGTGTGGACGTGTTTTTGTCGAGCTGTGTGATTGTCTCTAGAAATGTGGTAGAGAGAGCCTTGTTGTTAGAGTTAGTTTCTTTTTTTTATTTTCCCTGTGTGAGTTGAGGTTTTTAGTAAGATTGTAAGTATGATTCTTTGTGTATAGATCATTGTAATGTTTTTCTTGCCCATATGGCGTAGAGCTCTCTCTCGCCAGGCACTGCTAAATGTAATTCTTGTTTAGCCTGATGGCTACGTATATATCTTCACGATTGTCACCCTCATTTCTTGTCCATTAATAAATGTGTGTAGTCTGATGATGGGTTTTGTTGGAGTCCTTATTGTTGACCGGTTTGTTGGTTGAAAGACGGTCAGGTTACGTTGAGTTGTTGTATTTGTATTATTCTGTGGAGTTGGAAACCTGGGTGTCTTGTTGTGTTTTCTTGATGTATAATACAGAAAACTAGGTGATTGTTAACACCAGCAACAAGAAGAAGAGATTTCTAAGATAAACTGTACTCCACCTGTAATCAGTCAATCCAGTAGGAACCCATTTTTGTAAGGAGAAATCCTGCTTTAACAGTTTATAGTGTTGTAGCTGGAATCTGATAATTTATAATGTTTTAGTTGGAATCTGATAATTTATAATGTTTTAGTTGGAATCTGATAATTTATAATGTTTTAGTTGGAATCTGATAATTTATAATGTTTTAGTTGGAATCTGATAATTTATAATGTTTTAGTTGGAATCTGATAATTTATGATGTTTTAGTTGGAATCTGATAATTTATGATGTTTTAGTTGAAATCTGATAATTTATAATGTTTTACTTGAAATCTGATAATGATGTTTCAGTTGAAATCTGATAGTTTATAATGTTTCAGTTGAAATCTGACAGTTTATAATGTTTTAGTTGAAATCTGATAATGATGTTTCAGTTGAAATCTGATAGTTTATAATGTTTTAGTTGGAATCTGACAGTTTATAATGTTTTAGTTGAAATCTGATAGTTTATACTGTTTTAGTTGGAATCTGACAGTTTATAATGTTTTAGTTGAAATCTGATAGTTTATACTGTTTTAGTTGGAATCTGACAGTTTATAATGTTTTAGTTGAAATCTGACAGTTTATAATGTTTTAGTTGGAATCTGACATTTTATAATGTTTTAGTTGGAATCTGATAGTTTACAGTGTTTTAGTTGGAATTCTTTAGTTGTAGCTGGGTCTGACTCAAGCTCATCGTACCACCCACATACCTATTTAGTCTTTGTTTGACGACACTGTCTCATGCTTCTTATCTCAAGAACAGTTGCACATTATACATTATATATGCTGCATACACATATAGCAGACGTACCACCTGAACAATGATAAATATATGTCAGACTTTCAGAGACATCTTTCATTCCTTCAGCATCATCATGTTTCCGCGAGAAATTGAATGCTCTGAGACAGAGACACATACAACCTTTCAGCATTTAATGATTCACTACACAGACGCTAAAGTTATAATACTAACAAAGTATGAGAGTGAAGTTTGTTAAAATGTCGGCCAGTCAGTCATTTGCATGCCCCTTGCCGAACTTTGCCTAACTAACAGCTCTCTTGTAGGCCTCTCGGTTGTGAGCAAGATGGCCTGCTGCTGATGCATCCATTTGCAGATCATCAACGATCTCTTGCAGCCATCTTTTCACTGGTCGTCCTCTCTTTCTTTTTCCCATTATGTATCCTTCCAAGGCGGTCTTCTCTAAATTTTCATGACGTTTAATGTGTCCAAAATATTTAAGTTTTCTCTGTTTAATCATCTTTACTAGCCAGCCTTCTTCGATATTAAGTTCTTGTAGTATGGATATATTTGTTCTTTTTGTGTCCACGATATCTGAAGAACTCAAAATGGGAATCTCTAATTCTCGGATTTGTGTCCCTTGTATCAGAATTTATCATGTCCAGACTGACGATTGGAACACACTAGGCAGGAAAAAAAATAGCATTACACCAGACAGAAATTAATAATTTACTAAACGGAAACAACCAACTAGACAAAAGGAAATTAGACTAGACAAAAATTAATTAAAATAGAGAAAAAGGAACAGACTACATAAAAACAAATGAAACAACTCAAAACATATTAACATAGGCTGAAATTAATCAGACAGCACAACAACAAGTTAGATTAGACATAAAGGAGCATGCTATACTAGACCCCAAGAAAATCAAAATTTACTGGACAGAAAGAAACAATGCTGCACAAAAACCATCTGAACTGGACAGAAACAAGTTATACATGAGCTAATTAGATGTTGCTTACCCAGTGACAGAAAAATGGGATGAACCGAACAAGGTTTGAGCTTGTCCATGGCCAAGATGGCAATCAGATTTCCGGTACCAAAGGACACCATCATGTACCCCACGATGAAACATCCCAGAGTGTCCGTGCCGTATATCTGAGATTTGACAACAGCAATATGTAGCAGCATGTAACAAAATTAGTAGCAAATAATGATCTGTCAGATACATAGACTTCCTTATCATTTAGAGTCTGGATCAGACACTGCAAGACAGAAATGAAGGTTCATTTTTATGCATTTTATCATCTTGCCCTTTCGATAAATTTAAGTCACAAATTGTCGTAAACTTCATTGTCATAAAATGCCTCATGTCACTGATTTCCTTCAACGATCTTCTAGTGCAGTGGTTCCCAACAGGTGGTCCGCGGAACTATGGGGGTCTGTGGAATCTGCCGAGGGGGTCCGTGACAACAGCTCATAGTCATTTAATTGTCGGAGCAAATAGAAATGTTAATTGCTGTCTATTTTCTCCTTAGCCACATTATTATCGTTCTGAAAATTCAACAAATTTGTACTGTCTGTTTCAGTGTAGTGTAGAATTTACTCATTAAAGATTACCTACATTTTCTGACAAAAAAGTTCTTTTACATTTAAAGCACATAGCTACCATACAGATATGAAACTTTTGCAAAGTTTGGGGGTGCGTGGCCTGGATTCTGAAATAGCTGGGGGTCTGCGGACTCTTGTCAATTGGGAACCATTGTTCTAGTGATTAGCCCAAGTTTACTTCGAGCAAAAATGCGAACTGCATCAGGAAAATCTTCAGAAATGCCCAGCTTATGTGCTCCGCTATTGTCTGCGAGCAACATTTATAGATTTCAAACGCCTGTTTATTGAGATGGAGCTTTATATGCGATTTGACAGCTAAAATGGATCTGCAAAAGGGGAAGTCATGAAAAGAGAACATAAAAAAAATCATAGCTTGACACCTGAATTCATCTCTTGTCCTCACACTCACAAATAAACATAAAAATCAAACACAGTTAGACAATGCAAGTCCATTGGCACAATAATTCACGAACCGTACAGCTAGCCCCACCTAGAGGCGGAAGGGCAGACAACCGGTTTCAGAGCCTTGTTTAAATTCCCCGAACTTTGTGCCTGGAATGGATATGTCACAAGTTTAATAAACTATTACTATAAAATGGTGAAGTCCTCAAGTCTTGGCTGTCATCTGACTTTAAAAAGCGCAGTACATAAAAAGATTATTCTTTTGAGTCTTGTGTGGTATGTCAAGAAATATGCAGCTTTTTAAAATTCATAATTCGGTAACTTTTTTACAATTCTGTCAACGTTTAGGGTGTGTTTCTCTACATTGTTTGACCTTTCAAAGAAGATTGTCCATGCACACAATCACAGAATTTTAAAGATGAAATGTCTGTTGCTGTCAGACCTGAAATATCACACAGAGAAATATTTATATTTTTAAACACGTCTGCATATCATATGGATTATCTCGTAAAAGGCCAGGGAGACACACACAAAGACAGAGAGAGAGAGAGAGGAGAGAGAGACAAGAAGAAGGGAGAGGGGGTAGAGAGAGATTGTGAGAACAAAAATTATTTTTCTGACTGTCAGTACACATAAATAATATAAAGTAGCGGCCTATTCATTCTTCAAGTCCCTATAGTCTATTCTTCAAGTCTCTATAGTCTATTCATCTAGTCTCTATAGTCTAAAGTCTCTATAGTCTATTCATCTAGTCTCTATAGTCTATTCTTCAAGTCTCTATAGTCTATTCTTCTAGTCTCTATAGTCTATTCTTCAAGTCTCTATAGTCTATTCTTCTAGTCTCTATAGTCTATTCTTCAAGTATCTATAGCCTATTCTTCAAGTCTATTCGTCAAATTTCTATAGTCTATTCTTCAAGTCTCTATAGTCTGTTCTTCAACTCTATAGTCTATGAATTTAAAATATTCATTAAGTTCCTTGTCCATTTACTGTAACCAGTTTATCAGACACTGCTGATTTCTTACACGAGGGCTGACTGACAAGCTCTGGGCATAAGGTACAACAGATTATTTGTGGACAACTTTTATCGGTTATTTCTCAACATCGTCCTCTTGCAAGTTCATGCACTTAGTCCAGCGATTTTGTGTCATTAGAAAGTGGTCTACAGCATGAATGACGTCATCATCTGAAGCAAATTTGCGACCATTGAACTCCCTTTTGAGTTTGGTAAACAGGTAATAATCCGAAGGGGCCAAATCTTGGGAATAAGGAGGATGTTCAAGAAGCTGGAAGCCGCATTCATGAAAGGCAGCCATTGCACCGCCGACTTGTGAACTTGAGCACTGTCTTGATGAAAGATGACTCCTCTCGTCAATTTCCCTCGACGTTTTTCCTTCAGTTTGACCCTCAGTTGCTTCACAAAATTAGCGTAATAGGCCCCGGTGACCATTCTGTCCTTTTGAAGATAATCTACCAATAGAACAAAAGATGGAAACTATCACTTTGCCTGCAGACAGAACCACCCCTGCTTTCTTTGGATGTGGGGATCCATGATGTTTCCACTGATTAGACTGTTCTTTGGTTTCTGGTTGAAAATGATGAACCAAAAGCTCATCCATATTCACAAATTGCTGAAGAAACTTGCCAGGATCTGCAGAAAAATGGCCAAGATTGTCCAATGACATGTTGAGACGCTGTCGTTTGTGATGAGCTCCAAGAAGTTTCGGGACCCATCGAGCAGAGACCTTTGTCATTTGAAGATCATTGTGAATAATGGCATGAACACGTTCCTGGGAGATGCCCAACACAGTAGCAATGTACTGATCAGTTAGTTGTCGATCCTCCATTATCATTTCATTGATTCTGCCGGTGGTTTCATCGGTGGTTACAGTTCTCGGTCTTTATGGACGGGGATCATCTTCCAGACTTTCCCTTCCATGTTTGAATTGAGCTGCCCATTTCTTGACTGTGATGTAAGAAGGGGCACTCTCCCCTAGAGTCTCTACCATATCCTCATAGATCTCATTCGATGATAAGGCCTTGATGCAGAGGTAGCGAATGATTGCTAATTGAGAAATGTTATCCATTTTCTCAATTTCTGCCACCCCTTACCACTTAAGTGGTCTGTAAAAAAAATTGGTTGCAGTTAATTTCTTGCAACTTGGAGTTTAATCTTACATTAACCTGATCTACAAATGCACCTAATATTGCAGTTAATTTCTTGCAACTTGGAGTTTAATCTTACATTAACCAGATCTACAAATGCACCTAATATTAACTGTGATGTGTTTTTCAAGCATTTGTACCTTAGGCCGAGAAATTATCAATCAACCCTCGTATCTTATATCCTTCCCGTGGCGTTAAACGTCACACAGGGCTCGCAAGGTAGTTCGCCAATTTTTCCTGTTTTCGGCGAGCTTTTCAACCTCATCAAGAGATTTTATGCCTATTAATTTGGCCTCTCTTAACAATGTCCTCTTCAGTGTTTCACTCGGTCTGCCTCTTTTTCTTCGGCCTGTTGTGTTCCACTTGATAGCTTGTTTTGGGATTCTCTGTTTATTCTCATCACGTGACCAACATATGTCCATCTTCTTTTCCTGATCACCCATGAGACTGGTTGTTGTTCAGTCATCTGTCTTATCTCTGCATTGTTCTTGAATTCGTTCCACTTGATGCCGAGAATTTTCCTTAGGCATTTGTTTTAAAAAAAGTCTACTGTCTGTTTCTTCAGTTGATTTCCAGCTTTCGCATGCATAAATGAGGGTGGATATTACATTTGAATTGAATAGTCCTAACTTGGTGCTTATAACTTTTGAATTCCATATGTTCTCAAGATTCTTGAAGATCAATGCTGCTGTTGGTGAGTAAAAACATTTGTAACGAATTTCTGTGACCCCCGGATAAAAAATACGTGACAAAGTTTCGGGACTAATAACTTTACGTATACAGATAAAAATAGTGGCAGTCCTCAAGCATTTCCCCCTGTACAAGTCATAAACATAACGTATAAACTAGGAAAAAAAGAAGCAGCTGCATTGATTAACGAGCACACAGTTGTGACATTTCGGTTTGCACTTTAATCACACAAAAACACACAGGACGATGAAATAAAGAGAGAAGATAAAGTATAAATTCACACGAATGCTACGTAAAAAAAGGAATGGAAATTAAGGGAGAAGATAAAGTATAACTTCACATGAATGCTAAGTAAAAAATATAATAAAATAAGGTAAATGGAGCACTTAGCTGCGACTTGTAAGAAGATGTCACTTGTAGGAGGCTGTGTCCAGAAATGCGTATAGTGGAGTGTAGAGGATGTTTAAATGAAGTCTTGTGATGTGTGATAGGTGTGTCGTAAAGACAGGAGGCGAGGGAGGGGGGACCGCTGAAAAGGGAGAGAGTGATACAATGGTAGTTTAGCCGGAAGAAGGTGGAATAGGTGATTGTAGCTGGAGTAGAGAGGTTGTAATCGGATGCTGTGAGGTGGTTCTGAACTATGTGTTACAAGTGAGAAAGGAGTGCAACTTAGTGCAGAAGGAATACGGTTGTGGAAGATGGGAACGTTAGGTGCAGCTGAATGGCGAGTTCAAACCATGTGGTTCTGGCGTCCCATATTCCTAAATGTAGCGGTTCTCGAGCGCTAGGCTACTGCTGTGGCTTCGTGTATAGTTTTATATTTAGTTTCATTATACTTGTACACTAAATAAGTCATAAACACATCTTCTGACATCATAAAATTTATCAACAGCTCATATTCACTTTCTCCAAAATATATAGTACAAACATTCAGTTTCCAGAAGTACATTTTTACGGGATTAATGCATATTTTTTATATACATTAATGTATATATTTGAAATAATATATCCATGCTTAAAGAATTTATATCGAAGAAGGGTAGCTAGTAAAGAGGATTAAATGAGAAAACTTAAATATTTTGGACACGTTAAACGTTATGATAACCTAGAAGAAGACCATCTTGGAAGGGTACATAATGAGAAAAAGAAAGAGAGGAAGACCAAGGCGAAGATGGCTGCAAGACATCATTGATAATCTGCAAATGGATGCATCAGCAGCTGGGGATCTTGCTTACATCTGAGAGGTCTACAGGAGATCTGTTAGGGAGGCAAAGTTCCGCAAGGGACATACAAATAACTGACTGACTGAATGAATATTTTAGAGACAAATATACTGCATACACACATATAAGACTATAGTCATTTCCTGAGAAATATGCCTGCATTCTTCAATATTCAGTCAGAATGTACGCAGTTTCTTTGATTATCTATTTTGTCCAGTGAATAAACCAGGCGCATATTCTCAACAAATGACAAGTACGGTCATTAAAGAGGCAGTCCAGAAAGATGACACATCGGAAGTTTAAGACGTCAGTGACGTGCACAGAAGTATCATCAGGCACAAGTTAAAACCGAGGACGCATTGTCAGACGATGAAGTCGTGAAGGATAATCAGGAAATGCTGTTTTTACATAACTGTCTTTTCGTGAAAGAGCACCTGATTGCACAGTTTGAGAACTTGTATGCGTGCTCGCTCCACGAGTCTACAGCTCACAAGTTTAACACGTTTCAGAACAGTCTCCACGCAGTCTCTGAGGGTACTCTGGGTCTTTGTTTCCATAACCTGAGCGCGATTCTGAAAGCATCTAACGTTTTGGGTTGGTGGGTGGGGGGGGGGGGGGGGGGTTGGGGAAGACACGGGATATTTAAAACCAAGAGGAAGATAGCGTAAAGGGGTAGTGAATTCACGATTCTGAATATTTCTATCTTTGTCAGATTTTCTACGTCCTTTTGTAGCAGAGATCTGTTCTTAATACTTGTATTTAATTCTGACTTAGAGAGCTCTATTTGTCTATGCATCCACTTCTCCTTAAGTTTTCTTGTTTGCTATCTCATGCGCGTCTAGTCAGATAACGGCAGCGCACGTTTGATCCAGCAAGAAAAATTGACCTCATTAGAGAAACAAGGCAAAAGAAAATAACCTATTTGTATCGACTTTTTTGTGTGTGTGTCTCATCAGCGACTGGGAGAACTCGTCTAATCAGCGTCCACAAAAGACGTCCTGCTGAAAGCCCCATGACACTTCGCACAGATTCTCCACCAAAACAGTGAGTTACATGGCCAGCATATCCTGCACAAGACGGCCGATGTTTACCATAATGATCTAAATTACTTCCATTGACAGCCATCATGTCGTTGTTTGTGGCAGGCTGGTGTTGCTGTTTGGCGGCATTAGGAAGGCCTTTATATATAATATGACAAGTGGAAGTTAATGATAACACGTAGATAAATTATGAGAAAGCAAAAAAATAAAGGAGGAGAAAGACATCTTTATGCAACAAAAATGATTCATTAACTTCGGTAGCAAGTCTCTATGCTAAATTATTTAGTCTATAGCATTAAAAAAACAACTATGCAAAACACAGGAAATAAAAAATTAAAAGTTGCAAGAACTATAGTAAACAATGATGGTGTAAATATTCTTTTTTTTTACTACTACTACTACTAATACTACTACTACTACAACTGCTACTACTACTCTTACGAGTACTACTACTGCTACTACTAATACTACTACTACTACTGCTACGACTACTACTACTACTACAACAACTACTACTATTGCTTCTGCTACTATTACTACTACAACTACTACTACTACTACTGGTGCTACTATTGCTACTACTACTACTACTACAACTGCTACTACTACTACTAATGTTGTTATTACTACTACTACTACTATTACTACAACTACTACTACTCCTATTGCTGCTACTACTACTACCACTACTACTACTACTATACTACTACTACTATTACTACTACAAATACTACTACTACAACGGCTACTACTACTACTACTGCTTCTACTACTACAACTACGGCTGCTACTACTACTACTACATTAAGAAAATGTGTTAAAGTGGCTAACATTTCCTATTTACAAAGGAAAGTTAACGACAGGAAAATTTATTAGCAATATTTCTTTTTTTTCCTTTTTTTTTTTGTCTTTTACAATGGAAAACTAACGTTACTCATTGTTGATTTAGAGATGTAAAATTGCAAATGAATGTTCTGCTACCCCGGAAGCTGTTGAGATGAGATCGTGAGGTTGAGATGTGATCGTGGGGTTGAGATGAGATCGTGAGGTTGAGATGTGATCGTGGGGTTGAGATGAGATCGTGGAGTTGAGATGAGATCGTTGGTTTCAGACAATGATCTTCTGAACTTTCAATCGTTTTTCGAGATCTAGAATGTAACGGATGTCCTGCGGCGCCTGGACGTGAGAAGAACCTTTCTCCTGTGACTTAACAAAAAAGTCAGAAGTCCGGACATTTATAGTTTAAACCAAACTTACATAATAGTCTTACACCGTAACTGGAGAAGTTATTTTCATGCAGCCATGGTGTGATTATTGTCTTTTACCACAGACAGTGCAAGGTTTTATGTACTGTTAAAGTTACAGTCTGGACATTACAGCAGCGGTTCCCAAAATATTTTTGAGTTGACCCTAAACCAGGAATGGTTCAGAATGATTTTAAAAGAAAAAACACTGTACTGAAATTCAACGAAAATTATTTCAATTAATAATTGATGTGACTATTGTTATTCAAATTAATATTTAGGTCTGATAATATATAAAGTAGGAAGATTTCTCTAATTTTTTAAAAGTTATTTTCCTTTTATACTTAATACTATTTTATCGGGATTACTTGACTTTCCCTGCGACAGTAATTTTGGCCGCGACCTGGAAGTGCATAATTAGTCTTATGTCAAGTCCAACAAAATCTTTCTAGCACACAGTGAAACTGCGAATGATAGCTTGTTTAACGTATCTGTAATCAGGTTGCTCCCAGTTCGCCTGTTATTTCCCATGAGGTCTGGCGGTGGTTGTCATGACGGCACTTAATAGGTTAAGTATGTGGTTGGCGTTTACGGTACCCGAAGGAGAAGTTGGCACTTAATAGAATTTAGATGTTTTCGTGTGCGCATGTGAGTGTGTTAAAAAGTGGAGGGGGAAAAGGAGGTATTCTTTCAGAGAGACAGATATTACCATATTCTGAGATTCAGTGGCTGTATTATGTTTTAAACCGTGTCATGAAAGACTGTTCTCAGTTGCTTCTATTTTAACAAAGGTGACTCTATGTGAAGTGTTTGCGTGAAATGATGTACGGGCTTTCGAGTGGGCAAATGGTGGCACTAGCGTGTGATTTCTTCAGTTTTATGTTGTTGTGATGTTGGGGGGGGGGGGGGGGTGGAACGGAGTACAATTAACCGAATGGAACTGGTGGGATGAATCGGCTGGTTATTCTGCTATTGTCACGCGATCTGCCCCTTTTTGGTGCTATTGTTTAAGGGAATCTTCAGCGTTATACAAGACTGCAATTGTCGCAGTTATTTCCTCTAGTTTGGCATAGAAAATTGGAAGAGGTGGAGAGTTTTGAATATCTTGGATCATTACTGAATAATAATGGAGATATAATGAGGGATATTAAAAGGAGGGCATCTATCGCTCTTCAAAAAATGAAACAACTAAATAAGCTGTGGAGAGGAACAGACAGAATTACACAAATAAGATTTTTAATGGCATGCATCTTTCCCATCGAAACATATGCCTGTGAGACCTGGACACTTAACACAACAGCTGAGAAACATATAAATGCCTTTGAATGTAAATGCTACAGAAAAGTTATTCAAATATCATGGACAAAAAAAGAACAAATAAATCCTATTACAAGAACTTAATAGTGAAGAAGGCTGGCTAGTAAGGATGATTAACAGAGAAAACTGAAATATTTTGGACATATTAAACGTCACAGTAATTTAGAGAAGACCGTCTTGGAAGAGTACATAATAGGAAAAAATAAAGAGAGGAAGACCAAAGCAAGACATCGCTGATGATCTGCTAAAGAATGCATCAGCAGCAAGGCATCTTGCTCACAACCGAGAGGCCTACAGGAGAGATGTTAGGGAGGCAAAGTTAAGCAAGGGACATGCAAATAACTGACTGAATGAGAGCCTGGCACAGAAGTTACAAACAACGACTTCATAGATCGAGCACCTGTCTCTAGGTTAAAGGGAAATGATGTGAGCGAGCGGTGATTTCGCTCTTTGAAGTGGGAACTGAACGGCCGACCCAGGTCCAGCAGGCGGATGTAGCTGGAGTGAAAGGATAGTCCGCCCAGACCTGGTCTTGTAGTTTTCCAACTAAGGGGAGACAATCATGGCCTGTGGTCGGAACTTGCCTTTGTTTTACGTGGAATTGGAATCGAAGATTTCAGCGGTTGATCTTTTCATCCTCGAGAAGGTGGCCGGAACAAATAAAGAATCCGTGTCCTGTATCAGCGGCCATTCCTTAGGTTAATATTCCCATTGTAACAGAGCTTGCAGCAAAGTTAGTGAGCTGGGCTTTTCCATCCACGCGGCAAAGAATCTGCTCCACAAAGTTATTTCCGCTGCAAGGTAAGTGAAAGAGGGTTTTTTTTTGGTGCTAGTATCGTGAGATAGAGCAGTATGTATGACAAGTTAACTGAAAATTGTGTTTTTGGTGCTAGTATCGTGAGACAGACCAGTATGTATGACAAGTTAACTGAAAACTGTGTTTTTGGTGCTAGAATCGTGAGATAGAGCGGTGTGTATGACAAGTTAACCGCAGACTGTGTTTTTGGTGCTGTTGTTTAAGAATATAGTCAGTCGTATACTAGACTATAATTGTAGTTTTCCATTCTGGAGTGTAGGGTTGTTAAAGGCGCAGCTAGCATTGTAGGGGTACGGTAGAGCGTGAATGTCGTGATATGGTGGTCCCCTGAAGTGCAAAGCTCTAGATAAATTGGTTCGGGTCCACTAACCCACGTAGTCAGAGGCAAGGTCACCTATGTATCTGTAGGTGAGTCCCCGTGATAAGTGGTTTAGTAATTTGATGCAGTGCCAGTGAATGTATAAGGTGTATTTTTCATCTCAGCACGGTTACACAAGCATGAAGAATTTAGTCTGCTAAAGATTGTGGAAGGTGTGGTTATGGAATGTAGAATGGTGAATGTGAGTAAAATCCCTACATTCTATGTACTGAGTGTTACTTCTGTATGCCACGTCCTACATTCTATGTAATGAGTGTTACTTCTGTTATGCTACGTCCTACATTCTATGTACTGAGTGTTACTTCTGTATTCTACGTCCTGCATTCTATGTACTGAGTGCTACTTCTGTATACTATGTCCTGCATTCTATATACTGAGTGTTACTTCTGTATGCTATGTCTTGCATTCTATGTACTGAGTGTTACTTCTGTATGCCACGTCCTACATTCTATGTAATGAGTGTTACTTCTGTTATGCTACGTCCTACATTCTAATGTACTGAGTGTTACTTCTGTATGCTACGTCCTGCATTCTATGTACTGAGTGTTACTTCTGTATGCTATGTCTTGCATTCTATGTACTGATGTTACTTCTGTATGCTATGTCCTACATACTACATGAGTTTTGCTTTGGGTGTCTTATGTGTCCTGCCATCTGCATTCACTTGTGCAATTTCTGCTGTTCATAATCACGCCAAAGACCTTGCTGATAACAAGGAGCAATAAACCTGCCACTCCTGGACGAAGAACCAAATTTTGTTAGTCTTTATTGTTTATTATGTGTGTGGCGGAGAGTGGGGGAGCGTGCCTTACATTTCAGCCACACAGCAACCAAAGGTCAAACACCAGTAGACACATCATCATCATCTCGGCAGTATAAATAATCCCCCCTCCTCTTCCCGTTGCATTATGTTTTATGGTATGTTATGTTATGTTCTGTTATAAATGAATCATCATTACTGCACTCTGGACACGTCTTTAGATGGGTCCGATCTCCTCCTCAGTCTATCCCTTGGCCCACAGCGACCTAGTGTACCGTTTCAGTTGACCGACGATTTCTTTCATGGTCCGGGAATACAGCTCAGTCCTTGCGACGTCCTTCTTCACTCTCAGCTCGTACATCCGAGACGGCGGTGTTAAGTCATCTCTCACAAGCTCCACCGCTCTTCCAAGCTCTCTGCGAGCATTACAATGTCAGCACGATCCATCGCATGGCCGTCATCTGTGGTGGCCAGACCAGACAGTCTATCAATCTTTTCATTGCCCCTGACACCAGCATGATCTGCTACGAAAAGAAAAGTGACCCTGGGAGTCTTTGATCTCTGCAAGGACTCCAGCCACTGCTTGCTCACCGATCCCGTCGGAATCTTTCGGATCGTTCTCATAGAGTCGCTCACAGACTCAGAATCGGGTGGTTCCAGTCAGATAAATGTCTTCTGTCACTGCCACGATCTTCATCATCATCATGCTGCTGATTGTCATTATATAGGCACTAGTGACCTCCTGGACTGTCCTGTCACCACTGCGTGCCATTCATGCCCACGCGCTCCGGTGATGGCGGGCAACAGACCCATTCGTGTGGGTCACATCATCTGTGTCGTTGGAGTTTCCGATTATGACATGACAGGTTTGACTTCTGCGTCTTCGACAACCTGGATCCGCTCCCTGCAGCTTCTGTCGAGGATGACGATTGCAGAAATGATATCTCTGACACTTGATGGCACTGGTGCCCATTTCGGACCAGAAATGATTATAGTCTGTCAGCAGCATTGTGTGGGTGTGTGTGTGGGTGTGTGTGCGTTCGTGCTTGTATATGTGTATGCGCAATTAAGCAAGTAAGGCTGTGTATACTACTTATGTATGTGTGCAACACAGTGACCAAACAACACAGTGATCAAACAACACAGTGATCAAACAACACAGTGATAAAACAACATAGTGATCAAACAACACAGTGATCAAACAGCACAGTGATAAAGCAACACAGTGATAAAACGACATAGTGATCAAACAACAAAGTGATCAAACAACACAGTGATAAAACAACATAGTGATCAAACAACACAGTGATAAAACAACATAGTGATCAAACAACACAATGATAAAACAACATAGTGATCAAACAACACAATGATAAAACAACACAGTGATAAAACAACATAGTGATCAAACAACACAATGATAAAACAACACAATGATAAAACAACATAGTGATCAAACAACACAATGATAAAACAACACAATGATAAAACAACATAGTGATCAAACAACACAATGATAAAACAACACAGTGATGAAACAAAACACGTGACAGAAAATTGCTAGAAGTAGAAATACGAGAGCCGAAACGACTGGGCCAAAGATGATACGGTTATTTAAATTAGGGAATCAAAACTGGCTAAGACACCGTGGAGGATGTAGCAGGAGCCTGATAGCCACTTTGATATAGCTGTAGTCCCCAGGCTGGGTCTCTTAAGAGGAGTTTTGTAAGGCGATGAAAAACAATCTCCCCTGCCTCCTTTGGCTGCTCATTCTGTTTTCATCCCCAAGGGACCTTCCTAATGCTCCCAGAGCCCTCTTTCAAATAAGGGGAGCCCTCAAGGCCCTGGGACGATTTTCCGGTTGTACCCCCTCCCCAAACCACCTTTAGCCTGTCCCGGGTATTTCAAGAATGTAGGAAAGCCACCCCAGCCAAGTCCACACTCGACTTCACGTCTGATTTTAAGACCATCACAAAAGCGCCATCTACAAGTGACTCCAGGTCATGGCTGAAATGATATCCCGCCAGTCTACACTAAAAAAAACAAAGCCCAAAGAAGAAAATGTAAACCAGAAATGTAAACTTGGACTCAGTTCTCCTAACTTCTACAGACAAGAGATGACACGACCTAACAAACGAACTTGTGATAAATTTCAGGACTAAACTTTTTAATGCGAGCGTGAACATGCATAACTGAGGGGTAGCATCTTAGACAGCTGTCAGTCACAGGAAGAAAAGGAACATCATTCACTCAAGACTATAAAAATAGTAATACATTTTAAAAAAATTATGGAGTAGGAGTCATAAAAGTTATTAACGACAGCCATAATAATATAGCGCATGAATATGGCGAAAAACTAACGGCAGCTCAACAAATAGGACAATAATAACCACGTTACAAGTGGAGCACTAATGAGACATGAAGAATACCAAATAAGTATCTGCTACACAAAGGGCAATCATAAATACTTAGCGGAGTATAAGCAATCTTATTTTTGGGGGAGCGTGCACTGATAAAAACAGCTGAGAAACACATAAATGCCTTTGAATGTAAATGCTACAAAATATGTTTTCCAAATATCGTGGACACAAAAAAGAACAAATATATCTATACTACAAGAGCTTAATATTGAAGAAAGCTGGCTAGTAAAGAGGATTAAAGAGAGAAAACTTAAATATTTTAGACACATCAAACGTCATGATAATTTAGACAGATAAAAGGGATGGCGACTGCAGTAAAACTGTTTTCTATTTTCTACTTTTGTGGAGGAGGCCATATTCAGATAAGTTCTTCGTTTCTTATTTTTATTTTCGTCTCGTTGTGCATGTAATCCTCGAAAAAGGCTCACGCCGAAATATCGGATGTTGTATGTTTTTCATTTATACATTCTCATACTTTCTATTCGTTTTTTCCCACCTTACTCACTCCCTCCCTCACTTTGTAAAACTGCACCATACACCTCTATCTACCTTGATAATTTAGAGAAGACCGTATTGGAAGGATACATAATGGGAAAAAGAAAGAGAGGAAGACCAAAACAAAGATGGCTGCAAGTTATCGTTGACGATCTGCAAATGGATGCAGCAGCGGCAGGCCATCTTGCTCACAACTGAGAGGCCTACAGGAGTGCTGTTAGGGAGGCAAAGTTCCACAAGGGACATGCAAATGAATGAGTGAGTGTCAATTTATTACAGCCGTGCACAGAATAAAGGAGTGACGATGGCTTAATGTTAAAAAAGTATTTTAGACAAAATATCTCCTGGTAGATCCACAGAAGAATTCATTTTCATAAGACTGTCTAAAACACGCAGAGATGTGTATGATGATTTAACAACAAATCCTATTCACACCATACTATTCACTATATCTTTATTTCTCTTGTGTCAAACATAGATGCCGGTCAAATAGCACTAATTCAATATTTGTAAAATAAGATCTCATAAAATCTGTAGAAAGTGAACAGAAAGACCAAATGCGAGATAAAGAGACGGGAAGCACGGCAATAAGACCTGGCTGAAAGTGTGAGCAGACACAGAGTGTTGGCCGGTCTGGACACTTCGAGACAGCGTCGTGGGCATTTACAATCAGATCTTTGCAAACGAGTAAATGAGAAGTGCTTAGATAGAAGGAAAAAAAAGTGAATTCTGATGATCTTGAAAAATTAAATGAAAATACAACATAGCAATGTGAGGGTCATACTTAATACACCAAAATGAAATATAATCAACATAATCTTCATTTTAATCCTCTGGAAATAAGCAAGGGTGATAGCTTGTGATACAGCATACAATTGTGTTATAAATAGGAAACAATGAGGCTTTCGTACGGTAAAGTACGTTGGTACGCTGATCTCTAGTGGCTAGACGGTTGCTCGTTCTACCGGAGTCCGTGGTTCGAATCCCAGGTAATTCTCTTGTGATTTTTCTGTCTCTCACGCCTCACTAAAGTGCTTTGTGTACGATTTTTTCGAGGTCTAATCCTACACAAATGAGTTCTCTTACTTTGTGATACATCACAGTTCTTCTCTGTGTATGTGTGTGTGTGCATAAATATATTTGTTTAATATATTATCAGCAGCGCCAGTATATCGTTTGCACACAGAATTCGGAGCTGAAAGAATGTACATCTCGCATGAATAGACGATGCAGATATTCAAACATGGATAGAAGATGAAGCTAAATATAATCAAGGAGGACTGGACATCAGTGCAGAGAAAAAAAAGATTATAATTATAGTAAGCTGTTAAGAAAACTGACAAGCAATGAAAGCATAAATCATTTCTTATATCTCGGATATTCATTTCATCTATTTCGAAACAGCATAGTTGAATTCAGTTTAAAACTGAAACATTGCCCAGAATCATAATTAGAATTCTTCTATTCCTCCAACATTAGTATTGGCAATATTAAAATCCAACAGAAGAACGGAAACAGGCCTAAGAGATGCCGCTACTGAAAATTTCAGGTTATCTCTCTAGACCTACATGAATCTGGAACATGTACTGACCTCGTTATCAAAGTCAAGAATTCAACAAAAGACAGCATACATTTTTTAAGGATAACTGCAGAAATGTAAATGCTATAGAAGAGTTCTTCAAATATCGTGGACACAAAAAAGAAGAAATATATCTATAGTGCAAGAACTTAATATTGAAGAAGGCTCGTTAGAAAAGAGGATTAAAAAGAGAAAACTTAAATATTTAGGGCACATTAAACATCATGATAATCTAGAGAAGACCGTCTTGGAAGGTTACATAAAGGGAAAAAGAAAGAGAGGAAGACCAAGGCGAAGATGGCTGCAAGACATTGCTGAGGGTCTGCAAATGGATGCATCAGCAGTAGGCCATCTTGCTCACAATCGAAAGGCCTACAGGAGTGCTGTTTGGGAGGCAAAGTTCCGCAAGGGACAAGCAAATAAATGAATGAATGATTGAATGAACTGCAGGAATATTTTTAAAACCTTATAACAAGGGAGACATTCTGAACCTCCCGTCCCCCCTTCCATTTCAAAGGCTAAAACGAGCAAGAAGTGGTTATTTCAAGTTTCAAGACAATGGTTTTTTTTCTGGAAGCAGTCTGAGACAAAGAATCTTAGAAATGATCGTAAATACTGCAAGACAAAATAAATGGCAAATGAGGAATTTAACGAAAACTGGTAAATAAAATAAACAGATAACGTTCTAGAATGGATAAGAGAAAGCATTTCTAGAGCAACTGTTAGCACAGTTATATCCCTAGATACGAGCTCCCGTTTTGCGATAAACTTTACATACGATCATCATCTCCTTCTATGAGAAGGATTATTTTCGTCATATTTTCATAACTATTTTCCAGCGACGCATAACTGTCCAACAACTTTCACATGACGGGCAAACGTTCGTCGGCCATAATGTGATGAACTTCCATCAATGACATCTTGTCCAGCTCAACCTTCACCAGATTCAATTTAATCTTCATATTCTCTTCACTTGCTTAATCATTGCCCACTGTGCAACAGATATTTTTACATCATGGTAGAGAAGACGATGATCTGCAAATGAATGCATCAGCAGCAGGCCACCTTGCTTACAACCGACAGGCCTACAAGAGTGCTGTTAGGGAGGCGAAGTTCCACAAGGGACATGCAAATGACTGACTGACTGGTAAGAGCAGAAAAATGGATCTGCAGGATATCTTGTATCATGTAAAATGAAAAGAACAAATGCATAGGTATTAGAAGAACTACACGTGCGGCGTGAGTTTCTCAACGACATTAGAATCAAGAAAATAAAATATTTGGCCATATCAAAAGACATAAATATATGCTGAAGACCGTACCAGAAGAAAAGGTGGAAGGAAAAGAGAGCGAAAGGTAGACAGAGATGTAAATGGGATGATAACATATGAGAGCGGACAGGATACAACCTGGCTGAGTACACCATCAAGGCGAGTGAGAGAAGACTGGGGATTCATTATCACCAACATTCTTACCGAAGACAGCGCGTGATTGATGATGATGATAATGATGATGATGATGAAATACAGTATAAAATATGTGTTAATATGCACTGCCTATACACTACAGTACAACACATGCTAGTTTCATTGAATATGAAGTCAGACTAAGCTTGTTAAGTATATAAATGGCTGTACTGTACAGATGGCACATTATTTTAAAATTTTGAAAACTATTTATAAAACCATTTATTGATCAGCCATTTACTTTGAAAACGTTAAAATCAGTGAAATATTTTTGCATAACTGAAGTATGAAATGTAAATATTTCAAACATACGCCCTACATGAGTTAAAGTTGTCCTTTTTGAAAACACATTCTAAACAAACGTAAATATTGAGAAAAATAAACTATTGTTGTAAATACACAATTCGTTGATTATTAATCTCCAGTTTTTCTTTATCTAAATCGCGCTGTTTGAAAGCTTTTCATTAATAAATGTTCATTCATTGTTATCCTCCAGTTCTCTACAGTAAAAAAAACGGCTTATATTTCCGTCTTGGAGCAGGGCGCCACTGCTCCGGTTCAGAAAGTCCATGGAAAGTGGCAGAATCTTTCCAGTACCCATCTCACGTCCCAGTCTCAAGACAGCTCTAATAAGTCGAGGTCTCTGCTGTCCAGTTAGCGTCCCTCCACCGCAAAGACTTCTCTCTGTTTGGTAACAACGAACGAATGAAATTTTCGTTGCTAATCAAATCCTGACAAGAGATGATGACGTAGATGTAAGAAAAGAACTCAATGAAACTATGTCTTCTACGTTGACATAAAATGAAAAGACATAAAATTGCTGTCTAGTTCTTGTACTACAAGAATATAATACCAAACTGTACTGTACGTTCTGTCAGTACAAGATTATAATACCAAACTGTACTGTCCGTTCTGTCAGTACAAGATTATAATACCAAACTGTACTGTCCGTTCTGCCAGTACAAGAATATAATAACAAGCTGTACCGTTACATTCCCTCATTAGTTTAATTATTTGATTTTCCACTGGCACAATTTCGTACACAAAAATTCAAAACAAGCAATATTTCAGCTAGCAAGGTTTTTCCTGACTTCACGAAAAAAAAGAACAACTAAAATTGAAAAGTAAATACACAGAAATAATACAGAAGTTAAAAAAGCAGATTTCCAGAAACTCGGAAATCTTGGAAGACAAAAGATACTGACAGATAAACTGGTACACATCATATTTTTCCTCCCCTACCAGTCCAAGTTAAACTCATAAGTAATATTCCTTCTTACAACTTCAAAATTTGTCAATATGTTATAAACTGACTACATGCCTTCTTAATATGCATATGAGTATGTGTGTACATATGTATGTAATGTATGTGTATAAATCTACGTATGTAATATATATATATATATATATGTGTTTTTTGCATACGTATGCATGTGTGTGAATATACGTATGTGCGTGTACTTCTGAATATGTATATGAAAGGTATAGATATATGTCCAGTTAAAGTCTAAATTGCCTAACCTAAAGAATGTCGTGATTGTTGTATTTCTTGTACTGGATTACTATAAAACTGTAGATTATAATGAATATAAGAATGTAATAGTACAAACTGAAAAAGGTTGGCCAGTAAAGAGGATTAAACAGAGGAAACTTAAATATTTTGGACATATTATACGTCATGATAATTTAGAGAAGACGGCATTGGAAGGGTACATAAGAGGAAAAAGAAAGAGAGGACGACCAAAGCGACGATGGCTGCAAGACATCGTTGAGGATCTGCAAATGGATGCATCAGCAGCAGGGCGTCTTGCTCACAACCGAGAGGCCTACAGGAGCGCTGTTAGGGAGGCAAAGTTCCGCAAGGGACATGCAAATGCTTGAATAGCATAAGTTTATTGCTTGCAGTTGCATAAATGAGACTGTGAAGTGCATGGACAAGAGATGATTTATTTATTCATTCACTTCTTTTCTTCATATATGTTATGCCCAAAAACTAATTCTTAATGTGAAAGTTATATGAAGAGGGGCAGAATGTCAGCCAGGGTATGCGTGCGTAATTGTTAACCCTTTGAAACTAAAGCTTGCTCTTTCGTAAGTTCGCTCGTTCTGCCACAAAAATATTTATCAGTCTCCCTCGTGTTTTTTTTTTCACATCCAGATCACGAGGCAGATACTCAGAGCAAAGTAAATTGTTGCTCTTTTCCTTCAGGATATTTGATCCGCTTTCTCTTCTCTTTACTAACTTGGTTTTGTGCACGACAACCTCCTGTACTACTTCACAAAGTGTAACAATGGGTGAATCTGATGACTGATATACTCAATCATTATCGGTACAGTTATCATGTGCATAATCAGTGTCTCGAGGGAGCTATACATCAAAAGAAAGAGAACTAACCTACAGACTGGAAAAACAAAAATTTAATAGGCACAATGCAATGGAAAAGGTGCATTCAAAGAAAGAGACCAAGTGGGCTGTACAGTGTGATTTTTCTAACAAGGGGGAGAGGGAGGGGCGATACATATTTAAGATGAATTCTTTCATAAAGATGAACATTTCATCAGGAAGAAAGCTATGGCTACCTGTTAGTAGAAACATAATGAATGAGGGGGAGGTCACATATCCTTAAGATTGTAGAGAATGAGACAGACTAGACAGAGAGACAGAGAGACAGACAAACAGACAGACAGACAGACAAACAGATAGATAGATAGACAGACAGACAGACAGACAAACAGACAGACAGACAAACAGACAGACAGACAGACAGATAGATAGATAGATAGATAGATAGATAGATAGATAGATAGATAGATAGATAGATAGATAGATAGATAGATAGATAGATAGATAGATAGATAGATAGATAGATAGATAGATAGATAGATAGATAGATAGATAGATAGATAGACAGGCCAAAATGGCCATAGTAATATTCATTAATGGAATTATCTGAAACTATTCTCAAATGTATAAATGCATATAACAGATCTGAACAGAAAGATGGTGCATATCAAACTATACATGGAACCAAAAGCACACATGGCAGACAATGAACCTGAACTTGGGACATACAGATTTTGAAAAATGGAAACGGAAACAAAATTATTTAGTCAAATAAATTAGCGGAGAACTGACGATAACCACAAGAGAATCAACAAGCTAAACCATTTGAAGAAAGAGAAGAGAGACACAGAAGTGATGAGAGAGAAACAAATAAGATTATGAGAATCAAGAAGAAGAAGAAGAAGAAGACTTTTTAACTATAAAAAAAATGTTGGAAGTCCTAGAGATTGGAAGTTTGGTATAACATGTAAATATTTTGTTAACCATCTCGCTCCCTTTTCACTCATGCAATGAAACAATTCGAATTAACCCATTGATCATCATGGGGACGATAAATGAGCTGTCGCTGTTTCTAGACAAAGTAGAAACGAATGACAAACCGGAAGAATTTCCTGCATGATTCCATGTTAATGAGCAAGGAGAGATGTGCCAGTTTAATCCTTTGATACTGACAAGTTGGAAAATTTCTCAAGCGCTGACGGGCCTGGGGATAGTGTCCTCCGGGGAATGTGTTTTTTCCAGTCTTTTTATTTTTTTAAACATCTTTTCTTGCGTTTCAGCATTCTAATACTGATTAAACTGCCATTTTTCTTATTCTCCTCTGTTCCTTATTTTTGTTGTTGTTGTTGCTGCAATCTCTCCATACCCAATATCCTTTATGTGTTCTTTCACGTATATTCTTTCTTCCCCATTACATCTCTTCTCTTTCTTTCTCTCTTCACCTAATTCCATTCATTTTGTCTTTTCTAATCTTTTGACTCTTTCTTTCTGATAATTATATATTCTTTGTTTCTTCTTTTCCTTTTATTCCCATTGCATCTCTGTTATCATTTATTTCATGAACGTCATCAGCACAAACATCTTAGATGTGCCTGTGTTGTGTTCTTCACTATGTCATCAGGACTTTAATCCCTCTTTTGAACATAATCCTTTGCCCTTTGTAATCTCTATATTAAAATAAAGTATTTGTCCTGAATCAAATTTTCCCCCATTACATCTCCTAATTACTCTGTTTCATTTCTCTGTCTCTTACATCTTTCTCATTAATCTTTGACTCTCATTCTCTGTTTCATTCATCTCTTTACCTACTATTTCTCCTTTTCTCCATTTTCTTTTCCCTTTCTTTCGTATCTGTTAGTATTTTATATTTTATTCTATTCAATAGTCTTCGGAGTTCCTGTCTGTTGCAGCTTTTTGTGTGGGGGAAATTTTTTGACTGTTATCTTGTACAAAGTCTGTGTCTGTGGCTCCACGATGTGGATGTGGTCACGACCTTTGAGGGAATGGGAGCACTGAGTGCACTGGTCGGTGACAGAAGAAACTGGCGCTCTTTGCAGAACTTTCTGGGGTTTCTATAGATTAACTCTGTTCATAGTGTTCTGGAGTTTTAATGGATCAACTCTTTTCAGAACGTTCTGGAGTCCCAAGAGCTTAACCCTTTTTAGAATGTTCTGGAGTTTCACTAGATTTAATGTTCTGGAGTTTCACTAGACTTAATGTTCTGGAGTTTCACTAGACTTAATGTTCTGGTGTTTCACTAGATTTCATGTTCTGGAGTTTCACTAGATTTAATGTTCTGGAGTTTCACTAGATTTAATGTTCTGGAGTTTCACTAGACTTAATGTTCTGGAGATCCAAGACATCAACTTTTTCGCACAGTAAAGTGACAGGGCACAGTGCTGTATGAACAGAATCATAGATAAAGTACTTTAGACGTGAAAGTAAAACTACGAGAGAATTACCTAGGACTTGAACCACGGACTCGAGTATGACATGCCACCGTCTCACCACGAGAGTACAGCGCACTAATCAACTTCGCTATCTCGCACCTCCAGAAACAAAAAAGTGTATAAAGTGCTTTGTTTACGATTTGTCAATGTCTGACCATACAACACTGTGCTCTATCACTTTACTGTGCGAAAGTCTCTTTGTTTCCTATTGCGAAAAAAACAACCTCTTGCTGATTCTATTTGCAAAGCGTCCCAGAGTTTCAGAAGATTAAGGAAGAGGGCAATGCATATTTTTGTCTATGTGCTCTCCTGACATTAATGGATGACGTGTATTCAGCCCTAGAGCTTATTATTTTTCATTCTTATCGCAGTTATCCTTTACATTAAATCAGTTTCCTTCAGTCTTTTATCAGTAATTTTATATAAGCTGTTGGTTACTTCAATGTATTTTTATATAAACATCTTCTGGGTACTTCAATGTATTTTTATATAAATATCTTCTGGGTACTTCAATGTATTTTTATATACATATCTTCTGGGTACTTCAATGTATTTTATATACATATCTTCTGGGTACTTCAATGTATTTTTATATACATATCTTCTGGGTACTTCAATGTATTTTTATATACCACTCTAAAAATCTTCTGGGTACTTCAGTGTATTTTTATATAAATATCTTCATGCTGAGCGTCGCTGTCAGTGCTTCATCATCATCACCATCATTATCATTCCTCTGTACTGCCGGTGGAGCATAAAGCATCAATAAAGGTTCTCCAGCCAATCCTGTCTTGAACAAGTCGGGATACCTCAAACCATGTCTTTCCCGTTTTCTTTAGTTCTTCCTGTATTGTGCGTTTCCATGTCTCCAGTGGCCTGCTGGGTACTTCAGCGTATTTTTGCATAAACAACTTCACACTGAATGTCGCTGTCATTGCTTCATCATTTACTAAAATCCATGTTACCTTTCACTGTCTTTCTTGTCTATTTAGTTGATTTTTTTTTTTTTGTCCCTTGAATTCAGTGGACACAATTTTTCTTACAAATAACTCACTGGATGAATAGAACTCCATTAAAATGTATAAACAATTTCAGTATTTTTTGTGCTTTTATTTAACAACATCTTCCAGTATAATGGCCTGAGTAGTCTGGCGCTCAGTTTACTAATCCGGTGGTACCAGGTTGTGGTCCCAGCTGTGGGATTTTGTTCTGGTACACACCAAAATGGCCCTGGGGCCCACATAGCCTCTAAAAATTTGTGCCGGAGAAATCTGGGGAGGTAAATGCGGCCAGGCATCATACTGACCTCATCAGAGTTTCCTGTGCAGAAGGTCGTGGAAACAAGGGCCTAAAACTGTATCCCCAGTATGCCTTCATGGCACGGAAAAGGGACATTTACCTTCACCGTTATCTTTGATTGCAGGCTTTGGATCTGTTACTAATATCAGTGGTGTCTATAAAGAAACATCGGCTTTTCATACTTTGACGATTGTTTAACATACTCGTACTTGTGAGTCTGAGAACATTTTGATGCTGTACTCAGCCTGATTTGCTCGGAGCTTTCCTACACTCAGGTCGCCATTATCTATGTATGCTAGTGGATGTTTGTGCTGGTGACGTTCGGTCTGTCTTTGACTCGATCTATTCTCCCTTATCGACTTTCTCTTCATGTTTAAATCATAAATCTTCTCGTCATCAACGAGACAGGAAGCTGTTACGTATGCTGCGTCCGGTCATATTTGTACGTGTATACTCTCTTCTTGTATTTGTCACTGGCGTAAATGACTGTGCGGGTAACTATGTGGACAGGTGTGTTGGTGACAATATGGCAGGTGTGTTGGTGACAATATGGGCAGGTGTGTTGGTGACAATATGGGCAGGTGTGTTGGTGACAATATGGGCAAGTGTGTTGGTGACAATATGGGCAGGTGTGTTGGTGACAATATGGGCAAGTGTGTTGGTGACTATATGGGCAGGTGTGTTGGTGACAATATGGGCAAGTGTGTTGGTGACAATATGGGCAGGTGTGTTGGTGACAATATGGGCAGGTGTGTTGGTGACAATATGGGCAGGTGTGTTGGTGACAATATGGGCAGGTGTGTTGGTGACAATATGGGCAGGTGTGTTGGTGACAATATGGGCAGGCGTGTTGGTGACAATATGGGCAGTTGTGTTGGTGACAATATGGGCAAGTGTGTTGGTAACAATATGGGCAGGTGTGTTGGTGACAATATGGGCAGGTGTGTTGGTGATTATATGGACAGATGTGGTGGTGCCTATGTAAACAAATGTGGTGGTGCCTATGCCGACAAGTGGTGCCTATGTCGACAAGTGTGTAGACACAGTTACAACGACCACATCATATTGTTACTCCACACGGACAGCTACATCACGTTCCCTGCCACTATAGGAACAACCTCTACAAACATGTGAGAGAATCTAGGAAGACCTGTGTGGGAAGATCCATGTTTAATTCCACCTCTCAGTACATTCTAAAGACGAACGCATCCTCTCATTCACAGCATACGTCCGCAATCTAGCTCAATCCTCTGTCGTCTTCATTGTAAAAAAGTCTCCTACGACCTGAACAGCTTCAGTCACATGACCAAGGGCGTGACATTAAGACCTGTCATCTACCATGCGGTTTCCTTCAAGACATCGTTGGTAACCTTCACATGGATGCATCAGTAGCAGGGCATCTTGCTTAAAACCGAGAGGCCTACAGGAGAGCTGTTGGGGGGGGGGGGGTGGCAGAGTTCCCCAAGGGACATGCAAATGAATGATTGACTGACCTCTACTATATGTTGATATATATACTTCATCCACATGTAGCCTAGAACAACACTGTTATGTGTTCAGTAATATGAAAATTCAGCAAATCTTTGAAGAATTAGAGTTATAAAGGTATTAGAAGGTTTAAAAACAATAACAGCACTCAGTTGTTATTAAAAGGAAAAAAAGTACTGTATGGTTCTATACTGATTTCTGTAGGAAGCAATTTCATTTTTTAAGGAAATTGTGAAAATCGAATATATATATTGAAAATATTCAGAAATAAAAAAGATCAATAAAATCCACGAAGATATTGATATCAATGAACAAAAAAATGGGAAAAGAAGAAAAAGAAAGCAAACAAAACGAAAGAAAATTATGATAAAGTCAAGCCTGGGGGAGATGGCGGACGTCGTTATTGTGACGGGGCTTCAGGTACAGCTTGACCAACACATACTCGAAAGCAGAAGAAGAAGAAGAAGAAGAAGAAGAATGATACATCTAAATCTGTATTCCATAAAATTCAAGCTTGCAAAAATAATGACAGAGCAAAGATTTTTTTCTAATCGAAAAGAGTTGTACGAGATAAATTTTCTTTTTTTTTCAAAGATCCTGCTTGGAGGGTGGTGTGTCCTGGATATGGAGTATGTCTAAATCTAAGCTAAGCCGCGATAATGAAGAGAAGATTAACCTTCTAAAAGCGAAGAAGAAGATTGATCAAGAAAGTATCTCATTAAGAGACGGTCAATGAGCGTGTGACAGCTCTTCAACAATCGCGAGATGTGGGCATAAACGCGCTTCCATCCTTGGGGACAGCCCTTGCAAATCTTTTGATGATCATCCGCCCGCTTCTAACCGGCTTGCGGGCAATCATTTTCAATCTTGGACAATCAGCCGCCATTTTGTTACCTCGCCCGCAGTCATGGAGAATTGGGCTGCAGGAAGTAAAGCTCGGGTTATCACCCCTTGCTAGATAGGAATAAATGATTTTCACTCTGAGGTGTCCTTTAGGGAAGGGAGGTGTCATGATTAAATTGAGTGTGGATGAGATAAGCAGCTTGGAGGTAAAGACTGGATGTGGCAAAACTGGAAGGAGACGAAGCTGGAGTGAATGTTGTAATTGCTGGAGATTCTCTCTGTGAATACAAAACCCGGGGTTCTTTGCAGTCGATGACGTCAAGGTGTCGAAGATCAGGTGTCAAGCCTGATGCAGAGAATGTAAGGCGTGGTTTGTCTGAAATTCCATGAGCGGACTTGAAGTCCATGACAGTGAATGTACACCAAAGAAGGACAAATAAATGATATAAAAAAAATGAAGATGATAAATACCGAAATATGAAGGCGATAAACAGCTACGATGTGTTGAAACAATTTTTTTTTAAAATTGGTAAATTAATGATGGGAGAGACTGCCCGACACAGTGATATGTTCACTAATGAGAGAACGGGAAGGGTAGACGTTTATCTGTAGTTCATGGAGAAAGAGACAGAGCTGAATGTGCTCTAGAAAGAAATGAAGGATTCAGGGGAGATTACAAACCTAGTACGGGTTGAGGTAAATAAAGGCGAAGAAATCCTGCTATGGAAAGAAGGAAAAATACAAATACAAATATTTGGATTTTGTGGAACAGGTCAAGGACTCATGAAGAAAGTAGCGAGGAAACGAGAACGATGGACAACATCACACATAAGATCAAAACAGACATTTCACAGAGACATACCCGAGAGATTCGACATGAATGTAGTGCTAGAAGGTGCAATCCAGAGACAATAAATGATCAATATGAAGAACTGATGCAGTTTATTATTTGAACAAACTATATTCTATAAAAACCGACCGACACATTACAGTGATGTATCGCTTTTAATTGAATCAATTACTTTTCCTAGTTTCATTTTTAACCACCATCATAGGAGAACATGAACGATCGTGGAGCCGACAGAAAAGCATGCTACCCGAATGATTGTTACTACTGAAATTTTTAGCTGGCTTCATAACAAGCTCCACCTCTGTAAGCTTACGCCTAGCAAGCTAAAACATTCTACACCAGCGCACACACAAGGTTCCATTTATTCTGTGACGTAGTAGAGGCTGCAGTCCGACAAACAAACTCAGAAAATTATGTTGTTAGACAGCCACACGGTAAGGAAGTCATATATTCCATGAAACTTTACCTTCATTAGTCGCCCCATCCCCCAGCCCCTCCCCTCCCCCACCCCAAATCCACCTCTCCCCGATTATACAGACTTGTGTAACAAATAACGTCTACTAGTTTTCGACATCTCTTAACTACCATTCTTCATCAAAGAGTTTTTCCAGTTCTTTCATAACCATCTGCCACTCTTTCTCTTTGCTCTTTGTTTGTGTTCCTCTCATAGACATTTTTGATGTTTTGCACAGACTTTATTCACATTATGTTTCATCATAATTATCATATACATATAATCATTTTGATTTATTGTCTCTGTCTTCTCCTGTCTCTAACTGTCTGAATCTTTATTTTTTTTATGAGCTTAAAAAGCTTTTGTGTGCACGTCTTTGTCTACGTATTAAAAAAATCCACATATAAAATGTCTTCTGTTTATTTTTTTCTAACAATCCGATTCAACATTGGCCTATTTTCTCTTAACAATCCACATTTCTCCGATTATTCAACGCCCACTTGACATATCTCATGGTCATGTTTTCCAGACATATCTAAATGTTTGTTTTTAGCATTTAATGGCCAACATCTTCATCTTATCCTTAAATTTCCATCATAATCATCATCATCATCATAATCATCATCATTAATTTTCCGTCATCATCACCATCTTCATATTTGTCTTTTCCTTAATTTTCCATAAACATCATCTTTGTCTTATCCTTAACATCACCATCATCTTTTTGTCTAATCCATAATCTTTCATCACCGTCGCCTACCACCTTCACATCCTTTCAGTTTTCTTCCTTCAGTATTTGTTTCTCATCATCGTATCATATTATTTTATTTCCTATTTCTGCCTGCTTAACGCCATCACACTAGCCTCTGGCGTACACTCAAACCGGGTCCAGCTTCTGATGATCTGCTAATTTGTTATTGCTCATTTCTTAACCTAATCGTCGTGTCTTATTTATCAGCAAACAAAAGCAGGCCGAAATACCAGCGGAAACACGATCCCATGATGCTTTGCTGGCATTTAGCGCCAAATCTTCCCAAAGATCCACTCTTGCTGCAAACACGATGTCTTTGTTTTTTTTTTTTCTTCACGTCCACAAAACGAGAATGGAAAACGTTCTGATCTTGTTAGATAGTAAAGAGGGAAAAATGAACTAATCAAACGAGAAGTCGTTGGACTAGAGAACCGACGGAATCATTAAACTGCTTCAGTGGCTTGGCTAATGTTTTAGCTTGTGAGCAGGTACCTGAGAATAACATGACTTGGAGTTCTTTTTTTATTTTGGTGATTCCGTTCAAGATTTCAGAATAAAAATCCATTATCTCGATGTTCTTTGGGATTTGTTTTTGTTGAAATAATTAAAGAGCGGGCAAGAATTAGTTTGACAACAACGGACTGCATTCCGTTTTGCAAAATAGAGTCGAAAATTACATTTACGCTGAAGAGAATAAAATTAAATTTACGAACTAAAAATGCAAAATTCTGAACGACGTGAAATAGAAAGCGCTTGAAAGGAAACCTGAAATCTTCAGAGTAAGACATGTGGATGAAGTAATAGAAGAAATTGCAGAACGTCACAAATGACGGAGGAATAAATGAAAATATGGATTCTGCCCAGATTTGATGCTTTGCCCGATCAAATTCAATTCAAGTGCCATGCCGCTGGCGAATGCGATCATTTCTCTCCATAACTCCCTGTCTTTAGACTTGATTATGAGATCCGCCGGTGACTTTCTTCCTAGCCACACTGACAGCCCATCCAGTAACTTCTCTCTCTGTCTTCCTCTGTCTCTTCTTCCTTCAATTTTTTTCCAGTTGCCACAGTGTGTTCCAGTTTTCCTCTTCTCAGAAAATGGCCTATAAATCTTACTTGTCTGCCTCTAATCTTTGCTATAATTTGCTTTTTAACTCCAGCCTCTCTTAAGACTTTTTCCTTGGTTTTCTTGACTGCCCATGATACCTTCAACATCCTTCTTATAAAACACATTTCCATGGCCTCCGTTTCTCGCTGTACTCTCTTATTCATAGATCATGCTTCACACCCATAAAACAAAACTGGCTTGATGTAACATTTAAGTACTCGGAATCTTGTTTCCATTGATACGGATCTATTGCACAAGATGTGTCTCACTGTCTGGAATGCTGACTTGGCCTGAGCACGTCTGCAAATTACAGAATCAAAATTCAAAAAGTCCTCGTTACTAACATCGTCCACACCAAGGATAGATAATACCACAGACTTGGTTTATCCCTACCAGTGACAGATAATACCACAGACTTGGTTTATCCCTACCAGTGACAGATAATACCACAGACTTGGTTTATCCCTACCAGTGACAGATAATACCACAGACTTGGTTTATCCCTACCAGTGACAGATAATACCACAGACTTGGTTTATCCCTACCAGTGACAGATAATACCACAGACTTGGTTTATCCCTACCAGTGACAGATAATACCACAGACTTGGTTTATCCCTACCAGTGACAGATAATACCACAGACTTGGTTTATCCCTATCAGGGATAGATAATACCAGACGTGGTTCATCTCTGCCAGTGAGAGATAATACCACAGACTTGGTTTATCCCTATCAGGGATAGATAATACCAGACGTGGTTCATCTCTGCCAGTGAGAGATAATACCACAGACTTGGTTTATCCCTACCAGTGAGAGATAATACCACAGACTTGGTTTATCCCTATCAGGGATAGATAATACCAGACGTGGTTCATCTCTGCCAGTGAGAGATAATACCACAGACTTGGTTTGGGAAGACTTATCAACAAGCAACGTGAAAAGAAAACGAGAAAAAATAATGCCAGATTTCTTTGTAATGAGTTTATCCGTTCCTGTTGCTAAACCAGACTGCAAAATGAAGACATCAACTATAATCTGTCTGCAGATCCCCAAGACATCAAGTATAGTCTGTCTGCAGATCCCCAAGACATCAAGTATAGTCTGTCTGCAGATCCCCAAGACATCAAGTATAGTCTGCCTGCAGATCTCCAAGACATCATGTATAGTCTGTCTGCAGATCTCCAAGACATCATGTATAGTCTGTCTGCAGATCTCCAAGACATCATGTATAGTCTGTCTGCAGATCTCCAAGACATCAAGTATAGTCTGTCTGCAGATCTCCAAGACATCAAGTATAGTCTGCCTTCAGATCTCCAAGACATCAAGTATAGTCTGTCTGCAGATCTCCAAGATATCATGTATAGTCTGTCTGCAGATCTCCAAGACATCATGTATAGTCTGTCTGCAGATCTCCAAGACATCAAGTATACTGTGCCTGCAGATCTCCAAGACATCAAGTATACTGTGCCTGCAGATCTTCAAGACATCAAGTATCGTCTGCCTGCAGTTCTCTGGTAGAGTTCATCTGTAATTTTGGCAGACGTAGACTTTGGGTTACATGACTACAGAAGTACCTGGATGATGAATGCCGGAATCTAAGATAGTGGAATACATCTGTCAGGGTCTGAATCCAGAAAAGATGGGCAATAAACGAGGGGGGGGGGAGAACAGTGGAAAGCTCAGTAGGCCACAGCCCACATGCAGGCATCACTCAAGGATACCCGCTCTTCTTGGAGTATCGATAGTGTACTGGAGCTTAAATTGTGACTTGCCGCGATACGTGAAGGTATTATATCTGATAGTTTCAGTGGAGTAAAGATGTTGTCTGACTTGGCATTCAGCAACCCATGCTTTTAAGGGGCTGGGGGGGGGGGAGGCATAAGCTGTCCGATCTGATAATCAGTGACCCATGCTTTTTGAGTGAGGGAGGGAGGGAGGAGGTCAGAAGATGACTCATTCAGCAGTCAGCGATCCACAGTTGACATGCTGCTAATATCAGGGTTGGTGAAACACAGCCCATCAAGACCCTGCCACACCTCTCTATGCATATCCAATAACAAAGCTAGCATGTTTAATGGGACAATGATCGCCATTATCCCCAGGGTGGTGGAGTCTGCTAAAGAAGTACTGCAAATCCCCTCTACATTTAGCTCCAATTAGGGACTACAAAAATAGCCGCTGCAACCCTTTCCCAATCCGACATGATGCGGTGGCTCAACATCTTCACCGCATCGACTGCGAAGAACATCAGGTCGCACTTACAGGGAAAGAAGAAGAAAAAAAAGTAGAAGAAGTTATGCTGTTCGATTTAAATGGCAGCCTCATGCCAGGGTTGACCTCAGATTTTGGCCCCAAATACCTTGAACATTTCACAGTTTTCTCAAACTGTGCATCTGGGCCGTTGTTTGACAGTCGGCCTCTTTTGCCTAAAGTCTAAACACACATTCCGACTCGATCATTAAATGCACGTGAAATACAAACCATTTTACCATAAATCTTTGTTTGCCTGTACGCATACTGAAATATGGCTGTATATATGGAATGTTCATAGCTAGTGAATTTCATTAGCGTTTGGTGAACTGCGTTGACAGAAATTAATACGTCAAGATACAAAAATAATAACAGAAATTGTGCTGTGCGTATTTTATTAAAATAAAAATAAGACTGACCGAAAAGCTTTAAGAAGAAGTAGAGAATAAGTGAGAACACAACGATAATAACTTCCCTTTTTTTTGGTCTTCTTTCACAGCATCGGTAAAGCTGTTCTTTATGCTTGGCTGCACTTTGTTTCAAGACTTCTCTTGGTTACCTTTTGTACAGTATATATTTTAGGCTTAAAACCGTGAGTAACTAACTGACCATTACTGAGCTAAGTGCGTACATTAGATACGTCAAAGACACAAAAACACATGTAGCTCTGTAACATTTCATATTCCCATTAAAGAGTGGATGCAACATTTAAGAACGAAATAGCCTTCCTGCTGAGCTGTGGAATGAAAGTTCGCGTGGAATCGATTTTTGTGACAGGGAATTATAGCATTTCGCCTTAGAAAATACGACGAAGTAAAATCTAATACTCCATTAAGTGGCACTTGGAGTTCATTGATATGTGTCAGCTGTCTGCTACTGCAGACTTCCGTTTGAAAGCCAGGAACTTTGACCCTAGAGTTACAAATGAAATAAAACACTCGAGTGCCAGGAGTTTGATTTTCCAGAACAGAAGTTTAGAATAACACACTACAGCACTGACCACCAACATTTGACATAGGCACAGCAGTAACATTTGAAGTAGGCAGAGCAGCAACATTTGACGTAGAAATAGCAGCAACATTTGACGTAGACACAGAAGAACATTTGAAGTAGGCACAGTAGCAACATTTTACGTAGACACAACAGCAAAATTCGAAGTAGGCACAGCAGCAACATTTGAAGTGGGCACACTGGCAACATTTGAAGTGGACACAATAGTAACATTTGAGATAGGCACACCAAAAACATTTGACGTAGACACAATAGCAAAATCTGAAGTAAGCATGCCAGTAACATTTGACGTAGCACAATAGCAATAGTTAAAGTAGGCACACTAACAACATTTGACGTAGACGCAGCAAAATATTTGAAGTACCCACACCAACAACATTTGAAGTAGGCGCACCAGCAGCATTTGAAGCACGCACACCAGAAACAGAAGTAGGCACACCAGTAATATTTGAAGTAGGCACACCAACAACTTATGAAATAGGCAAACCAGCAAAATTTGAAATAGGCACAATATTTCACGTAGGCACACGTGCAACGTTAGACGTAGACACAGCAGCAAAATTTGAAATAGACACAGAGGCACCATTTGATATGGACACTGCAGCAATACTTCAAGTAGGCACACCAGCAACATTTGAAGTGGGGACACCAGCAACATTTGAAGTAGGCACAATAGCAACATTTGCCGCAGACACAGCAGCAACATTTGAAATAGGAACAACACCAACATGTGGAATAGGCACAGCAGAAATATCTGAAGTGGGCACACCAGTAATATTTGAAATAGGCAAAGCCGCAACACTTCAAGTTGGCACAATAGCAACATTTGACGCAGACACAGCAGCAACATCTGAAATAGACACAGCAGGAACATTTCAAATAGGCACAGCAGCAACATTTGACGTAGACACAGCAGCAACATTTGACGTAGACACAGCAGCAACATTTGACGTAGACACAGCAACAACATTTGACGTAGACACAGCAGCAACATTTGAAATATGTATAGCAGCAACACTTGAAGTAGGCACAGCAGCAACATTTGGATCAGGCACACCAGCAAAATTTCAAATAGGCACGCCAGCAAAATTTCAAGTAGGCACACCAGCAAAATTTCAAGTAGGCACAGCAGCGACATTTGGAGTAGGAACACCAGCAGCATTTGACATACGCACACCAGCAACAGAATTAGGCACAACAGCAACATCTGAAGTAGCCACACGAGAACATTTGAAATATGCACACAAGCAACATTTAAAGTAGGCACACCAGCAACATGTGACGTAGAGAGAGCAGTAACATTTGAAATAGACACAGCAGCAACAATTGAAGTAGGCACAGCAGCTACATTTGAAGTAGGCACACCTACTTGAAAACACTCAAAATGAAAAAAGACGAAAAGAGAAAACAAAATCTCATAGCTTGAGAAGTACTCGAAAACTAAACACACACAAAAACACACGCAGAGAGAGAGAGAGAGAGTGAGTGAGTGAGTGAGTGAGAGAAATCACAATGCTTAGAAAGCACTCACGAAAAGAGTGCAGTAAGAACTACAGGATGAGCATTTTTAAAAAGCCCCTTTCTTGATTTCAAACACTCATTACACAAAAACTATGCCCGACACAGATTGTTGAAACTGTTACTCAACACAAGTAGTCTTTCTTTAAAACCTATTTGTCCACTTCAGCAAGTGTTTTCTTTCTTGCCCAGAGAAGGTCTGAAAGAAACACTTTGGCCATGAGCCCTCTAACATCTCTTCAGTCACCGTGGCTAAAGTATCCCTTATCCTTGCCTTCAAAATGTCTGTATCAGGAACGGGTAAACTGAACTTTCTGTCTTTAGTACACCCGCATATGACAAAAAAAAAAATCAAGGGCGACAATGTTTGGTGAACGTGGTAGTCACGGTTTTGAAGCATATCTCCCAGTTTGTTTCGTGATACCACAAAACTCACTGGAGCTTTCTCCTTCATAGAAGCCATTTTGATACTGGTAATTGCAATGCCGGCTGTGCAAATAGAAAATAAACTCCAAGAATCGGCCTGTGTAGTACAGCAAAAGGTCATATTTCCACCTGGCAAAGTTTTTTAAAGATTTTTCTCAGTCAGGGAAGGACTTCATGATCATCTGTATCACTAATATATCAAAACACGGATATGAACCAATTGTAGTAATTCCACTTCCATCGAGTACGCGAACTGCACGTTACAGAACACCCCCAACGGCCTGCAGTATTGCTAGAAAGCTTTCACGCAGGGTCCCCGAATTTCTTGAAGTCGCGCCTTGTATTAGGGCTGATGGAAGAACTCTAAACTCTAACTTAATAAGCACCGAAAAGTGCCACTTATTTTGAGGGCATGCCTTCAGGGATATGGAGAAGGAGCTGGAAGGCAGAGCTTTCTGGGAGAGAGGAAAGGAGGGTGACAATGTACATTAGTGAAGACAGAAAAAAGGGGAAAACAAAAACTGCGAATGCACATAAAGCCGAATCGATAACATTTTAACAGGCTGGGCAGGATAAATTGAGAAAAGAAAGAAACGTATCAGGGAACTACACTCAGTAATAAGCGGTAGAAATATCAAGATGGAAGTGTAGGGCGAGTGAGACAGGAGAGAAGAGATGTGGAGGGAACAGAAGATTAGCTTCACAAAATGAAAAGATTAACGAGGGGAAGGAAGAACACAGATTGAGGATTTTGTGAAATACGCATTAAACAGCCAGGAGACGGCCCCGCGTTCCAAGAATTGGCACGCGTTCCAAGAGACGGCCCCCCGTTCTAAGAGACGGCCCCGCGTTCCAAGAATTGGCACGCGTTCCAAGAGACGGCCCCCCGTTCTAAGAGACGGCCCCGCGTTCCAAGAGACGGCCCCGCGTTTCAAGAGATGGCCCCGCGTTCCAAGAGACGGCCCTGCGTTCTGGAGAGCTGGTCGATCGTCACAGACAGATTACAGAAAGTTGCAGACAGAACAAATATTTGACAATATTCGTGTAAAAATTTACGAGACACACTCATCATCACCATCATCATCATCATCATCATCATCCCTTGTCAAATGCAAATGCTCTCCTTCTCACCAGGAAATTTATGAGTGCCACACTCTCCTCCCTTTCACCCTTTCCCTTGTTCAGTAGGCGGATCCTTCTTGAATTCTCTCCTATAAAAAAAAGTTTACCGCTTACAGGAGATCTTGTTTCCACAGCCACGCGACGCACGTTGCCATTTCTTGCATGGTCACCATTTGTACTGTTTTATCGCAATGCATTATGGTACGGGGTGTTGGTAGCCTCTGGGAAAAGATTCTGACGTCGATGTTACCTCAAAGTAATTCCATTACACTGAGTGCAGTTTTCTTTTCTCTTTTTTTATGAGAGACAGTTCAGATGAATAAGTCTTGGGCACTTTTTCGCAACAAACTTCCGAAACACTGAAAAAGAAATCCACTGAGAACTTAAAAAATTTATTTCGTTTGTCACAACCAATACCAGTCCTCCGTAGTTAAATCGCTAAAGATGCACTTCGAAGTGCAGTGCCAACTGGATGATCACGGGTTCAATCCCGGGACGGAAAAAAGCAACAACTCACAAGACCTCTGGGAGTCATGACCCAGAGGTCCCCCCCCCCCAGAGTGTCAGGAGTTTAAGAGGCCCGAAAAGGTATTGGGGGTGGGGGTACTTCCTCTGATGATCTGAAGGAGTTGCGTTGTTGTTCCGCTCTCTGCAGTAGAGAGTTTCCTGCATACATACATACAACAACACGGCTGACTTCTCACCAACTAAATCTCTGGTCAAGACCGGCTAAAGTTATTGCCCTTTTGTACTACGCAGTAAGAATGGCGGGTGGGGGGGGGGGGGACAGGAAAAAAAAAACATACCACGATAGGAAATCATGAGTAGTGCTACCTTGTCCTGGTTTTTAGCAACAAGTCTTCAAATCCAGTCTGCTCTGATCTTAGCGCGTGCACATCTTCTGAACCTCACCCTCTAGATCGTGGGTGGTGAGAGACATCGTAATTTTGCAGCATGGGATAATATAAATCGATGTCCAAGCCTTCTGACCATCAAGTTCTGTTTCAATGTATTTATGTATAGCATTTTTTTTTCTTGACAACACGAACATGATCATCTGGCCAGTGTGAGAGAGCGTAGAATGGCCAAACAGAATATTCCTGTGGCTACATTTATCTCAGGGAGTAAACGTTATACCTCCGAACTGAACAAAGGCTGTTATTTACATCTTTTTTTCTTATCTATGTATTGCAAGTTTTGCTATCCCTTTGGATTTAATAACAAACAAACAAAAAATCTCCCATTTTCCTGCTCTATAATTCATCTGTCTCACTCCCTTCTCTTCTAATAAGAATCTATTTTCCGAAATAATGTTCACATTTTATATTTCATGTCACACTTTTTTTTTCTTCTCTTGATCTGTTTTTCGTTTCTGTTTCTTCGTTTCTGAATTCAGCGTCCTCTCCATTATAAAGCTGTTAACTTGTCTCGCGTCTTGTGCTATTCGTTACGTCGCCTATTGTAGGCTTCTTGTCTGGCCTAGTGCTTGCTGGGCTTCCCAATGCTTCTGATAATATTTGAGAGCTTTTCAAACTGGCGTTTGTTAACTCTGGAATGTCGTTTCATCGTTTCCAAAGCAAATTTAACAATTTCTTGATCGACAGTTGCAGAATTTCTTGAGAGATGTATGCTCTTGAAGAATCAATATTTGACCATTTTAGAACTGATCACTGCAAAATGTTTCGCCTATTTTAGGATGTGTGACAGTTACACTTGTATCTGACAACTTTATTCACATATATGATTATATGTCCATACACTGCCTGTATTTCGCAATGATGTGATAGTATTTGAGTATATGTTGGCGGAGATTTGTTTCTTGTGATGTGACAATATCTGAGTATATGCTGGCGGTGACTTGTTTCTTGTGATGTGACAATATCTGAGTATATGCTGGCGCTGACCTGTTTCTTGTGATGTGACAATATCTGACTATATGCTGGCGCTGACTTGTTTCTTGTGATGTGACAATATCTGAGTATATGCTGGCGGTGACTTGTTTCTTGTGATGTGACAATATCTGACTATATGCTGGCGGTGACTTGTTTTTTGTGATGTGACATTTTTTTTTCACCGAGGATGAGCAGTTGTTCAGAGAGTTCCACTAGAAGACTCTTCAACAAATCATCAGTACGCATATTTTACATAGGAAAAAAAAAAGAAAATCATAAAAAAGATACTTAATGTTACATAGAAACTGACACAAAACCAAACCTGGATGCTTAGTTTCACATAGTAAGTAAACATAAAACCAAACCTGGATACTTAGTTTTATATAGAAAACAAACACAAAACCAAACCTGGATAATTAGTTTTATATAGAAAACAAACACCAAACTAAACCTGGATACTTAGTTTTACATAGAAAACAAACACCAAACCAAACCTGGATACTTAGGTGTACATGGAAAACAAACATACAATTAAGACAAGACACACTTTTACGTACAAAACAAGTACAATAACAAAAGATAATGTTAATAGGAAAGGGGGGAAAAACAGAAATTAAAGCATGGTACATAATTATACATAGAAAGTACACAGAAAACCGAGAGAAGACACAGCACTTTGCATAGAAAGCAAATATAGTACCAAGAAAACAGTTCTGTATTGAACGCTAGAGCAAAACTGCTGAAAGAATACATTTTTGCAAAGAAAACAAAACAATACTGAAACATGCAATTTTATACAGAAAAAAAAAACACAAAACCAAAGACCGCACAGTGCTAATCCATCAATACAACTTGCCACTTCATTTCTTTTGTTGAGCCAACAAAACAGAATACATGTAAGTGTTTCACAACGGACCTCGAGAGAGAGAGAGATCTGGGAGGAAGAAACCCTTTAAGGGATAACATGACATCATTGACATCCATTACCAAAAACGAACGCAAATCAATTCCCAGTTTCTGCTTCGCTTGCTCCCAACAATGGTGGCTCACCAATTCCACAGAAGCCACTCTGGGTATTGAAAACTGGAATCGCAAACTAAATCCAGCTCGTGGTATCGATACCTAAAGATAGATTAACTATCGCCAGTAAGAATTAATTGCTTAATCGTTCTTGTAATTGACACTGCATGGATACTGAGAGCTTTAGAAATCAATGGCCTACATCTCCCATAGGGTCACCGTCTGTCAAATCAGGTAAATGTTGTATTCATTTGACTATTTGATGAAGTGATAAAACAGGCAACCGTATGTACTTTATCTCAAAGGTCTGGACTATAACCTTCAGCTGTCCCTATGCCGGATTTAGGCCTAAGCTAAATAAGCTGAAGTCTTAACAGTCCGCCAGTGTACATTTTTTTAACAAGGTGGCTTCAAGGTGTATACTGCTTAGGGTCTCACCAAAGCTACATTTGGCACTGCAACTTAGGGCCTCACCAAGACTACATCTGGCACTGCAACTTAGGGCCTCACCAAGACTACATCTGGCACTGAAACTTAGGGCTTCAACAAGTCTAAATTCAACACTCACCTTAGGCCTCTACCGAGTCTAAATTCAACACCCAACTTAGGTCCTCACCAAGACTACATCTGGCACTGCAACTTAGGGCTTCACCAAGTCTAAATTCAACACTCAACTTAGGGACCTACTGTGTCTAAATTCAACACCCAACTTAGGGCCTCACCGAGTCTAAATTCAACACTCAAATAACACATTACCGAGTGTAAATTCAGCATCAACTTAGCGCCTCACAGAGTCTACATCCGTCACTCAATTTAAGGCCCCATCGAGTATAAATCCAACACTCAAATTTAGATATCACCGAGTCTAAATCCAGCACTCAAATTTAGATCTCATCGAGTCTAAATCCAACACTCAAATTTAGATCTCACCGAGTCTAAATCCAACACTCAAATTTAGATCTCACCGAGTCTAAATCCAACACCGAACATAGAGCCTCGCCGAGCCTACTTCCGGCACTGAAAGAGTCCCATTAGTTACGCATCGTAGTCTATGGAAAGTTTTTTCTTTCTTCTACCTGTCTGGACTTTCACCTAGTGCTCATCTGGATGTATATCAACGTAACGGTAAGGCTGGGTGAAAGATCCAATGCCTAGACCTTGTTGCAGGAAGTAACGTCTACACCAAACCTACACAACACACTTCTGATATCTTACTTTTCTAACAATTACAAGCTGTTTAAAGAAACAAGTAGGAACAATTTTTATTGCACAACAAATTATCCAGTAGTGTCGATTTCACTTTTAATTATAAACTAAAACATACAGGACAGGGAAAGAGGGACAAAAGAGAAAATCTAGGGGTGTATATATGATGTATAACAAAATGAAAGGGAAAAAAAGGAAAGAAAATGTGTCTTTCTATTGTCTTTATATGTTATTGTGCAGGAAAGACTGTACAGAAATCATAACAGAAGCTTTATATGAATAAACATCACACTTTCAACTGGCCTAACAATGTATCCCCTATATGCCCTAATGGCATGGATAAGGTAAGTTTACCTTTTACTTTTATATGAATACCTTCTCTGAACACTCTCAGCCTCTCGATTTTTGTTTTAATATAATCTACCTCGTGTCTCATTTTGAGTCTTTCTGTATTTTTGTTATTGGGTCAATTAACTACATTTTCCCATGATCAATCCGTAGAGAAACGTATTTTTCTTTTGTTATACATCAGCGGAATTCCGCTTGATCTGTTACATATCATGTACCAGGAGTTGGGCATAAGGCTAACAACCTTATCCTGGGACCTATCTAGAGGCAACTCCAGATGGGAAAAAAAGATTTGTTACGGAAACTCGCAGAGAAACCAACCGAGCATCAGGGATCCCAACTTCGAGGAGCTCATTCGTCGGCCCCAAACATGTGACAAGGATTGGATTCTGGAATGTGAGAACGATGGCAGCACCAACAAAAACTACTCAGGTCATCAAAGAAATAGAGAGATACCATCTAGACATACAGGGCATCAGCGAAATGCGATGGCCAGAAGCAGGTAAAAGATCGGCGGAAAACGGCAAGTTAATAATACATTCAGGCAGAAATGATGGTAAAATCCGGGATGGGGTGGGCATTATTATGTCAAATGTAGCTGCAAAGAGCCTTGTAGAATGGGAACCAGTGAATAGTCGTATAATAAGAGCACGATACAACCTACGACACGGACGAATGACAATAATACAGTGTTATGCACCCACGAATGATGCAGATGATGATGTGAAAGACGACTTCTATCACCAACTACAACAAATCATCAACAAAGTCCCTAAACCCGACATCCTAATTGCTATGGGGGACTTCAATGCTAAGGTAGGGAAGGATAATACCGACGTTGAAAAAGTGATGGGGAAAGAAGGAACTGACATGGTTAATCAGAATGGAGAAAGATTAATTGAAATATGTCTAACAGAGGGCATGGTCATTGGAGGCACAACATTCCCACACAAAGAGATACATAAAACAACGTGGATATCTCCAGATGATATAACTAGAAACCAGATAGATCATTTTTGTATTAGAAAGCAATACAGAACATCTCTCATAGATGTAAGGGCTTATAGGGGTGCAGATGTCAACAGTGATCACAACCTGTGCATAGGGAAAATAAAACTAAAATTGAAAAGCCAACAGAAGAAATCAGTACACAGAAAGATAAACAGCCACAGCCTACAAGAATAAAATGCTAACATTAATTTCAATCAGGAACCTGCCAATCATTCCAAAACACCCAGTGAAATTGAGGAGATAGGTATAGATGAGTTATGGAATTCTTACAGCACAGCCATAATCACAGCAGCAAAAGTAAGCGCTGGACTGGAAAAACCAAATAGAAAAGCATGGATATTAGATAAAACATGGAAGTATATACATGAATGACGAGCAGTCAAATTAGACATGTTGATTGCAAAAATAGATCTTGGAAGAGATCTGGCGAAAGCAAAATACAAAGAAATAGATAAGAAAGTAAAAAGTTCAGCTAGAAGGGATGAAAGAGAATACATAGACAATATGGCGAAAGAGGCAGAAAAAGCAGCAAAAACAGGAGACAGCAAAACTTTATATAACATACAAAAGAGGCTAACGGGTACTATTACATCTATAGAAAGACCAATCCTTAGCAAAACTGGAACACTATTAACATCAAATAAAGACCAAAAGCAAAGATGGGCTGAACACTTCCAAGAAATACTTAATCGACCACACCCAAAAGAATTGTTAAACCTTGAAACTGACTTCCCAGCCCCACAACTAAATATCAACCTAGATGAAATTAAATTGCATGAAATTGAAACAGCAGTGAATTTAATGGCTAACAACAAAGCTGCAGGTGAAAATGGAATAACAGCCGAAATGCTAAAAGCTATCAATAGTGACAACATGAGAAAACTACAGAGAATGTTTAACAAGATTTGGAAAGAAGAAAAGGTCCCTTCTAATTGGAAGAAAGGAATCATTGTTAAAATACCAAAAAAGGCAACCTTAGTGACTGTAACAACTGGAGAAAAGTAACTTTAATATCAGTTGTGTCAAAGGTATTTTGCAAGGTCATTTTGAATAGACTCAAAGATATAGTGGATACTGCAATGAGAGAAGAACAAGCAGGATTTCGAAAAGGGAGACACTGTCTCGACCAGATCTTTACTCTCAGAATAATACTTGAAGAACATGTTGAAAAGCAGAAACCATTAATACTGAACTTCATAGATTTTAAAAAGGCATTTGATAGCATACACAGAGATTCATTATGGAGAATTTTATGTCTATATGGAATACCATCTAAAACTGTCAACATCATTAAGGACTTTTACAATGGATATGTTTGTGCAGTCAAGACAGAAGAAGGGATGAGTTAATAGTTCCAGATTGAAACAGGCGTGAAACAAGGATGTATACTGTCTCCTTTACTTTTTGGGATTACAATAAACTTCATAATGAAAAAATGCTGCACAGGTAACACAGGTATTGACTGGGTACATGGGACCCAACTAGAAGATCTTGATTTTGCTGATGGCATAACTCTTATCAGTAATAATGTGAATTCCATGCAAGAAAAAACAGTTAGCCTGTCTTCACTGGCTAGCAAAATAGGCCGCGTGAAACTCTGAATAGAACATTATTAAGAGAGGCCAAATTAACAGGCATAAAATGCTTTGATGATGTTGAAAGACTCACCGAAGACATGAAAAACTTGGCGAACTACTTTGCGAGCCCTATGTGACGTTTAACGGCACGGGAAGGATATAAGATATATAAGATAAGATACATCAGCAGCAGCAGCAGCAGGGCATCTTACTTACATCCGACAGGCCTACAGGAGAGCTGTTAGGGAGGCAAAGTTTCGCAAGGGCATGAAAATGACTGACTATACATCATCATCATCATTATCATCATCATCATCATCACGTTCAGCATTTTTCTTTATTTCCACCTTCTTGTTTCGTCCTTTATGTTTTTGTTTTATTAAGGTGAAAACTGAAAAGTTAAAATTCTGTACTTTGTTAATGAATAAGACAGTTGCTAAGAATTAAAATTGTTAACTGTTATCACAGTTTTACTGCCATGGCCTCGTGTGTTTGTATATACAAATATAGAACTTAATAATCTTTTCATCAGGTTCTCTACTATAGTATCTTCTGCTATAAATATCATAAGTTCTCAGATACTGTATAAAGAGAATCTTTGCCAAAGAAATCTTTTTATGTGAGTGCTTGAGCTGGACATCCAGCCGCATATCAGAGTTCAGTAACTACATATCAGAGTTCAATAACTACATATAAGAGTTCACCACATCAACTAGACGTTCTGAGTACATATCGGAGTTTGCCACATCAACTAGACGTTCTGACTACATATCGGAGTTCGCCATGTCAGCTAGATGTTCTGACTACATATCGGATTTCGCCACGTCAACTAGACGTTCTGACTACATATCGGAGTTCGCCACGTCAACTAGACGTTCTGACTACATATCGGAGTTCGCCACGTCAACTAGACGTTCTGACTACATATCGTAGTTCGCCACGTCAACTAGACGTTCTGACTACATATCGGAGTTCGCCATGTCAACCAGACGTTCTGACTACATATCGGAGGTCGCCATGTCAACCAGACGTTCTGACTACATATCGGAGTTCGCCATGTCAACTAGACGTTCTGACTACATATCGGAGTTCGCCACGTAAAATAGATGTTCTGACTACACATCGGAGTTCGCCATGTCAACTAGACGTCCTGCTACATATTGGAGTTCGCCATGTCAACTAGACGTTCTGACTACATATTGGAGTTCGCCACGTCAACTAGACGTTCTGACTACATATCGTAGTTCGCCACGTCAACTAGACGTTCTGACTACATATTGGAGTTCGCCATGTCCACTAGACGTTCTGACTACATACTGGAGTTCGCCATGTCAACTAGACGTTCTGACTACATATCGGAGTTTGCCACGTCAACTAGAAGTTCTGACTACATATTGGAGTTCACCACGTCAACTAGACGTTCTGACTACATATTGGAGTTCGCCACGTCAACTAGACGTTCTGACTACATACTGGAGTTCGCCATGTCAACTAGACGTTCTGACTACATATCAGAGTTCAATAACTACATATCAGAGTTCAATAACTACATATCAGAGTTCAATAACTACATATCAGAGTTCAATAACTACATATCAGAGTTCAATAACTACATATCAGAGTTCAATAACTACATATCAGAGTTCACCACATCAACTAAACGTTCTGACTACATACCGGAGTTCACCACGTCATCTGGTTGTTTTAACGAAATATCAGAGTCAACCACGTAAACTAATAAAGGTAGATACAGGTGTATGATATAGTTTTACAAAGTGGCAGAGGGCATGAGTAAAGTAAAAAAAAAACGAAAAGAAATTATGAGAATGTATAAATGAAAACATCTGATATTTCGGCGTGAGCCTTTTTTCGAGGATTACATGCATAAAAGAGACCAAAAAAAACATATAACTAAACGAAGAACTTATCTTAATATGGCCTCCTCCAGGCGTAGGAAACAGAGAAATGCGTGTCCACTAGAAGACGCATAGACTACGCGGGGCCACACAAAAGATAAGCCTTAATCGCAAAGAAGAGGTGGAGAGAGAGGAGGAAAACAGGTGATTGAAAGGGGGAAGGGCAATAGAAACATGATAGCCGCTAGAGGAAGTGTCGAGGGGAGGGGGGAAGGGGAAAGCGGAGGGACAACGAATGAAGAACATAAACACATGCAGGAACAAAATGTGAAACTGATGAATAGGACAAGACCTTATAAACACCAATATCTTGCCAGAGAAAAAAGAGGGTGGTGGTAGGGAGGGGTAGCTAGGAGAAAGAAAGTAGAGTAAAAAATAAAAAAAATAAAAAGTGGGGAGGGGGGGGTGGAAAACTAAAGACGTTACAGAAAGCTGAAGATATTGTTAATTCCAGCTGGGTGGAGACAGCCAGCATGAAAAATAAGGCGCTATTCTAGGACCCTCCGAGATCGTACATCAGCAGAACAAGAGCGGATCGCACTAATAGAAATGTCCTGATTTCCCCTGTGGTTGCTAAGGCAAAAATGTTTAGCCACAGGTGGTCAGGCCGTCTTAGAAATATCATTAAGATGTTGGCGAAAACGATCTCCTGAGCGTAAACCAGTCTCCATTATGTACTTCATACCACAATGTTTGGACATAATAGCATAAATAACATTGCGTGAAGTGCAGGTGAAACGCTCCTTAACTGATAACGTGGACTTAGGGAAGGAGATCTGGCTAGCCTCGACAACAAAAGAACAAATATTGCATCTACAGCGTCCGCAACGTCTGGTACCATAAAAAGTGTCATCTGTCTTAAGGCGACTACGAACTAAAAGATCCTTGAGGTTCTTGTCCCGTCTGTAGGCCACCAATGGGGGTTCCCAAAAGGTTCACGTGTATCAGGCTCGGTCTGAAGGAGATGGAGATGGCGAAACAGTGTTTTTAACTGCCAAGCTATGGGGGCGGTGCGTGAGTACCAGTTTAACTCTGTCCGAGCTACAGTGCGGTTTAGGAGTGAGGGCTTGTTGCCGCGACATATGGCTGATGCGGTTCCAAGATAACGAGAGAACATGTTCTGGATAGCCGCGTTGAGGGAAGAAATCTATTATTTTATAGCCTTGATCCTGGAAATTCAAATCCTCAGTACACAAACGTCGCAACCTTACACGATCTGGGATGGGAGGAAGAGTGCAAGAGATAGCTGTGAGAGTCTGTAGGTTTATAGTGGTCAGAAGTAATAGACCGGTAGGACCTATAGTAACGGCAATGTTGAGAAAGTTAGCGGAAGTAGCAGAGACATGGGAGGTGAAAGAAATGACAGGATTGTACTCCTTAACAAAACTGATAAAGTTGTCAAGATCTTCCTCTGGCATTGATGTAATCCCAATACCATAATCTATGTAGCGTCTGTAGAAGGCAGGAAAGGGGCCTCTAAAAGGTTCTTGTTATTTATGCTATTATGTGCAAACGTTGTGGTATGAAGTACATAGGGGAGACTAGTTTACGCTTAGTATAACGTTTTCGCCAACATCTTAATGATATTTCTAAGAGGACCTGGACACCTGTGGCTAAACATTTTTGCCTTAGCAGCCACAGGGGGAAAACAGGACATTTCTATTAGTGCGATCCGCTCTTTTTCTGCTGATGTACGATCTCGGAGGGTCGTAGAACAGAGCCTTTATTTTTCAAGCTGGCTGTCTCCACCCAGCTAGAATTAACAATGTCTTTAGCTTACTGTAACTTCTTTAGTTTTCCACCACCCACCTTTCTTTATTAGTCTACTTTCCTTCTCCTAGCTACCCCTCTCTGTCGACACCCTTTTTTCTTCTCTGGCAACATATTGGTGTTTATAGGGTCTTGTCCTATTCACCAGTTCCAGATTTTCTCCCTGCAGGTGTTTTTGTTCTTTATTTGTTGTCCCTCTGCTTCCCCTTCCCCCCCCCCCCGACACCTTCTCCTCTAGCGGCTATTGTGTTTCTATTGCCCTTCCCCCCCCCTTCAACCACCTGTTTTCCTCCTCTCTCTCCACCTCTTCTTTGCGATTATTTTCGGCGTATCCTTTGTGTGGCCCCGCGTGGTCTCTATGCATCTTCTAGTGGACACACATTTCTCTGTTCCCTACTTCTGGAGGAGGCCATATTAAGATAAGTTATTCGTTTAGTTATATGTTTGTTGTCTCGTTTGTGCATATAATCCTCGAAAAAAGCTCACGCCGAAATATCGGATGTTGTATGTTTTTCATTTATACATTCTCATACTTTCTGTTCGTTTTTTCTCACTTTACTCACTCCCTCTGCCATTTTGTAAAACCACATCATACACCTCTATCTACCTTTATTATTTAAACCAGTTTTACTGCAGTCGCCATCCATTTTATCCATCACGTCAACTGGTTGTTTTAACTACATATCACAGTTCACCACGTCATCTGGTTGTTTTAAGTACATATCATAATTCACCACGTGATCTGGATGTTTTAAGTACATATCATAGTTCACCGTGTCACCTGGATGTTTAACTACATATCAGAGTTAACCACGTCATCTGGATGTTTTAACCACATATCAGAGTTCACCATGTCATCAGGATGTTTTAACTGCACGTCAGAGTTCATCGTGTGATCTGGATGTTTTAACCACATATCAGAGTTAACCACGACATCTGGAGGATCTAACTACATATCACACATCACCAGATCATCTTCAGAAATTCTCTCCGCTGTGTGATACCCCTCACCGCTCTCATTAGATGCTGTCGCATTTTCCTTCTCCAGATTTCTGTGATCAACTTTTTTTGACCGGAGGGTGATGAACTCATCCATCTTCGTCTGAGCGACGCTTGATATTCATGTCACGACCAACGTTTTGCCCCCTGAGGTGAGGTTGCTGTTGCTGAGCTGTACTTAAATAATATAATCTCAGACACGGTCAGGTTACCATATGCAGGAAAAGAGATAACAAATAACGTTCGTGTGTGTGGGGTACGCGGTGGTGGCCATGGTATCAAGTCTGATACTAATAACCTCTGCTGACAAATAACCCACAGAAGTCAAAGAAATGCCAATTAGGACACAAAAGAAATATTTTATTCATTTCTTTTATTCATATACATGTTTTTTTTAAATTTTTGTTGTTTAAATAGGGAGCTGTGTGGTCTCCGGGTTAGATGTTCATATTTGATGATGGAGATCGTGGATTCGAATCTAAATTAGAAGTAGGAGGGATTTTTCCCCTTTCCTGGATTACTCCACTGATAAGCTCCCCTGGTCTCTAGGCAGTGGGGCCAAGCGTCTGTGAGCACTAACTAAAAGTTAAAAAATCCCTTGGCAGCTTGAAATCGGGAAAAGAGTAGGTCAGATGGCCGCTACCTAGGAAAAATAATCTTACCACGGAAACTGATGCTGGGGCGTAGAGTGTTATCTTGTCTACATGGTGCTAAGTGTAACGGGCCCATTGGATACAGGGATCTCTTGAAAGAGATGAAGCAATTTCCGAACAAGGAAACGAAGCTAAATTTATATACTATGAAACAAAGCTGGGTATTACAGATGGTAAGCGCAGCAAACAGAGCTACTGACACTCTTCATGAAACTGTAAGAACGTAATAACACTTTTCATGACACTGCAGGAAGTTGCCAACACTTTTCATGACACTGTAGGAACGTGCTAACACTTTTCATGACACTGCAGGATAGTGCTAACACTTTTCATGACACTGCAGGATAGTGCTAACACTTTTCATGACATTGTAGAAACGTGTTAAAACTTTTCATGACAGAAACGTGTTAAAACTCTTCATGACACCAAAAGAAGTATTTTATCTCTACTCTTTATAACATTGTAGAAACAGAGTGTTTTATCTACACTCTTTATAACACTGTAGAAACATAGTGTTTTATCTACACTCTTTATAACATTGTAGAAACATAGTGTTTTATCTACACTCTTTATAACACTGTAGAAACAGAGTGTTTTATCTACACTCTTTATAACACTGTAGAAACAGAGTGTTTTATCTACACTCTTTATAACACTGCAGAAACAGAGTGTTTTATCTACACTCTTTATAACACTGCAGAAACAGAGTGTTTTATCTACACTCTTTATAACACTGCAGAAACAGAGTGTTTTATCTACACTTTTTATGACACTGTAGAAACAGAGTGTTTTATCTACACTCTTTATAACACTGCAGAAACAGAGTGTTTTATCTACACTCTTTATAACACTGCAGAAACAGAGTGTTTTATCTACACTCTTTATAACACTGCAGAAACAGAGTGTTTTATCTACACTCTTTATAACACTGCAGAAACAGAGTGTTTTATCTACACTCTTTATAACACTGCAGAAACAGAGTGTTTTATTTCCACTCTTTATAACACTGCAGAAACAGAGTGTTTTATCTACACTCTTTATAACTCTGTAGAAACTGACTTTATTACCTCCACTCTTTATAACACTGTAGAAACAGAGTCTTTTATCTCTTAAGGTCTCTCTAGGGAAACAGATCTCTTCGTGTCCACTGGTAGCTAATTCCACCCAGAAGTCTGATTCTTTCGTTTAGTCCGGAAATTCCAGCTAGGCACAGTAACCCACACCCCATCCGAATCCACATTTGCTATAAGCTTTCGAGCAGCGATTGAAATGTACTCAGTTTTACTTATTTTGTGGGATTCTGCAGTGTATATGCAGAATGAAGGAGCTAGGGATGAATCAAGGCAAACAGGCAAGACATACAAACGTGCGTGCACACAGGCACACAAATATATGAATATTCACGTAAAGATAAATACATATACATACATTTCCATATATGCGTTCTCATTAACAAGATCTCGTGTAACCTTTTACCATCTAGAAATCTTTCTGAAACCGGCATTTTTTTCCCTTGTATAGGAATTCGAAAATGGCTCAAGAAGACATGTCTCTGAATGTCACGAACCATTGCATCCTACACGACAACATCCGGGTCTTAAAAGGAAGTTCGCAGAAATTGAAAACAACACAAAAAAAAAAAACTTCTGGTGGGGAATGATAACGCTGGAATCTCAACTGTGTCTAACTCTCATGCAAAGACGAGAGAATTCCTTTTATTTTTTCCCCTAGGCTTAATCTCGCCCTTGCTTTTTGAGATCTATTTTCTGTACGCAGAATGTGTTCATTTCTTTTTTTTTTTTTTTCTTCTGGAAGTTTCTGCATCTTCTGTCAGAGCTGCGCTGGGCGACGCGGACGCCATTTGGTTGATATGGAAAACTGACAAGAATAATGGCGCGAATTCGTGTTCCAAAATTTATGAACTTCCAGATATCATCGAATTTTTTGTTTGTTTGGGGGGGGGGGTTCTATTTGTGTTATCTATTGCATTTTACGCGTAGATTGTGAAAGAAAAATTGAAACGAATGCATGGGAACATCTCTACAATGACAAGCGGCAATTATAGCCAGTATGAAGATTAACCCAGTATGATGATTAACCCAGTATGAAGATTAACGATGTGAGCTACATGAGATAGGGACTGTCAGGTTTTTATCTCATCCTACTTTCATGATTCCCTGATGCAGTGTCAAAATGTTCTCTTTTTCTCTTCTTTCTTTATTTTCTCTCTGTCTCTTTCTCTCCTTTATTCCCCACTCCCTCCTTCCATTTCCCCTTATCTCTCTCTCTCTCTCTATATATATATATATACAATATATACATACATGAAGCATGATTTGACAAGGAAAAGATGGTACGGTTGTGGTCTCCCTTTGTTTCTCGCTCGGTCTGTATGCGGTTTTCTCAGCTGGCCTTTGTCTAAAGAGACTGACCAGCAAGGTAGCAGGGTACCTGCTGTGATCTGCCGCTGTCTATCCAGATATTCGCAGCTGATCTCAATATCTAGAAGCCGCTCTATCATCCTCCATCACCCAGAGGACGCACCTAGTGGAAGTAGAGGTACCTCCCTACAACAAATTTTACTACATGGTTGAAAAACTTGGACAGTCAACAAAGAAGATGACAATGAAACTGGAAGAAACAGAGATGTGTTTTTTGTGGGAAGATACAAAAAATACCATTAACAGACAGAAAAACAAATGAACGGGTCCCAAAAGAAGTTTTAGAACAATAAAAACTAGTGGAAATGATAAGAATAGGGCAATCAAACTTTCTTAGACATGTCAAAAGAAGACAAAAGTTGGAGAAGCTGGTAATGACTGGAAAATTCACGGGAAAGAGAAAGAGAGGTCAAGAGAAACGTATCTCGGTGGACTAACCAAGTGGCATGGACAAGGAAAAGCACCTGAAGTAATCGGAAACATTAAAGAGGACACAAGACAGAGAAGCATGATCGCCAACGATATCCTACACGGCACATAATACTATCTGAGCTGAGCTTTTTCTGTCAAGAATGTGGTTAGAGGGAAGCCGTTACTCCCTCAGAAGATCTCCAGCAGAGTCCAGCTCTCACCTTCACGCATTTTTCCTGGATTCTTCGATCTAGCTCTCTTTGATTTTCCACATCTTTCTCTATCGTAAAACCTCGCATTGCTTTCAAGAAGTACACAACGAACATCGCACAGACGGGGCATTCTTGTAGAACACGCAACTCCTGCTCGACAGGCACGATTTGCACTGGTTCCTTCCTTCTGGTCAAACACAATTTCCGCCAAGTTTAATTAACCTTTATCCCACACGGAATCCACTGGCTCCTCTCTCGCTGGAAAGTAATCTCTGAAAAGGCAGAGAAGCGCGCACAGATCCCTGATTGTTACCTGATTTTATTGTATATCGTGTTGAATAAACCCCTATAGTTCTCATCCTGGTGTGCAGTCTTCCATATATGGCCAAGAGTTAGCGGTACATCTGATCTGATATTTTTTCATAAAACTGGCTGTTCCGTTTATTACAGACATTGAAGGGGCTCACAACAACAATTTAGGCTCTATCATATTCAGTGAAACGTGAGTACACATCTATCTATCTGTCTGTATCTAGGTGCCTACATGTATCTTTGTCTCTCGGTATATGTGTATTATCCATCTACAGGGTTTACAAGCTATATATGTATGTGCCCATATGTATGCATGTATGTATAAATGTCTGAACGATATTACTTTGTATGCATATCCGTTTCTCTCTCTGTTTCTCCCGTTATCCGCCAACTGGAGTCTGTATTTCTTCTTCTTTGAGCGACTGCTGCGTTCAGCAGCTTTCTGAGCCATTGAGGTTCGCTGCTGCAGACAAAACACATCTCCATTCTTCTCTGTTCTTGATCTTGTCTTGCCAAATGCCCACTTCAAGAGCACGTATATCTTTGTCTATGTTGTCTCGTCATAACCATCTCGGTATATCTCTTGGTCTATCCCCTTTCATCACTACTGTAAAGGCTATATCTGTCTGTCTGTCTGTCTGTATCCTCGCGGAAACAAGTAAATGTGCAGTACTATGTAGGGGGCTGTGCACGTGCTTTTGGGTGAACTCAAGTAAAATTGACGCACAGCTGTATGTGAGTTTTGTTCACTTCCCTGTGCAGTTACAATTTGGATGCAATATTTATGGGTTTAAAATAAGCAGAATAGGGACAGATTTAGCCTAAGTTTTTTTTCAACACCAGAAGTAATAAAAAAGAATAGGTCATGGACCGGACAGCTCAGCGGTGCGCAACTCTGAATAAAATCGGTACCGACGGATCCAGTATATAAAGGAGATGCGAGAGAATTTTAATCGGTCAGAATTTTGCACGCTGAGATCATGCAGGAAGGTGGCAACAGATCGGAGGAGATTATATTCTCGTTTAAACACGAATGAGTATGTTATTCGTCAATGGATATGTGTGTGTGTGTGTCTTTCTTTTTGGTTTATATTCTGTGATGTGGACGCATGCAGACAGACTGTGCTGTCGATCCCTCCGATCCATCCCGATCCACACAGGACTGATGGATGATATATTAACGATCATAGTTTCTACTGAATAATATCTGTGCTCTGCGTAAGATTTTAAATTTGTGTTAAATATACACTGGGGATTTATGTGCGCATAATTTTATGGATTACTGAATTTTACATGTATATGCATGTGTTTTATTTTCTTGGCAGATATTCCCTTCTGTTATAAGCAAGAGAAATAATCATTACGGACTTAGTCTGTAATTTATATATGGGACAACGTTCACTTAATCACACTAAATCCTGTTTCTTATATGCAATATGCTGTGATTGATTTGCTATCATTCCATTTCTTTACTTGTATTTTGAGAAGAAATCGCGGATGTTAATAAGGTGGATTAGAGTTGATCCTCTTATCGTTCATATTATAAATTATAAATTGGTTAGCCTTGATTTTTAAAAAAAATCCGTTATTTGTGTTTTCTTTCTTCATTGTACATGGCAGATATACCAGCATCAGGGTTAGCGAACCATAGCTGATCAAGACCCTGTCCCACCTCTCCGTGGTACCCCCAGTAACAGGTCCAGTCTGGCTAACAGGGCAGGGATCGCCACAGTCCCCATGGTGGTGGAGTCTGCTAAAGAAGCATTGCACACACCCCCTGCTTGTTAGCTGTACTCCGGGACTGCAAAGGTAGCCGCCATAACCCGCTCCCACGCCGATACGATGCTGTGTCTCAACACCTCTACAGCATCTGCTGCAAAGAACATCAGCTCGCAGTTACAGGGAGTTCATACAAGAACAATGTTTTCATTGTAATGTTTTCTCGTGAGGGAATGAATGAGAGACAGGACAGAGTGAGCAACAGATCACAGACCAGACTTAGTATGGTTATAACCCGTATAAGAATTTTCAAACATCCAGTCTCCTGTATCCTAAAAAAGTGTAATGTTTTTTTTTAATCAGAAAAACATATACATGTAATAAATATTCCTACATGGGTGGATAATCACAGCCCAATATAAATCACGTGCATAGACAGACCTATCAGGCAAATCTGAGCACAGATAAAAGGGAGGTAAGTGTGTAGCTCTAATCACAACCATCTGACAAAAAAAAAAAACATAATCCGTGAAAGAAAGAGTAATAGAATTCGAACAGAATTTTTTTTCACAAAGCCAAGGTGGAAGCAATAACAGCGAGCAATAATTATAGGGATGTTAGCTGCTGGATCGACCATATCAGCCATATCTCAACACTTCAGTGTTCAGAGCAACACCATATCAGCAATATCTCAACACTTCAATGTTCACAGAAACACTATATCAGCAGTATCTCAACACTTCAGTGTCCACAGAAACACCATATCACCAATCTCTCAACATTTCAGTGTTCACAGAAACACTATATCACCGATGTCTCAACATTTCAGTGTTCACAGAAACTATATCGCGCATTCAAGCCCGTGTCAGCCAAAGTGGAACCGCTGATGGTCGCCACCAGAAGCGGCGGACCACGAGTTACACATTCCACAAGACCGATACATCTTCCTAACAGGTTTCTCTGGACAACATGGACTGCCAGGAGCATTTCCTGACGTGTGTCAGGCAGGACAACGCGGAACAGACTCGGAGAAGAAAAATCTCGTCTCTTACCTCACAGACCTGCAGTTAGATCAGTACTGACAGTTTGCCATAGAAAAGCCCAAATGGCTTGAGCCCGACAGCACATGGCATGGCCCTATCATCAGTGGAGACGGATTCTGGTCTTTGATGACTCCAGACTGTTTGCAAGGCAATGATGGGCGTACCAGACGTCAGCGAGAACGTGTAGCGGATGATTGTATGCCACAGAGAGACAGGATGAGAGGAGGCAGTGTCTTGGTTTTAAGTGGAATTTCATACACAACCTTAACGAACCTCGTAATCATCAATGCCAACCTGGCGGGTTTACGATACAGAGATGAAATCATAACACCCCCAGGTACAATCTTTCCTCAATGCAAATAGACCAGACATGATACTGCAGCAAGGCAAAGCTCATTCACATGTGGCGCGTGCGGTTAGGGACTACTTACAGCAACAGCAGATCGATGTCATTATAGCCAGCTGTCTCCCATCGTGCACGTGGGGAACCACCTGCAGCGTGGGCTGAGAAGAAGACAGAATCTTGAAAACCCCCACCAGCCAGCCCAAGCGTTGCAGGAAGCGTGGAGTTAGATTCCTCAGCAACAGGTCCAGCGTGCCACTGCCTGGATGAGAAGGCACTGCCAAGCCGTGGTAAAAACCCAAGGTGGGCTGAAATCAAGATTTCTTTCTCTATGGGGACGCCGCACTGACTTGAGTTTTCCTCTTTGTTTCTCCACACTGGTTCCAAGCTGGCACTTCTCGGTATCAGGAATCGGCTTGTAGAAAAGAGTACCCGCTTTTATCGGAAGAACCGAAAGAACCGATTCCTAATTCGGTTCCTGTCCATCTTGTCTTGATTGTTATGTAGAAAGTAGTGTTTTCGTTTTTCGTCATGGCGTCAATGGATAGAGAGAGAGAGAGAGTGAGAGAGAGTGAGAGAGAGCGAGAGAGAGAGAGACAGAGAGTGAGAGAGAGTGAGAGAGAGCGAGAGAGACAGAGAGAGAGACAGACAGAGAGAGAGAGTGAGAGAGCGAGAGAGAGAACGAGAGAGACAGCGAGAGAGAGAGTGAGACAGAGAGCGAGAGAGAGCGAGAGAGAGTGAGCGAGAGAGAGACAGACAGTCAGAGAGAGAGAGCGAGAGGGAGCGAGAGAGAGACAGAGAGTCAGAGAGAGAGTGAGAGAGTGAGAGAGAGCGAGAGAGAGTGAGAGAGCGAGAGAGAGACAGAGAGTCAGAGAGAGAGCGAGAAAGAGAGTGAGAGAGAGAGAGTGAGACAGAGAGCGAGAGAGAGGGCGAGAGAGATAGAGAGAGCGAGAGAGAGAGAAAAAGAGAGCGAGAGAGAGAGCTAGAGAGAGAGAGAGAAAGAGAGAGAGAGAATGTCTCCAAGATTATTTTGCGTGCGTGAGGAAACCACTGGGTTTTGTCATTGTTTGCCAGTCTGTTTGGATTTCTGCCGGCAGTTTGGATGGCTTTAAGCCGGCAACCATCATCAGGTGCCACTACTGAACTTGTTATCTGAACTCTTCAAGATGTTTCTTGGCTGAGTGTCGTGCTAGTGTGGTTCGTCTGAACTGGGTGCCCTGTCTTGGGTCTATCGTCCAGGAGATTCTTGTTGTCCGTCAGGATGTGGCATTATTTTTGTCCAGTCAGCTCATCGTGACACACTTCATAAGCATATAAGATGAACGTCCACACAGGAATGGTGGTAGTGCCCAAACTTTCTTTACCAGTCGGTAGTCTACAAAATGTATAAGCCAGGAAAAAAAGCAGGCACAGCTGTAGTACTTAACAAGCTCAAAGCTGTGACGTTTCGTGGTGAGCCTTCATCATACAAACACAAGTAGAACGAAGAATTTGAGAGAGGAGATTAGGTATAGATTCACATGAATCCTGTGTTTTAACTAAATAAAATGGATAGAGCACTGAGCTTGAAACAAATGGAAACTTCCGAATTTCAATCAGAAATGAGCACGTTGTTACGTTCAAGATGAGTACGTTCAGAAATGTGCACACATGCGCATGGTGGAGTATAGAAAATATACTGCAGTGCTTCGTGTATAGTATACTTATATACAATTATTGTGAGGTAGTCTACAAAGTGATGAGGTCGGCATAATCTCAGGCTGCCTTTTCTTCCACACTTCCAGATGAAGCCAGGTACCTATTTCTACAGCTAGATGACTGACACTCCTCTGTGATGTACAGGTAGTAGTTGGTGATCAGTCTTTTACATCTGATCCAGCGCTTAGTAATTTCTAATCAGATCTCCTGCCCGTCTTTTCATGTGCGAATTGGTCAGCTTCAGTCAGTTATTTTGCTTCCAGTCCCTTTTTTTTTATCTTTCCCTTGAGTTTTAAAGGGATTGTCAGTTTTCATCAGTTCTGTCTTTTCCTGACATGTCCAGACAATTTTCATTAACGTGTTCATGGCGTTATTCGATATTCTGCGACTTCTTTTTGAATTTTATCCTTCTTTCTTTTGTTTTTCCTGACTGACTGCAGCTTTTTTGCCAATTTATTTTCAAACAGTCTCTTGCCCATGTCCCACAGGAAATTAGTAATGCTGGCTTCATTTCACAACCCAATGCCTTTTAACAGTCTTCCCTCACTTTCATAGAACTCTAATTTGTTAGTACCTTCTTCGTGTTGAAAAAAAATCTGATTTGGGTGTCTAATTCTTTACGTTATTTCTTCTGTTTATCTGCAATTTGCAGTTTTTATTGTTCAGAGTTAAGTTAGTCTATGTACTTGTGTGAGTACCTTTTTATGTTTATGGATTTTTCTCTTGATATGCAATTGTAAACCTATTCTATTACTCTCTTTACAGTGGTTGGAAGGAGAAAGTGGCAATGGACTGGTCGCATGAAAATATATAGATGAAGCCTTACCACAAGCTCCACAGGATAAAATAAGTACGGCGTGGCCTAAATAAACAAGGAGAATTACAGCAAAGAAAATTCTGATAAACAAAAGACTGACAGGAGAAACAGCCAAGAAGACAGCACAGGATAGACAGACGTGAAATTCTCTTGCTACCAGCAGCTGCAAGTGTCTTGGACACCGAAGGGACAAGACAGAGATAAGTCTTTGATACTTTGTTCACTCGTGTTCGCAGCGTGTACTAACTTTCTACTGAGCTCAATAGCAGGGAGAGCTCTCCTTATTTTATGTTAATCTGATCAAAACTTTGGAGTCCTTCCCTAATAAGAATGTTAGTTACTTACAGAAATCGGTTTGATAGCATTCGGGAGATGCTCATGTCTGCTAAGCCCACCGTTCTAGCTACCAGTGAAGGCAAAATTGACTTTGCTAACTGTGCCGGTGTTTAGCTGGTTATGAGTCAGACGAGCTCTGTCATCAGAGTGTTATTGTTTGTTGACTTTTACTTGGAAATAGCAGAAGCCGCCTGACACTCGAAAACCGCTTCATAGATACAAGAATATGAGGCCCTGAAACCGTTCATTCATTCATTCATTCATTCATTCATTTGCATGTCCCTTGAGGAACTTTGCCTCCCTAACGACTCTACTGTAGGCCTCTCGGTTGTAAGCAAGATGGCCTGCTGCTGATGCATCCATTTGCAGATCATCAGCGATGACCTGGTCTTCGCTTTGGTCTTCCTCTCTTTCTTTTTCCTATTATGTACCCTTCCAAGCGGTTTTCTCTAGATTATCATGACGTTTAATGTGTCCAAAATATTTCAGTTTTCTCTCTTTAATTCTCTTTACTAGCCAGCCTTCTTCAATATTAAGTTCTTGTAGTATGGATGACAAAAAACCTTGTCAGAAAGATAAGAGAGAGACAATGTACTTTCATAGGACATGCAATGAGAAGAGGGGGCATTGAAAATATTATAACAACAGGAAAAATAGAAGGAAGAAGATCAAGAGGAAGACCAAGAGAAATGATACTGGACAGTCTGACGGGATGGTGTGAGAGGAGATCACCAACTGAACTGATGGCCTGCATGAAGGATCGGGTACTCTGGAGAAGCATAATAGCCAACGCCAGTCGGCACGGCACCTGATGATGATGATGAGTATGGATGTATTTGTTCTTTTTTGTGTCCATGATATCTGAAGAACTCTTCTGTAGCATTTACATTCAAAGGCATTTATGTGTTCCTGAGCTGTTTTGTTAAGTGTCCAGGTCTCACAGGTATATGATGCGATGGGAAAGATGCATGCCCTTAAAAATCTTATTTTTGTAGTTCTGTCTGTTTCTCTCCACAGATTCTTTAGTTGTTTTACTTTCTGAAGAGCGATAGATGTCCTCCTTTTATTTTCCCTCATTGTATCTCCATTATTAGTTAGCAGTGATCCAAGATATTCAAAACTCTCCACTTCTTCCAGTTGTTCTTCATTGATACATATATCAGCTGTCTTGTTTGTTTTGTCAGTTGTCATCAATTTAGTTTTCTTCGCATTAAGATAGAGGTTTTCCTCTACATTATTCTTACGGACTGACATAATTAGTTTTTTCATTCCTTTTTGTGTTGTGGACAGTATTACTGTGTCATCAGCATATCTAATCTCTGGTATTTCATACAAATATATCTATACTACAAGAGCTTAATATTGAAGAAGGCTGGCTAGTAAAGAGGATTAAAGAGAGAAAACTTAAATATTTTGGCCACATTAAACGTCATGATAATTTAGAGAAGACCGTCTTGGAAGGATACATAATGGGAAAAAGAAAAAGAGGAAGACCGAAACGAAGATGGCTGCAAGACATCGTTGATGATCTGGAAATGGATGCAGCAGCAGCAGGCCATCTTGCTCACAACCGAGAGGCCTACAGGAGTGCTGTTTGGGAGGCAAAGTTCCGCAAGGGACAAGCAAAGGAATGAATGAATGAATGAATGGTATTTCATAATCTCCAATTGTAATATTCTTTGTCTACATCTTCTCTAACATTTCTCATTATATTTTCAGTATGAAAGTTAAATAAGTAAGGCGACAATATGCACCCCTGACGGACCCTTTGTTTATGTAAAACCAAGTTGTTGTTTCACCATTTATTCTTACTGCTGCTTGTTGGTCTAGATACAGCAGTGATGTTAATTGTATCAAATGTGTTGTAAATCTCATTTTTTCCATTATTTCCCAAAGTTTCTAGTGTTGTACACAATCAAATGCCTTTGAGTAGTCTATAAAGGCTAAATATAGATTCACATTAAACTCTCTTCATTTCTGTATTATTAATCTTTTATTGATCCTCTTCCTTGCTTGAAACCAGCTTGGACCATATGACTTCTGATTAAATTCAAAGTACAATTTTAAACACTACGCACTCTCAGACACAGCATCATACAAGTCACAGCTAATTGTTACTTGTTTATTGTTATTTGTTATATATCATACATGTTAATATATACTTTCTCTTTCTTCCTTTCCTATTTGTTTGTCTAGTATTACTGTGGTAAACTCAAACATTACAACGGTGCTCGTAATGAAAATAGTTGCTTCTTCTTTTTTTCAAAGTCTAATATATTGTTTATATTATAATAGCAGGAGACAGCAAAACTTTATATAACATACAAAAGAGGTAACAGATACAATTACATCTAAAGAAAGACCAATCCTTACCAAAACTGGAACACTATTAACATCAAGTAAAGACCAAAAGCAAAGATGGGCTGAACACTTCCAAGAAATACTTAATCAACCACACCCAAAAGAATTGCTAAACCTTGAAACCTACTTACCAAACCCACAACTAAATGTCAACCTAGATGAAATTAAATTGCATGAAATTGTAACAGCACTGAATCTAATGGCTAATAACAAAGCTGCAGGTGAAGATGAAATAGCACCCGAAATGTTAAAAGCTATCAATAGTGAGACAACTACAGAAAATGTTTAATAAGATTTAGAAAGAAGAAAAGATCCTTTCTAATTGGAAAAAAGGAATCATTGTTAAAATACCAAAAAAGGCAACCTTAGCGACTGTAACAACTGGAGAGGATTAGCCTTAGAATCATTGTGTCAAAAGTATTTTGCAAGGTCATTTTGAATAGACTTAAAGATATAGTGGTTACTGCAATGAGAGAAGAACAAGCAGGATTTCGAAAAGAGAGAAGCTGTCTCGACCAGATCTTTACTCTAAGAATAATACTTGAAGGACATACTGAAAAGCAGAAACTATTAATACTGAACTTCATAGACTTTAAAAAGGCATTTGATAGCGTACACAGATTCACTGTGGAGAATTTTAAGAATATATGGAATATCATTTAAGATTGTCAACATCATTAAGGACATCTACAATGGATATGTTTGTGCGGTCAAAACAGAAGAAGGAATGAGCGAATGGTTCCAGATTGAAACAGGCGTGAAACAAGGATGTATACTATCTCCTTTTGCTTTGTGGAATTGCAAGAGACTTCATAATGAAAAAATGCTGCACAGGTAAAACGGGCATTGATTGGGTACATAGGACTCATCTAGGAGACTCTTTATTTTGCTGATGACATAACTCTTAGCAGTAACAGTAATCCCATGCAAGAAAAAACAGATATCCTGTCTTCACTGGGAAGGAAAATAGGACTTGAAATTACCAAGGAAAAAACAAAAATAATGAAACTTCCCATTCATCAAAATAAATTAAAAAATATACGTAGAAGGGACAGATGTTGAAGACGCCAATCAATTTTCATACCTTGACAGCTACATAGACCAGAATGGTGACACAAGAAAGGAAGTTAGATTTAGAATTGCAAAAACAGTATCGATCTTCAAGAATCTTGAGAATATATGGCATTCAAAAGTTATAAGCACAAAAACCAAGTTAAGACTATTCACTTCAAATGTAATTTCCACCATCATTTATACATGCGAAAGCTGGAAAACAACTAAAGAAATAGACAATAAATTACTCTTTTGAAAGCAAATCCTAAGGAAAATACTCTGCATCAAGTGGAATGAATTCAAGAACAATGCAGAGATAAGACAGATTACTGAACAACAACCAGTCTCATGGGTGATCAGGAAAAGGAGATGGACATATATTGGTCACTTGATGAGAAGAAACGATCAGAGAATCCCAAAACAAGCTGTCAAGTGGAACACATCAGGCCGAAGGAAAAGAGGCCGACCACGTGAGATTCTGAAGAGGATATTGCTAAGAGAGGCCAAATTAATAAACATAAAATTCCTCGCCGAGGACAGGAAAAATTGGCGAGCCCTATGTGACGTTTAACGGCACGGGAAGGATATAAGATATAAGAATATATTGTCATCATAGCTATACTAGAGTGGCTTCGAGAATATCTGTATACAGTATTTAGTTTTATATACTTTTACCCAGAAACTATTTACACGATAACCAGGTCACATAACGTAGACTGAAATGAGAGCAAAGAGATACGTGGTCATGAGCATGACATTTATGCGCAAGATCTGGTACACAACTAGAAGCAGTACCAAACAGATGCCTAGCGGTAGCAAAGAAAGTCGATTCTTTATGGTATAGGTACACACTGTGCACTGAAAAACCCGAAATTTAAATATGTTCAAGAATCGCTTTCAGTGCCATCATACGATAAATAGTGTATAAGTATACAGCTGTACACAAAGCACTTCAGTAAAGCTGTGATATCAAAATGTATAAAGTAGGACAAAAAGTAGGAACAGCTTTATTATTTAACGAATACAAAGTCGTGACCTTTCTGCGTGAGAGCAGAACTTTGTAATCGTTAAATAATAAAGCTGTTCCTACTTTTGTCCTACTTTATACATTTCAGTACCATCATAGTTCAAACGGCTTGGAAATCTGCATTTTTCTTTTGCTTCTTTTTCCTAGAACTGGGGGGGCCGGTGCTCTTTAAGGTCAATGTGATGTAGATATTGAGGCACAGCATCGTGTCGGATTGGGAGCGGGTTACCACAGTTTTTTTTTCAGTCCCTGGCTGGAGGTAAAAAAAATCAGCAAGAGATGTGCAGTACTTCTTTAGCAGACTCCACCACCACATGGACCATGTCAATTCCGTTAGCGAAAATAGGTCTTTTACCGAGTGCAGCAACGGAGACAGCCCTGACGCAAGCATGTCAGCTGTGAGTCGCTACTGCCAACACCGGACAGCACCTTCACCTCCCCCCAGGACTTTGCCAAAAACCATCCCACACACATCCCACACAAAGATTCGCCAGTTTGTCGCGCGTGAAACTCAAGTTCACATTTCAAGGGAATTGACAAAGGGCTGAAATAATCTTCGATACCGGCCGCATGTGACATAATCGCTAAGATTCGGCTCAAATTGCACTGTCACGCACAAGACAATGATTCGAATCCGGGGAAACAAACAGTGCCGGAGCTGCAACTCACAGAACCCTGGTGTGTAGAGATAGGTAAGGGTAGGCTGAGCACTTGAGAAGGGGGCTCATGCCTTTAAAGCCAGATAATTGTGTTGCTATTTTCCGGTTCGTGTTTCTTGCCTTGAGGAATAGAATTTAACGTTAACAACCTCTTCCAGTATTTAAGCCTTGAAAAAAAAAGTCAGAGAAAAAAAAAATCACGCAAAAATATGGAAAAACAGACATTTCCGAGCCGTCTAAGTTTATACACACACACAAAAAAAAAAAAAGAAACAAAAAAAAAAACATTGAAACATATCAGCTATATAACCCCAATTTTTGGATTATATTTGAATTCTGAGATTAGTTTTGTTACGTATCTCTTGCCCTCAAGTTTCACAATCATTGCTTTAATTTCCGCTTCTGTCCGCTGTTTTTTTCCCCCTCCCAAAAGTTCCTGTTTTTAAAGCGCTCCATGGGATCGTCTTGCCGTTACATATCAGACTGCGCTGTCAAATGAAAGCCACTAGTATAAAGCACTCTGCTTTGGAAAACAGCAATCCTGTTTAGGATGAGAGTCCGAGTTGGTATTTATTGCGTATTTGTGCACGCTGTGGAAAACATGGTATCAAATCTTGTGTAGAACTGTGAGTTCATCAAACAAAATGTTATTTAAAAAGAGAAATAAAAAAAAAATTAATCATCAGCTAGAATTATATCAAGTCCTTCAGGTAATATACTCATGCCTAGGTACATTGAGATGGTGTAACTGGTTATCTGGTTAACTGACTCTGTACTTCCAAACCTACCCCTACTCTGTAACATCCAGCAACTTAAATTTTCATATAAAGTAGCAGTAACTTCGACAAGAAGATTCTGTATCCTTGGAAACGAAGGGAAATAAAAAAAAATCAGCTTGTCTCTCCGACTTTGACAAGTGGCCTTCGCCTCATCCTAGGGTTATCTCTCTTTATTTTTGCTGCTTTACTTCGGGATATTCATAACTTTATTTCTTCTTTATGTTCCTGTCTGATCCCAGATTTTTCATAGCTTTATCTGTTCTTTATGTTTATGTTCCTTCCTGACCCCAGATTTTTCATAGCTTTATCTGTTCTTTATGTTTATGTTCCTTCCTGACCCCAGATATTTCATACCTTTATCTGTTCTTTATGTTTATGTTCCTTCCTGACCCCATATTTTTCATAGCTTTATCCGTTCTTTATGTTTATGTTCCTGCCTGACCCCAGTTTATTCATTACTTCATTTACTCTTTATACTCCTTCATAACGCTAGTTTTTAACAACTTTACTTGTTTAATTTCCTGCCTGATCCCAACTGACTCTGAACTTCGTTTATTCATGTCTTAGTTTTTGCATTGTTTGTATTCATAACTTCTTTTATTGTTATGTTACTTCGTAATGCGATTCATAACTTCTTTTATTGTTACGTTACGACCTGATGCGATTCATAACTTCTTTTTATTGTAATGTTACTTCCTGATGCGAATTATTTTTGTTATTATCTTCTCAGTGTTATTCAATGCCTCCTGCAATATTTCATGCTTCCTATGATTATGCTATAGTTTCCCCCCCCCCCTTTCCCCCACGCCATACTCTTTCATCTACTCTCTCATCTTCGTGAAATATTCGGTTCCTGCATTCATTTATTCACGAGAATGGAGTCGCTTGAACAGATGAAACTTGGGGGTTGGGGGGGGGGGGAGATTTGGAGTTTTGTTTTTGTTTTGTTTTATTTTGTTTTGTCACGAGATTCACCGGGGGAGATGACGGTATGTTTTGTTTTTCCTTTGAGAATAAAATATATTTGAACAGAACCCGCCACCCACCCCAAACATTGAAATATTTAAATTATACTGGACGTGTTTCACATTTCGGCACAACGAAACACAAGGTAATAACCGATCGCGTGGAACGAAATGGATGACAACTACAGAATGCAATAAATCTAAAGAAATACAGAATGTATGAAATATAAAAAAATACAGAATGCAAGAAATCTAAAGAAACGGGCAAACTGGTTGGTCGAGTTGATATTGTGGTGTCTACTCACAACTAGTCGGCTACCTGTCCTATCAGTGTCTGGAGTTCGACTCACAGTCATTCTATTTTCTATTTTAGGCCTAAAGTACTTCGTCTCCATGTTTCTGAAGTTAACCGTACATATTTCAGTCCTTATGGAAGACCTTTCCCAGCCTCCTCTATGCGCTAAATTGATGACGGCATCGACATCACATCCATGTCAGAGAATAAACTTAACAGCTTCATCATCTTCGTTAAGAAGTTTGATCCTCCCCTTCACCTCTCATTTCTCTGCAACTCCTCTAAACTTTCTCGACATTGCCATCACTATCTGTCTGTCAGGACTATCAGTCTACTACAAACCCACTGATTCTCAGTGCTATCTCCTGTACTCCTCCTTTCACTATCTGTCTGTCAGGACTATCAGTCTACTACAAACCCACTGATTCTCAGTGCTATCTTCTGTACTCCTTCTTTCACCCCAGATCATGCAGGGACTCTAATTCCTTCTCTCTTCTTCTTAGGTTGCGACGTTTGTGTGCGGAGAATATGGGTTCTCATGATCAAGTTCACACGATGTTGGATTTATTTCGCCAATGCGGCTATCCGTAATATGTCATTGCTTCGTCCTGGAACTGCTTCAGCCATATCTCGCGACACAGGCTCTCAATCCTAATCCATTGTGCAGCTCGGGCAGAGTAAACTGGTGCTTACATACCACCCCCCCCCCCCAGTCTGGTCATTAAGAACATCTTGTTTCGTCATTATCCATCCCGTCTAAACCGAGCCTGATACACGAGAACTCTCTCTAGAGTCTCCACTGGTGGCGTACAGGCGGGACAAGAACCTCAAGGACCTATTAGATGCAAATCGCCTCAACTCAACGGATACGACTTTCTCTGGTACCAAATGTTGCGGAGCTGTAGATGCAATACTTGTCCGTTTGTTGTTCAGACAAACCAGGTTTCCTTCCCTAAGTCCGTGTTACCAGTTCTGGATAGGTTTACCTGGACTTCTCTCAACATCATTTATGCGAGCGTTGTGATATGAAGTATACAGGGGAAACTGGTTTACGCTTAGGAGATCGGTTTCACAAGCAACTGAGCGACATATCCAAGAGGACACTGACACCGATCGCCAAGTACTTCTGCCGAAGAACCACCAAAGAAAACGGGACATTTCTGTAACTGCAATCCGCTCCTTTTCTTCTACCTGGCAGGAATTAACAATAGATTCATCTTTCTTTAAACTACTTTAAATTTCCACCTGGCTACTACCTCATTCTGTTTCTGCTGTTCCTGCCCAACTTTCTTGCATTAGCGTCACTCACTTTACTGCATGTACTCATTCTTGCTGCAGGCGATTTACGGTTTATTTTCCAGCCCTTTCTATCGTTCTTCTGTAGTCCTAGTAGGTTTTGTTAGCTCCCCTGTGTAGGCATCAGACATGGACTAATGAAGCAGATTTTTAATGCAACAGAGACACATGGAGGGGACTCTGAAAGTACATCTCCTACAGTCAGTCGCTTGCCAAAACAGAAAATTCTAGTGTACGTTCTTTACAACATTAACACTGTAAATACGCTGAATAGTCATAGCAAGAATGCTATAAATACCGTAAAGTGTTTGCATAACTATTTTATAATAGGACACGGCACTATATAACACAATGAACGAACGAAATACCAATATAGCTTAGTTTAAAAATAAAACAGTTTGGTGCTCTGAAATCGACTGCAAGTTGAAAAACTGTCCTCAGAGAAAATTATGCAATACTTAACAATCTTACCAAAATAGAAGCTATCTCTAAGAGACACAGCAACAAATACTCTATTGGGTGTCTTTTCAACATTTAAATACAGGTAAACAGGTTTTGCCAAGGCAAAGACAGAATAAACAGATTGCCGTCATAAAAAACCCAGATAGCATGAAACAGGGCAAACAGACGGACGGACGGGCGGGCAGAGGGATGGACAGGCGAGCAGGCAGACAGGCAGGCAGACAGGCAGGCAGACAGGCAGGCAGGCAGGCAGACAGGCAGGCAGGCAGGCAGGCAGACAGGCAGGCAGGCAGGCAGGCGGACGGACGGACGGACGGACGGACAGACAGACAGACAGACAGACAGACAGACAGATAGATAGATAGATAGATAGATAGATAGATAGATATATAGATAGATAGATAGATAGATAGATAGATAGATAGATAGATAGATAGATAGACGGAATAAAACATAAATAACACTTTCCCCTCGGCTTAACACATTAATGCAATATTCTAATATATTTTCGCTAGAGAATGAAATGAAAATAATAAATATTCATGAAACATGAAAGAGCAGAATGAATCTACCTGCGAAATGAGGGAAATTACATCTCTATCGCATGGACGCACACGCGTGTGATTACCAAGCACAGATAAAAGAACTGCAAAGGCCGTGTTATGCAACCAACACTGCGTATTTTTACACTTAACATTTTGAGCAATTGTTTTATTATCTTCTCCACTTTTATTTTGAATTTTTAATATTCCTATATGTGGTACCCTAATGACGTATGTATTTGCGTAGTGAGGACATGGAATTCGTGCTTTAAATGATAAAATACGACGATGCGAACAGAATGCTACATTCTACATTAAAACTTTCAGACCTTTTGGCGTGATGTCGGCTTCTCCGAGGCGCGTCTGCCAAGTCAACATTAAACGTATCAACGCAGTAAACAAACTTCCCCCCCCCCCCCCCCCCCCCCAGCCATGATGCGAACCCAGACTCTGTTCTGACAGTTCTGCCCTGTCAGTCAACGTGTTTTAATGTCAGTTCCCGATATTTGCTTCCAGGAATGTATAATATTTGATTATATTTACTTTTCTCCCTCAAATACTTGGAAATTCTATTAGCGACAGGGAAACAATGGCAGCATCTGGAAGTGAAGGGTTGATGAAGTGTTTATGAAAGGAGTCTTAAGAAACAGGACGAGGAGAGTTTTATTAATTCATTTTTATTCAGAGAAACACTCCGGCTTGAAAGATATTAAATGCTAAAAAAAAATACCAAAGGATATAAATTATGAAACTAAAACAAAACAGAAAATGAAAGGAAAGCAGTTATAAGCAGATAAGCCATACACGAGAGGTAGTCCAAAACTAAGCTCAAAAGAAGGGACATCAACAGAAAACAACTTTAAAAAAGACCCGAGGATTAGTCACAAAAATTACAAGGACTGCAGCCCGACGTAATCAAGTAGCTCCTCTCTAAGGTACAAAAAAGTAAATTTAAACTGAGATCATACGATTCTAGCTTCCATAGTACTATCCTCATTCCGAAAAGTAAAGTGACATTCATTCATTCATTTGCATGTCCCTTGAGGAACTTTACCTCCCAAACATCACTCCTGTAGGCCTCTCGGTTGTGAGCAAGATGGCCTGCTGCTGTTGCATCCATTTCCAGATCGTCAACGATGTCTTGCAGCCATCTTCGTCTTGGTCTTCCTCTTTTTCTTCTTCCCATTATGTATCCTTCCAATACGGTCTTCTCTAAATTATCATGACGTTTAATGTGTCCAAAATATTTCAGTTTTCTCTCCCTCTTCACTAGCCAGCCTTCTTCAATATTAAGCTCTTGTAGTATAGATATATTTGTTCTTTTTTGTGTCCACGATATTTGGAGAACTCTTCTGTAGTATTTACATTCAAAGGCATTTATGTGTTTCTCAGCTGTTTTGTTAAGTGTTCAGGTCTCACAGGCATATGTTGCTATGGGAAAGATGCATGCCCTTAAAAATCTTATTTTTGTGGTTCTGTCTGCTCCTCTCCACATACAGTCCTGAAATCTATTTGACACTAGAATATTAGGGTTGTATGGAGTTTACTGGACACTGGTCAAGAAGTAGACTGGTCAAATGAATGTTAACAGGCAAGAAAACAGAGCAGTCGGTTGATTCTAGCAAAACTTACCTCCATAGAAAGCAACGAATGATAACTATGACATAACGGCGGCAATGATAATGCTGATAAATATGATATAACGGCTACAATGATAATGTTGATAACTGTGATATAACGGCGACAATAATAATGTTAATAACTATAATATAATGAAGACAGTGATAATGTTGATAAATTATTTAACGCCGACGATGATAATGTTGATAACTGTGATATAACGGCGACAATGATAATGTTGATAACGATGATATAACGGCGACAATGATAATGTTGATAGCTATGATATAACGGCGACAATGATAATGTTGATAACTATGATATAACGGCAACAATGATAATGTTGATAAGTATGATATAACGGCGATAATGATAATGTTGACAACTGTGATATATAAATCATGAGAGCCATCAACTTCCTATCTTAATTCTCCAACATTCTTTTTTGTGGCTGCCCTTATGATCCGTCCTCTCAGGCCTTCTTTCCTCCCATCAGGGTCCTCTCATGCCTTATTTACTCCCATTTGGGTCCTCCCATGCCTTATTTACTCCCATCTGGGTCCTCCCATGCCTTCTTTACTCACATCTGGGTCCTCCCATGAATTCTTTCCTCCCATCTGGGTCCTCCCATGCCTTCTTTACTCCCATCTGGTCCTCTCATGCCTTGTTTCCTCCCATCTGGGTTCTCCCAGGCTTTCTTTACTCCCATCTGGGTCATCCCAGGCCTTCTTTCCTCCCATATGGGTTCTCCCAGGCCTTCTTTCCTCCCATCTGAGGCACAGACCATCAACAAGGCTTTCATTTATTTATGTTCTGGACTGTTTTTCCTATGCGTGTCCTTATGATAGTTATATTTAAAAACATTCAACGTTAAAATTATTATGTCATATTTTATAGCATTCAACGTTAACATTATTGTTTTATATTTAAAAGCATTCAACGTTAACATTATTATTTTATATTTAAAACTATTCAACGTTAACATTTATATTTTATATTTAAAAGCATTCAACGTTATTCATTCATTCATTTGCATGTCCCTTGAGGAACTTTGCCTCCCAAACAGCACTCCTGTAGGCCTCTCGGTTGTGAGTAAGATGGCCTGCTGCTGCTGCATCCATTTGCAGATCGTCAACGATGTCTTGCAGCCATCTTCGTTTTGGTCTTCCTCTTTTTTCTTTTTCCCATTATGTATCCTTCCAATACGGTCTTCTCTAAATTATCATGAAGTTTAATGTGTCTAAAATATTTAAGTTTTCTGTTTTTAATCCTCTTTACTAGCCAGCCTTCTTCAATATTAAGCTCTTGTAGTATAGATATATTTGTTCTTTTTTGTGTCCACGATATTTGGAGAATTCCTCTGTAGCATTTACATTCAAAGGCATTTATGTGTTTCTCAGCTGTTTTGTTAAGTGTCCAGGTCTCACAGGCATATGTTGCGATGGGAAAGATGCATGCCCTTAAAATCTTATTTTTGTAGTTCTGTCTGTTCCTCTCCACAGATTCTTTATTTGTTTTACTTTCTGAAGAGCGACAGATGTCCTCCTTTTAATTTCCCTCATTGTATCTCCATTATTAGTTAGTAGTGATCCAAGATATTCAAAACTCTCCACTTCTTCCAATTTTTCCTCATTGATACATATTTCAGCTGCCTTATTTGTTTTGTCAGTTGTCATCAATTTAGTTTTCTTCGCATTAAGATAGAGGTTCTGCTCTTCACTGTTCTTACGGACTGACATAAATAGTTTTTTCATTCCTTTTTGTGTTGTGGACAGTAACACAGTGTCATCAGCATATTTAATCTCTGGTATTTCATAACCTCCAATTGTTATGGCATCGTAATATTCTTTGTCTACATCTTCTCTAACATTCCTCATTATATTTTCAGTATACAAGTTAAATAAGTAGGGTGACAGTATGCACCCCTGACGGACCCCTTGTTTTATGTCAAACCAAGTTGTTGTTTCACCATTTATTCTTACTGCTGCTTGTTGGTCTAGATACAGCAGTGATGTTAGTTGTATCAAATGTGTTGGAAATCCCATTTTTTTCATTATTTCCCAAAGTTTCTGGTGTTGTACACAATCAAATACTTTGAGTAGTCTATAAAGGCTAAATATAGATTCACATTAAACTCTCTGCATTACTCTATTATTAATCTTAGATTTAATATATGATCTCTTGATCTTCTTCCTTGCCTGAAACCAGCTTGGACCATATTGACTTCTTCTTCTATTTTCTGTCGAAGTCTACCCATTATGATTTTTAGCAGAATTTTACTGGCATGACTAATCAGGGCAACAGTTCTGTAGTTTGTGCATAATTTCAGGTTACCCTTTTTTGGCAGTGGTATGAATACTGTTCTTTTCCATTCTTTTGGCCAAATACATTCAACGTTACCATTATTATTTTATATTTAAATGCACTCAACGTTAACATTATAATTTTATATTTAAAACCATTCAACATTAACATTATTAGTTTATATTTAAAAGAAATCAACGTTAACATTATTATTTTATATTTAAAACTACTCAACGTTAACATTTATATTTTATATTTAAAAGCATTCAAAGTTAACATTGTTATTTTATATTTAAAACCATTCAAGGTTATCATTATTATTTTATATTTAAAATCTTATCTTATATCTTATATCCTTCCCGTGCCGTTAAACGTCACATAGGGCTAGCACAGTAGTTTGCCAATTTTTCCTGTCTTCGGCGAGTCTTTTAAACCTCATCAAAGGATTTTATGCCTGTTAATTTGGCCTCTCTTAACAATGTCCTCTTCAGAGTTTCAGGCGGTCTGCCTCTTTTTCTTCGGCCTGTTGTGTTCCACTTGATAGCTTGTTTTGGGATTCTCTGATCATTTCTTCTCATCAAGTGACCAACATATGTCCATCTCCTTTTTCACCTGTCATCTGTCTTATCTCTGCATTGTTCTTGAATTCGTTCCACTTAATGCCGAGTGTTTTCCTTAGGCATTTGTTTTCAGAGTCGAATTTCTTTTCTATTTTTTTTAGTTGTTTTCCAGCTTTTATATTTTGTTAACGTGTTAATGAACTTAGATAGTTAACTAGACACTAGAATGGTTTAATTTTTAAAAAATAATGTTGTTAACGTTCGGTGCTTTTTAAACATGAAATATTAGTGATAGCGTTGAGTGCTTTTAAGTATTAAAAAAATAGCGATAACGCTGAATGGTTTTAAATATATTTAAAACCATTCAACATTATTAGTTTATATTTAGAAGCAATCAACGTTAACATTATTATTTTATATTTAAAAACAATCAACGTTAACATTATTATTTTATATTTAAAAACAATCAACGTTAATATTATTATTTTATATTTAAAAACACTCAACGTTAATATTATTATTTTATATTTAAAACCATTCAGCGTTATCGCTATTTTTTTTAATACTTAAAAGCACTCAACGTTATCACTACTATTTCATGTTTAAAAAGTACCGAACCGTTAACAATATATTTTTTTTAATTTAAACCATTCTATTGTCTAGGTAACTATCTAAGTTCATTAACACATTACCAACTGAATCTTTTCTCCACTGCTACTCTTACTGCCACAGTAGCTTAAATTCAGTTATGTTTAGTAAAGTAGAAGTACATTCTTGCTGAGAAATCTATGATTTTAATCATATTTGATTAATTAATCTCAGAAAGATTTCACATAGAATGATCTGCCCAACTGCCGTGATATCTAATGTACTTATTGCAAATCCAGAACATCCTAACTTTCTGTTTACATTGACTAGAGTTAAACGCGCGAGATGTAGCAATCCTGTCAGTGGTGTTTTAGAATTATCTCTCACTGTGTCTTACTAGCGTACTTAGACTTATTGCGATTTCTTCTTTCAATATAAATAAAACGCGTTAATCAACATTTGCGTTTCGTTAAAAATCTGTTCCATCAACAACTTTTAATCGGACAGATACAATCTCAAAATTTCGCTACACTGTTGCAAATACAAAAAGCTAGATTTTTGTAAAGCAAGAAAACGAACTGTCTACCGTCGATTTATGACAAAATCCAACTATATTTTAAAACACAAAAAAAAGACACAAAAAACCCCCAAAAACTAATGACTTTCTTTCTCTATGCTCTCTCCAAAGACAAGTAGAACATTTTGTGTCTAGGACAAGTTGAACTTTTCAGTCCAGACTCTGTCAACGACATTAATTTCCACTTAATGTCCTCTTAGTACAGAAGTGTTAGGAATTATGGGTAAAAGAACTTTGACTGTTTACTTCTAAGGTCTTGGTAATTTCCGCTTAGAAACTGACGAGTTTTTCAGTAATGTCACTCACTGTCTCTTATGTCTGTAGAGAGGAGGAGTCTATTGTTGTCACTGCTGTCGAATATATTTCTTGGCTTCTAAGTGTATGTGACATGTACAAATTACTTCACTATCAAGATCAAATTCTTTTTCATCCAGTGCAGTTTCAGTCTCCAACATTAAAACATGCCAACACGTTATAAAACAGAAGATTATGGAGTCTCCTTGTAATGAAGTCTGTTGTAAATTTATCATAGAATTTCCCACAGTGGATTCGTGATATTTCCAAGCTGATTGACTGTTCATTGTAGCACTTACCACGGCGGAGTTATTGTTCATGACTCTTACTTATATAATTTACTTTCTTGTTTATTGTTCATAACTCTTACTTGTATAATTTACTTTCTTGTTTATTGTTCATAACTCTTACTTGTATAATTTATTTTCTTGTTTACTGTCCATGACTCTTACTTACATAATTTACTTTCTTGTTTATTGTTCATGACTCTTACTTATATAATTTACTCTCTTGTTTATTGTTCATAACTCTTACTTGTATAATTTACTTTCTTGTTTATTGTTCATGACTCTTACTTATATAATATACTCTCTTGTTTATTGTTCATGACTCTTACTTATATAATTTACTTTCTTGTTTATTGTCCATGACTCTTACTTATATAATTTACTTTCTTGTTTATTGTTCATGACTCTTACTTATATAATTTACATTCTTGTTCGTTGTTCTTATTTCAACAATGCCATGGTATATGTGTACACATATCCATCACTAATACATTTTCAGAGCAATGGGTAAATCACAGGAACTCATAAGACATCATGAAATGGTTATAAAATCATCATCATGTTTATTAACTGCTATTTGGTGAGAAGAAATGAGACTCTTAAAAGGAATAAAACAGAAACAGTTGTTACAGCACGGAAGAAGAACCCTCCTGAATGCAGTGTTAAAATATTCAGAGAAATGTAAACGTTTAAATATATACGTTGAAATATATAAGTTTAAATATATACGTTTAAATATGTGGGACTCGAGCAACATCAGATAGGAAATGTACTTCTGAAATCATGAACAGAATTTGTCAGGTCAAAACAGTTTTCAAACTTATAAGAAACATCCTGTGCATTGGCGTCTCTGTCACTGAACATCACATGGAGAGTTCTAAAATGTTGCACTGATCTTATTCTGGAAGTGAATCATGGACAATCAACAGATCGATCACAGGAGCCAAGAGGGATGTGGTTTCTCAGAAGAACGTTAAGAATACCATGGACAGCTAGGATGACAAACAAGGAATTTCTAAGAAAAGCAAATGTTGAAAGGAACCTAATTACATCTATAAGAAAACGACGGTTATCATTTATTTCACAACATAATGAGAAGAGGAGGACTTGAAGGCATCATAACAACAGATAAGATACATGGGAAGAAAGACATGGGACAATTAATAAGCAAAATTCATGGACGGTCTTAAGCAATGGCGCAAGAAAAATGATGGAAAATATCAAGGACAGAGATCTGTAGAGAAGCCAGTATTCAAAATGTCTGCACACATCAGGCCAAGACATGCGCAGCGGAGAGTGTCCTAACAGCCGAAACCAAAGACTGACCCTGTTAGTAGACTACAAACCATGTGCGAAAAGCCTAAACCCCGAACTAACACTATCAGTGCACTAAAACTCTGTGAGAATAGCTTATACCTCGGGATAACACTACCAGTGCACTAAAACCCTGTGAGAATAGCTTATACCTCGGGATAACACTATCAGTGCACTAAAACCTTGTGAGAATAGCTTATACCTCCGGATAACACTATCAGTGCACTAAAAAACTGTGCGAATAGCTTATACCTCGGGATAACCCTGTGAGAATAGCTTATACCTCGGGATAACACTATCAGTGCACTAAAACTCTGTGAGAATAGCTTATACCTCGGAATAACACTATCAGTGCACTAAAACCTTGTGAGAATAGCTTATACCTCAGGATAACACTATCAGTGCACTAAAACCCAGTGAGAATAGCTTATACCTCGGGATAACACTATCAGTGCACTAAAACTCTGTGCGAAAAACCTAAACCCCGAACTAATACTATCAGTGCACTAAAACTCTGTGCGAAAAACCTAAACCCCGAACTAATACTATCAGTGCACTAAAACTCTGTGCGAAAAACCTAAACCCCGAACTAATACTATCAGTGCACTAAAACTCTGCGAAAAACCTAAACCCCGAACTAATACTATCAGTGCTCTAAAACTCTATGCAAATAGTTTAAACATCAGACTGAGGCTATATAAAACCCTCTGCAAATAGCTTACACCCCTTGCTGACGCTATAAGAACACTAAAATTCCGTGCGCAAAGATTTTCCCATGACAAAAAGAACGCTAAGCGTATTGTGAAACTAAAGAAGCAGTTGATAGAAATCCTAAACTACTAGAGAAAAGAGTCATCGCACAACAGACATGGAAAGAGAAGAAGTAATGAACAGTCAGTCAGTCATTTCCATGTCCCTTGCGGAACTTTGCCTCCCTAACAGCTCTCCTGGAGGCCTCTCGGTTGTAAGCAAGATGGCCTGCTGCTGATGCATCAGTAATGAACAAGTCTGACAAATTCAAGAAGTTACGTCCACGTCAGTCTACTGCCTACTTGTTCAGGTACGCTGATGGAACTGGTAGTCCATACCATATACCAGATACACATGAATGAGCAGAAGATCGATATTAGATACTAGGTAAATTGATGGAACATATAATCTATACTAGACATTGAGTACATTGATGGAGCAGGTGATCGCTATCACCTACTAGTAACATTGATGAAACGTGATAATCAATACCAGATTCTAGGTATACTGATGGAAAAGATGGTCGAGAATAGCTTATACCTCGGGATAACACTATCAGTGCACTAAAACTCTGTGAGAATAGCTTATACCTCGGGATAACACTATCAGTGCACTAAAACCCTGTGAGAATAGCTTATACCTCGGGATAACACTATCAGTGCACTAAAAGTCTGTGCGAATAGCTTATACCTCGGGATAACACTATCAGTGCACTAAAACCTTGTGAGAATAGCTTATACCTCGGGATAACACTATCAATGCACTAAAACCTTGTGAGAATAGCTTATACCTCGGGATAACACTATCAGTGCACTAAAACTCTGTGCGAAAAACCTAAACCCCGAACTAATACTATCAGTGCACTAAAACTCTGTGCGAAAAACCTAAACCCCGAACTAATACTATCAGTGCACTAAAACCCTATGCAAATAGTTTAAACATCAGACTGAGGCTATATAAAACCCTCTGCAAATAGCTTATACCCCTTGTTGACGCTATAAGAACACTAAAATCCCGTGCGCATAGATTTTCCCATGACAAAAAGAACGCTAAGCGTATTGTGAAACTAAAGAAGCAGTTGATAGAAATCCTGAACTAGTAGAGAAAAGAGTCATCGCACAACAGACATGGAAAGAGAAGAAGTAATGAACAGTCAGTCAGTCATTTCCATGTCCCTTGCGGAACTTTGCCTCCCTAACAGCTCTCCTGGAGGCCTCTCGGTTGTAAGCAAGATGGCTTGCTGCTGATGCATCAGTAATGAACAAGTCTGACAAATTCAAGAAGTTACGTCCACGTCAGTCTACTGCCTACTTGTTCAGGTACGCTGATGGAACTGGTAGTCCATACCATATACCAGATACACATGAATGAGCAGAAGATCGATATTAGATACTAGGTAAATTGATGGAACATATAATCTATACTAGACATTGAGTACATTGATGGAGCAGGTGATCGCTATCACCTACTAGTAACATTGATGAAACGTGATAATCAATACCAGATTCTAGGTATACTGATGGAAAAGATGGTCGATACTAGATTCTAGATACACCGATGGTAGGGATAATCGATACCAGATTCTAAGTACCCTGATGGAAGGGATGATCGATACCAGATTCTAGGTAAACCCTGATAGAAGAGATGGTCGATACCAGATTTTAGGTACCGTGATGGAAGAAATGGTCGATACCAGACAGATGTGACACCTGGATTCAAGCAATTCTAACTCAACAGACACTGGGGCAGAGATAAAACGAGCAATGTTTCTCACGACCTGTCCGGAGAACAAAGATTCTCTCTTGTGCAGACAATATTGCATTTACTGTGTGAGACAGAAAATGACCTTGTCAAAGAGACTGGCAGCTGAGCTGAAGAAGAAGAAGAAGAAGAAAAGAAATGAACATCAGACACAGGCCGTGCTGGACTGTACATTTGATTCAACCAGAATGTGAAGAACAAACTTCTATTTTCAGAATCCCAAGAACACATGGCAGTCAAATTAAGCCTCTCGTTCTTAATCCTATATCTTTGAAACTATGAGTGTTTAATAAATTATTGTATCTTAAACTTAGGTATAAGGTATATTAGTTTACCTGAAACTATAGGTATAAATCATGTTAGTTTATTTGAAAATATGGTTATAAGGTATATTAGTTTATCTGAAACTATAGTTATAGTGGTATATTAGTTTATCTGAAACTATGGTTATAAGGTATATTAGTTTATCTAAAACTACGGTTATAAGGTATATTAGTTTATCTAAAACTATGGAGTATAGACGCTGTCTGTTTTGGCAGTCACCGACTCATTCTTGACTCGCTAGCGTCGGGGTTGGCGAAAAATAGCTGACCAAGACCCTAATCACCTTTCCCATGTAACAAGCCTCGTCTGGCTAAAGGGCAGGAATCACCATAGAGCCTTTGACTGTGGAGCTTGTTAAGGAAGAACTGAACACCCTCTGCTTTCTACCCCCACTCAGAGACCGAAAAAAAATCGCAGTTATAACCCGCTCCCACGCCAACACGATGATGTGTCCTGACAGCAACCCGCTCCCAAGCCAATACGATGATGTGTCCTGACAGCAACCCGCTCCCAAGCCAACACGGTGATGTGTCCTGACAGCAACCCGCTCCCAAGCCAACACGGTGATGTGTCCTGACAGCAACCCGCTCCCAAGCCAACACGATGATGTGTCCTGACAGCAACCCGCTCCCAAGCCAACACGATGATGTGTCCTGACAGCAACCCGCTCCCAAGCCAACACGATGATGTGTCCTGACAGCAACCCGCTCCCAAGCCAACACGATGATGTGTCCTGACAGCAACCCGCTCCCAAGCCAACACGATGATGTGTCCTGACAGCAACCCGCTCCCACGCCAACACGATGATGTGTCCTGACAGCAACCCGCTCCCACGGCAACACGATGATGTGTCCTGACAGCAACCCGCTCCCACGCCAACACGATGATGTGTCCTGACAGCAACCCGCTCCCACGCCAACACGATGATGTGTCCTGACAGCAACCCGCTCCCAAGCCAACACGATGATGTGTCCTGACAGCATCCCGCTCCCATGCCAACACGATGATGTGTCCTGACAGCAACCCGCTCCCATGCCAACACGATGATGTGTCCTGACAGCAACCCGCTCCCAAGCCAACACGATGATGTGTCCTGACAGCAACCCGCTCCCATGCCAACACGATGATGTGTCCTGACAGCAACCCGCTCCCAAGCCAACACGATGATGTGTCCTGACAGCAACCCGCTCCCATGCCAATACGATGATGTGTCTTGACAACAACCCAGTCCTAAGCCAACACGATGATGTGTCCTGACAGCATCCCGCTCCCAAGCCAACACGATGATGTGTCCTAACAGCAACCCGCTCCCATGCCAATACGATGATGTGTCCTGACAGCAACCCGCTCCCAAGCCAACACGATGATGTGTCCTAACAGCAACCCGCTCCCATGCCAATACGATGATGTGTCTTGACAACAACCCGCTCCCATGCCAATACGATGATGTGTCCTGACAGCAACCCGCTCCCACGCCAACACGATGATGTGTCCTGACAGCAACCCGCTCCCATGCCAATACGATGATGTGTCTTGACAACAACCCAGTCCTAAGCCAACACGATGTTTTTTGGACAGCATCGGTAGCAAATAACACCAGCATGAAGTTTCAGGCATATAGACCACAAGATGAGACGAGAGATCTGAAGCAACGAGTGTAATATACATTATTTTATCTTACACTATAGACTGTAATGAAATATAATACTGTCATAAAACACAAGTCTTTTTTAATATTATCATACAAAACATCCCAAACAAAAAAAGATTCCATTCTTCTTTTAGGCCTAATCTCGTCTTTCAAAATTCAGAAAAAAATTCTCTTGTTTTATCTAAAAGGAACTAAACTCTATAATGTTCTTGATCACGAAAGTTAGAATCACAGAAAGAAAGAATTCTCATCAAATGTGCAACCTCAGACTAGACAGCAGGTATTTCTCATGAGACATGTAACGGCATTCCTATTTCGTGAGGGAACGTGGCACTGCAGAGCAAAAACCCTTAATATTGTCAGACGAAATCCACCAGCAGCACAACAATATATAGCCACAGACAAGTCTCTGTGGGCTACAAACCATGTGCTGCAAGAGCAAAATCCCTTAATATTGTCAGACGAAATCCACCAGCAGCACAACAATCTATAGCCACAGACAAGCCTCTACAGGCTACAAACCATCTTGTGTTATTGGTCACTTGATGTGTAATGTGTAGCCCAAACGGAGAGCCAGTTCAGTTTTGCAAGAGCAAAAGCACCGTCAGGGACTGAGACAAGAAGTTAAATGGGCCATGTAATCTATACGGGAAAAAATAACGCACAGTTCGTATAATCTAATGTAGGAAATGTGCAAAACACGGAAAAATACAAAAATCTGTGACTTACTTGATTTGTGTGAAATTCACAAGTGAAAAAAAATTCCAACATTTATTTTTAGCAAGAAGTCGGTCAGCCATTTGCATGTCCCTTGCGGAACTTTGCCGCCCTAACAGCTCTCCTGTAGGCCTCTCGGTTGTGAGCAAGATGGCCTGCTGCTGATGCATCAATTTGCAGATAATCAACGATGTCTTGCAGCCATCTTCGCCTTGGTCTTCCTTTCTTTCTTTTTTCCTATTACGTATCCTTGCAAGACGGTCTTCTCTAAATTCTCATGACTTTTAACGTCAGCGTGATGTACTGACAGCAAAATTCAGGACAAAAAAACAAATACAGGAAAATGAAATATTTTCCTGCTTCACGTAAAATCCAAGAAGTAATATTCACTTTATATTATTCAGCTCTTAGAAATCTGATTATTTTCCCTCGGAAAGATGATTATCATTATCTTAGTAATACTGTAAACGTAGGGAGGACTACGTGAAATAATAAGATACACACTTATCAGGCGCTTCAAAGAAAAAGAAACAAGTTTTTTCCACCGACAAAGTGAGCCCATATTTTGATGTCGGCCATGCCTGCTCAAAGGCGAACACTCACACGCTTTTTCTCTTCTTTTTGGTCATCTAATTAGAAAACTGACAGAGGAATTTATTCACCGAGAGAAACATAACACTTAAGAAGAGAGATTTATTTTCTGTTGTGGAAAGACGCTTAAAAGAGTTTCTGTTTTTTTTCCCCTCTTACATTTTGCTCAAAAATGGATTACACGACCGAGCAGTAGAAAAGTTATTTGAAGGAACAAAAAATATAGCGAGAAGCTAGAATGACGGGAAATGAGGAATAAATTATATTGTGAATCAATTTTATTCTGTTCACGAGTAAATATAATTACTTTATATTCATACAGCTTGCGTAGACGGGAAGGAATGAACGTTCATTCACATGGACTCTTTTTTTTCCTTTAGTTCTATTTCGTGAAATAATTTAAATTATACCTGCGTGTGTTCCATGGCTGGAGTTTCTTGTCTACTGTAACATAGCCCATGAAAGGGGAGGGGAGTATGTGTGTGTGGAGGGAGGGAGGGAGGGCCGAGGATTGTGGTAGAATGGCGGGTAAACGAAATTACGAAAATAACATTAAAAGGAAGTTTGGGGCACTCAAAGTCACGTTAGAGGGTTTTGAACATTTGGTTTTAGGAAAAAAATCTTTTTTTAAGCGGAGGGGGGGGGGTGAGGAAGGCTCGTCCGATATGGCAGTCAGTGCCACTACAGCTGAAGGGTAGCGTGTCAGGGTTAGCGAACCATAGCTGACAGGCTAGTGAGTCGGGGTTAGCGAACCATAGCTGACAGGCTAGCGGCTAGCGTGAGGGAACGTGGCACTGCAGAGCAAAAACCCTTAATATTGTCAGACGAAATCCACCAGCAGCACAACAATCTATAGCCACAGACAAGTCTCTGTGGGCTACAAACCATGTGCTGCAAGAGCAAAATCCCTTAATATTGTCAGACGAAATCCACCAGCAGCACAACAATCTATAGCCACAGACAAGCCTCTACAGGCTACAAACCATCTTGTGTTATTGGTCACTTGATGTGTAATGTGTAGCCCAAAAGGAGAGCCAGTTCAGTTTTGCAAGAGCAAAAGCACCGTCAGGGACTGAGACAAGAAGTTAAATGGGCCCTGTAATCTATACGGGAAAAAATAACGCACATGAATAACGCACAGTTCGTATAATCTAATGTAGGAAATGTGCAAAACACGGAAAAAGACAAAAATCTGTGACTTACTTGATTCGTGTGAAATTCACAAGTGAACAAAATTCCAACATTTATTTTTAGCACGAAGTCGGTCAGCCATTTGCATGTCCCTTGCGGAACTTTGCCGCCCTAACAGCTCTCCTGTAGCCCTCTCGGTTGTGAAGCAAGATGGCCTGCTGCTGATGCATCCATTTGCAGATCATCAACGATGTCTTGCAGCCATCTTCGCCTTGGTCTTCCTTTCTTTCTTTTTTCCTATTACGTATCCTTGCAAGACGGTCTTCTCTAAATTCTCATGACTTTTAACGTCAGCGTGATGTACTGAGAGCAAAATTCAGGACAAAAAAACAAATACAGGAAAATGAAATATTTTCCTGCTTCACGTAAAATCCAAGAAGTAATATTCACTTTATATTATTCAGCTCTTAGAAATCTGATTATTTTCCCTCGGAAAGATGATTATCATTATCTTAGTAATACTGTAAACGTAGGGAGGACTACGTGAAATAATAAGATACACACTTATCAGGCGCTTCAAAGAAAAAGAAACAAGTTTTTCCCACCGACAAAGTGAGCCCATATTTTGATGTCGGCCATGCCTGCTCAAAGGCGAACACTCACACGCTTTTTCTCTTCTTTTTGGTCATCTAATTAGAAAACTGACAGAGGAATTTATTCACCGAGAGAAACATAACACTTAAGAAGAGAGATTTATTTTCTGTTGTGGAAAGACGCTTAAAAGAGTTTCTGTTTTTTTCCCCTCTTACATTTTGCTCAAAAATGGATTACACGACCGAGCAGTAGAAAAGTTATTTGAAGGAACAAAAAATATAGCGAGAAGCTAGAATGACGGGAAATGAGGAATAAATTATATTGTGAATCAGTTTTATTCTGTTCACGAGTAAATATAATTACTTTATATTCATACAGCTTCCGTAGACGGGAAGGAATGAACGTTCATTCACATGGACTCTTTTTTTTTTCCTTTAGTTCTATTTCGTGAAATAATTTAAATTATACCTGCGTGTGTTCCATGGCTGGAGTTTCTTGTCTACTGTAACATAGCCCATGAAAGGGGGAGGGGAGTATGTGTGTGTGGAGGGAGGGAGGGAGGGCCGAGGATTGTGGTAGAATGGCGGGTAAACGAAATTACGAAAATAACATTAAAAGGAAGTTTGGGGCACTCAAAGTCACGTTAGAGGGTTTTGAACATTTGGTTTTAGGAAAAAAATCTTTTTTTTAAGCGGAGGGGGGGGGGGTGAGGAAGGCTCGTCCGATATGGCAGTCAGTGCCACTACAGCTGAAGGGTAGCGTGTCAGGGTTAGCGAACCATAGCTGACAGGCTAGTGGCTAGCGTGTCAGGGTTAGCGAACCATAGCTGACAGGCTAGCGTGTCAGGGTTAGCGAACCATAGCTGACAGGCTAGTGAGTCGGGGTTAGCGAACCATATCTGGCAGGCTAGCGGCTAGCGTGTCAGGGTTAGCGAAACAAAGCTGGCCAAGAGTATGTTCACCTCTTCTTTGGTACTCCAAGTAATAGGCCTAGCCTGGATAACAGGGCAGGGATCGCCAGTCTTCATGGTGGTGGAGTCTGCTAAAGAAGCATTGTAGCCCCTCCCCGCTTTTTAGCTGCACCCAGGGACTGACAATACAACTCCCATGACCCGTTCACAAGCCGACACCATGCTGTCCATCAGCATCTTCATCGCATCGGTTGTAAATAACACTAGCTTGCTGTTCCAGGTAAGAAGAAGAAAAAGACGAAGAATAAGACGGAGAAGACGAAGAAGAAGAAGAAGAAATAGAATAAGAAGTAAATCACTGAGTTAGTAGCTACTACAAATTTCACAGTTTAAATTATGTTAGCTCATCGAACTCAGTGTAACGAAGCTGAAGTTAAATGTTGCTACTGTGTATTACCTCGGAAGAAACGTGCCACTGGATTTGATGGAAAGATGCATGATAAAAAAAATGAAACAACAGGTTTTCAATTTACTTGGCAACATTCAACAGAGAACAAAAGTAAAATCCAGTGCCTGTTAGTTCCCAGTTTTCCTTTCATCCCTCAGTTCCCCTGTAAATGTCTATCACCGTGGAATGTCGGTTGCTCTTGATGGCGTTCCATCATCCAAAGTGTCTTCAACATCCGCCCTTAAGAGCTGTTGTTTGTGAGGATTTTTCTCTGATTTATTGCCAAGAATGTTGCACGAAACATGTTATCTTTCTCCTCTTTGTTATAAGATCCAAATACAGAGCTCAAACACTTCGGTCAATTTTGACGGAGGCAAAGCTCAGAAGTGTACACGTTACATCTATATTTCTGTATAAGAAACGGACTGCCAAATCTCGCATGAAATGTTCTTCATATTTTCACAAGGGTTTTCTATTTTTAATATTGTAAATAGGTGTAAATAAAATAAATGATGAATGAGGACGTGTATTTGAGTAACGACATTCAAATGCTGAATAGTTTGGTTTTATTTTTAAATTTTGGCAACATAATAGTTAATAGTAGTCGTGAGATTAATTTTACTGTCCAATCTCCACAATGTGTGTTGATAAACAAAGATAATGAATAATAATGAATGATGAATAATGAATTTGGTGAAATAATGAATAATGAATTTGGTGAAATAATGAATAATGAATGATAAAACAAAGACACCCACCCTTGCTCTTCAGATTCTAGGAGTATTTCATGTTGTCCTGACTCTTCCATTTGGGTACTTTTGATGGCTGTCTGCTACAGTACCAAGATATGCCTCGTTAATGACGTGTTTTAGACACTTTGTTTCTGCCTCATCTTTTACTGCTTTGTTGGTATCGATTTGGACTGGATTTGATCATGCTGGTACTGCCTGTTGAAGGATTGCTTGTTGGAAGATCGTTTGTTGGAGGAGTGCTTGCTAGATGATCGCTTGCTGAAAGATTGTTTGGTGGAGGATTGTTTGATGGAAGACTGCTTGTTGGAGGATTGTTTGTTGGAGGATTGCTTGTTGGATGATTGCTTGTTTTCCATGTACATGTACTCCCTATCTGCAGCTGACCATAAGAGTATTCCACAAGCACTAAATATTTCCCTCTTTAAGACAGGTAACTCCCGTCTCATTTCTTCTGATTTCTGACAGGAATAGGATGTCTTCACTTCTCCTTATAGACTGTCAAGGATGTCTTCACTTATCCTTATAGATTGTGAAGGATGTCTTCACTTCTCCTTATAGATTGTGAAGGATGTCTTCACTTATCCTTATAGATTGTGAAGGATGTCTTCACTTCTCCTTATAGATTGTGAAGGATGTCTTCACTTCTCCTTATAGACTGTCAAGGATGTCTTCACTTCTCTTTATAGATTGTGAAGGATGTCTTCACTTCTCCTTATGGATTGTGAAAGTGAAGTTGGGGGGGGGGGGGGGGTCGCTGAGCGGGGGGAAACTATTTTCAGTCTAATAAAATTGTTATCAGTCTCCATGAGGACCCCCCAGCCCACCCCAGCCTGTATCTGTCTCTTGGAACATCTTTAACTACTAAACCTGTATTGACTGAGGTCACTGCCAGCTGCTAATGCATTCATTTCTACATTAAAACACTCGTGAAGAACCTGCCTCTTCTTGTTATATTTTCTAGCTTGACTCTCTTGAAACAATGATGAACGAACTTAGAGTCTTTGGCATGGTGTCAGAGAGGCTTGATTTTGGTTTTCCGAAAACGGCGGATTCGGGGGTCAAGGGTCAACTTACCTCGTGGTTTTCTGGGGGGGGGGGGGGGGGGTACCTGCGTTATTGGTCACTTGATGTGTAATTTGTAGCCCGAACGGAGAGCCAGTTCAGTCACTTTTTTCTGAGACATACGGCGAGGTAACATGGGCGAGCATGTGATTGTGGAAGATCTGGATGTGAATACTGAAGTTTCTGATATTGTGTTGTGGAATAAAAGAATGTTCTGCTGTGAACCCTAAATGTTTACCCGGAGCCGCCTCGTGTTGTAAGTTCTATATGTAAGTTGTCGTAAGTCGGATGTAGAGTAATTGTAAGTTCTATATGCAAGTTGTCGTAAGTCGGATGTAGAGTAATTGTAAGTTCTATATGCAAGTTGTCGTAAGTCGGATGTAGAGTAATTGTAAGTTCTATACGTAAGTTGTCTTAAGTCGGATGTAGAGTATTGTGACAGTAAAGCGTGATATGTGTTAAATGTTAAGTGTGTGATAATTTCCATTAAGATTATGATTTTGTGAAGCATAGTTTCACTGCTGAGATTTTCATCACCGTGTTTGACATATGTGAATGCTTCTGTTTTGCTCGTGGACACTGCCAATTGTTTCCTTGGTGTTTTGTGTGTTCACACACTTGTGTAGTGTTGTTCAGTGTCAATTCACCCATGATTACAATGCTATGACATGTGCTATTTTAATATGAGTCATACTGCTATTAATGTGTCATTGCTCATGTCATTATTGCATTTTATTTGATGATGACAACGCATTTTGATATATGCAGATGAGTTGGCAAGAGACCCCTTTATGTGTAAGGGAGTGTGGCTAACTCATGATTGTGTGGATATGCATTTAAGTTGAATATAAGACAAGAGAGTCGTAAGAGATGTGACAATAAGTATTAGCGTGACGAGGAGAGAGGCTTGGTTTGGTCATGTTGATTTTCATACGAAAAACTATACATATGTATGGTCACATTTTTCATGTTGATGTTAACTGTTTGTGAGAATTTACAGTTGTATCAATCTATGTTATCTAGTGTGAACGTGTGTTGTGTCTGGTGTTTTAATTTAAATAAACCATTTATTTGCCTTGATCAAATTATGTCTCTAAGTAGATATTGTTGTTGGTAGATGTAATGCTGAATGAGATGCTGATTTTTATTCCTACTAGAAAAAGTCATTTAGGGTAGCTGACTAGACACAAAACTGAAAGGGCGAGGACCTGGGGTAGTGGATCGTCTGGAGGAGCGCAGCTTTTGAGAGAGTTGTTCCACGTACAGTTGTAGTACACTGGGAGCTGAACTCATTAAATAACGGCCGGCGATTTAACCCATGAGCACCAAGAGAAGAGAACCTCCTACGATGATGACAAAGAAGTAAGATAAAGATAAGAATTATGGTAATAAAGTTGAGATAACACTAAATAAGAAAGCACCAGTAAAATTTTACAATTCTTTTCTTTTGCAACTTCAATGACCCTAATTAATAACTCTGGTTACTACATGAGTACACTCTTTCAAACAATCACTTTGTGAAGAATTCAGTGAGTACTTGTAGTGATAGACAAACCCCTCACTAATGTAGATATTACCTTTTGGATACCAGGAATTCTCTCAAAATTCAAAATTTTCCGAAAACACAGAATTATCATGTACGTTGTGGAGTTTCCATCAAAATTACCATATATCAGAAAATATAATTTCGAGAATTTTATAAAAATAAATTGTATTTTTGTTGAAACAATGAATTTTCAGTCTTACGTGTTTTTTCAACAATTCTTATCTTTTATCTATTGTCAAACTACGTTACTTGTTATGTTAAACTAAAGCACGTTACCCGTTATGTTAAACTAAAGCACGTTACCCGTTATGTTAAACTAAAGCACGTTACCTGTTATGTTAAACTAACGCACGTTACCTGTTATGTTAAACTAAAGCACGTTACCTGTTATGTTAAACTAAAGCACGTTACGTGTTATGTTAAACTAAAGCACGTTACCTGTTATGTTAAACTAAAGCACGTTACCTGTTATGTTAAACTAAAGCACGTTACCTGTTATGTTAAACTAAAGCACGTTACCCGTTATGTTAAACTAAAGCACGTTACCTGTTATGTTAAACTAACGCACGTTACCTGTTATGTTAAACTAAAGCACGTTACCTGTTATGTTAAACTAAAGCACGTTACGTGTTATGTTAAACTAAAGCACGTTACCTGTTATGTTAAACTAACGCACGTTACCTGTTATGTTAAACTAACGCTGAAGGTACTTAAAATGGCTGTGAATTAAAACAGAAAAAAACCTCGACCTGCTTCGTCCTGGAACGTAGTACAGCCACACACAGTGACATTTCTGAAAACATGAACTCTGTAGTGTTACCTCAGACAATCATACAATTATTCTTTCTACCTCAGACGATCACACAATTACTCTTTCTACCTCCTACAATCACACAATTACTCTTTCTATCTCAGACAATCACACAATTACTCTTTCTACCTCAGACAATCACACAGTTACTCTTTCTACCTCAGACAATCATACAATTACTCTTTTCTACTTCAGACAATCACACAATTACTCTTTCTACCTCAGACAATCATACAATTACTATTTCTATCACAGAAATCATAAAATTACTCTTTCTACCTCAGACAATCATACAATTACTATTTCTACCACAGAAATCATAAAATTACTCTTTCTATCTCAGAAATCATAAAATTACTCTGTCTACCTCAGACAATCATACAATTACTCTTTCATTGTGCTATTACAGGAACAGAAAACAACTCTCTTATAAAGTAGAGAGCTCCAAGTTTGCAGTCTCGAATGTTTTTATACTGCTCTATTGCCATCGATTTTGTCCTCGCAAGTGATGTTTTCAAAGTGCAACAGTTTTTTTACATTAACCAGTTTCCTTTAGCTAATTTAATCACAACTGCGCGCGGCTGTTAACACATTCTTTCACACTTTGGATTTTGTGCTTTTCCTCTGTTCATCGAAGTCATACTGGGATCTAGGAGATGTGCAGTTAGAAAACACAGGAAGAATCACCGCCCGCAGAATGGCCAAGATTAAAATGACACCGATAAAAAAAAAAGAAACTCTGAACACGAAATAAGCACAACCTTCTATGACACTTGTGAGAGGAAAGAACACGTAATGAGTGTCTACAGTTATCTAACGTTCTCCTGCGACAATACAAACCTGCGGTCAGGCAGGATCACAACATTGCAATTTCTGAGGAACTTTCTTCACACTGGCCGAAAAAATGTTTTGAAGTTTAATGAGGCTGGTCTTGTGAAGGACAAGATAAGGTCAAGATCTGATCTGGTGGACTCCAGTTCTAATTTCATTGACAGGAGATACAGCCGCTGACGATGGTGTTCTTTTCATCTGTGATTCAGCACAGATATCTCATTCTCAGCGTCATTCCTATCTCACAATGAGTCATCTCATCTACGGCTAATTCAGGCGCAAAGCAATTTCCTTTTTTGCCTGTTTGTTGTAGTTCTGTCCATTCCTTCAATTGTGTACTTGAAATACTGGGGGTTTTTCTTTATCCTCGCTGTCTACAGAGTATTCACAAAAGTTCATTGACGCTTTCCAGGGCCCGGTGTATGAAGAAAGATGCATGTCCATGTAGAAAATGTGTGCTATTTTATCAAGAAATTCTCAAACTTTTAGAGATATCTTACTGGGATCAGTGCCAGCCATTTTAGTGACACACTAATCTATGTACATGTGCCCAGGTGCCCCAAACTGTTGAACATATCCTCCAGAACTGCATCAACTACGAGACACTGAGAAATAATTACTGGCCCAGTGAAACCACTAAAGAAGATAAGCTCTACGGTTCCATACATGAGTTACAAAAAACAGTGAAATTTATCGAAGAGACAGGACTGCAGATATAGACAGACAATGCGAACGAAGAAGAAGAAGTGACACACGCATTCGCGTTGTTTTGTGCCAGTTTCTGTCTGCGCTGTGCAGGTTTGTACCTGTGCTGTGTCAATTTTTATCTGTGCTGTGCCAGGTTTTGGCTCTTCTATGTCAGTTTCTGTCTGTGTTGCGCCAGTTTTTGTCTGTGTTGTGAAAGTTTTTGTCTGTCTTGTGAAAGTTTCTGTCTGCGTTGTGCCAGTTTTTGTCTGTGTTGTGCCAGTTTTTGTCTGTCTTGTGAAAGTTTCTGTCTGTGCGGTGCCAGTTTTTGTTTGTGTTGTGCAGTTTCTGTCTGTGCTGTACCAGTTTCTGTCTGTTTTGTGTTAGTTTTTTTTCTGTGTCATTTTCTCTTTGTGCCGTGCCAGTTTCTGTCTGTGCTGTACCAGTTTCTGTCTGTCTTGTGTTAATTTTTGTTCTGTCATTTTCTCTTTGCGTCGTGCCAGTTTCTGTCTGCAATGTGACAGTTTCTGTCTGTGCTGTGCCAGTTTTTGTTTGTCATACCAGAAGGTGAAACAATTATTTCGTTTACAAAGCGGTGTAAGAGAATGTTACATTCTGTTACAGATTTTTTGTGTGAGAAACCCTGTTTTTGTTGTGGTCAAACAGTTAAAGAGCACAACTCCCCTGCTTATGGTAGCCCGAAAAAAAGTATTATATTGAGTGAGAACCCAGTCACGTGGGAGAACCCAGTCACATGGGAGAAACCAGTCACGTGGGAGAACCCAGTCACATGGGAGAACCCATAGGTGGGATGTAGGAGTAAGTTAGTTTTTCGTCTGAATATTGTAGAGACAGGTCACGTGTGGGTTTTTCTATGTAAAGGACGTTTGTTAGGACTTGGTTCGTCATGTAAGTTTTTTGTAATTGATTGTCCTTGTTAGGACAACTGTGTATTTAATTAAGTGAGAATGTATTTTTTGGTAGATGGATTTGTCCTTTCTAGGACAAAATGTTAAGTTTATTATGTAGTGTTGTAAGTTTGATTGTTATTTTTAGGACAAAATGTGATTCTTTGTTGGGAGGTTGTGCATGGAGTTTTTTTTTCAGTATATATGAGGTTGGTATGTTTTTTTATGTTGTATGTTAGTGTGAGGGTCCCATGGCGATGCTATTCGTCCGGACCGTTATCTATCCTCATGGTAATTGTTTCCATCAGTTACACACCGCATCCATTTACAACACGCATTTAACAAATGTGAATTTATCATTAAACTTTTATGATTTCTGTACCTGATGAATCCTATGATAACTGGATTCATGTTGAGTGTCAGCTGTGGTTGTTGAGTGAGTTGATTACATGTAATTGGTCAAGCTCGTGCACGGATATGTAGTGGCTGTTGTCCCGGGTTTTCGTGTGTCACACGGAGTATATCAATCAAACGTCTGTTGTGCCACTTGTGAAGCAGTCAAGAAAATTTACTCGGTAAACGGTGACGTTTGTAACAGTAAATAAAGAATACTCAATTCAGTACTTCAAGACGGTAGCTGCTCACACACACACACATATGTTGGCACAGTACAGTACGGTATGTGGCAAGACACGTGTTTAGTGTTTAGTAATACATCATTTACAATTAGCAGATGAACAGTTTGGATTTGTTGAAAGAAAAGGGAACACAGAATGCCATTTATGCTTTACGAACACTAACAGAAAGAGCTTTAGAAGTACAGAAAGATCTCTACTTATGCTTCATTGATTACACCAAGGCATTTGACATGGTGAAACATAATGAAATTATTAAAATGCTTGAAGACATCAGTATAGACGGCAAAGACCTGAGGATTCTAAAACATCTATACTGGCCACCAAGAAGCAGCAATTCGAGTTGAAAATAATTGGAAAATATCAACCTATAAAACAAGGGGTGCGACAAGGATGTGTACTATCTCCAGACCGTTTTTCTCTGTACAGCGAGAATATTCTAAGAACGACCATCACAGAACCAGGCATAAAAATTGGAGGATACAATTAACAAGCTTCGGTATGCTGACGACACAGTACTGATAGCTGAGAACCAACAAGACCTGCAAAATCTCTTGGATAAAGTCGCCAAAGAAAGTGAACAGAAAGGCCTTACTTTGAACATCAAAAAGACAGAGACTATGGTTATATCTAAGAAACAGAATCCACCAGCATGCAGTATAAAATCAAAATGAACTATTCTAAAGCAGGTGCAGAAATTCAAATACCTTGGAGCAATAATAACTTCAGATAGGAAATGCAGAACAGGAATTAGGAACAGAATAGGCCAAGCAAAGACTGCATTTCAGAGAATGAGAAACATTAACCAACACATCCTTATCAATGAATGTTAGAAAACGAGTCCTAAAGTGATATATCGAACCTATCTTGTTACGTGGAAGTGAATCATGGACAATAGGCAGGTCTGCATAAAAATCATTGGAAGCAGCAGAAATGTGGTTTATTAGAAAAATGTTGCGAATCCCCTGGGCAGCAAAAATAACTAATGAAGAATGTATGAGAAGAGCTGGAGAGACAAAAAAAAACCTTGTCAAAAAGATAAGACAGAGACAATGTACTTTCACAGGACATGCATTGAGAAGAGGGGGTATTGAAAATGTTATAACAACAGGAAAAATAGAAGGAAGAAGATCAAGAGGAAAACCAAGAGAAATGATACTGGACAGTCTGATGGGATGGTGTGAGAGGAGATCATCAACTGAGCTGATGGCCTGCGTGAAGGATCGTGTACCTGGAGAAGCATAATAGCCAAAGCCAGTCGGCACGGCACATGATGATGATGATTGTAAGGAGTGGGGAAAAAGCAAGCAGTGACCCGGTTTTGCTTGGAAATCCCACTGGCCAGAGACGGGCTTTTTTTTAATGGAAATGCCCAGTCCTTCGAGTCCGTCGCGGATCAGGTATATAAGACAAGAAGAGAGAAGTTTAGAGGAGATTCCATAAGCTGAACACGTTGGAGTCCAGCGACCGTGTCATCGTTCAGACGTGGACGAGAGTGGTCATTCGATGGATGGAGGCTGACATATGTTGTTTAGTTGTGTGCATTTGTAATCAGGGTTGAACTCATATTATTCAAGGAAATGTTTTTTTATGATTCAATAACGCGTGTGGAAATATATAAATATATGGACTTCATGCGCATAGGAATCGTTTGATTCGTATTGCCTTGTGGATCAGAATTTTTGTAAATACAAAGATCGTGATTTTATAAAAAGGATTGTTGTTTCGTGTTCCTGTTATTTATATGTAAGGTGAACGTATGGTGTAGTCACCCTTCCACCACTCAGTACGACGGCGGCAAGACAGAAATAAAAGATTGAACAATAATTCACGTCAGTAAAGTAAATATAAAATAAACACCAATAAGTGAAAATACTACATGTGGTGACCGTGACCCAACGAATCTTCGTTGCATATATGATAATATATGTTTAATATGTCAGCTGACCTTGTTACAAACCATTTGGATTAATACTGGAACATAGGAGGTCACCGTTTGCACAAACATCGTTGATAAGAGGCCAGTCAGGGTTCCGTGTTTAGCGATTGTACAGGGGAAATTCCACCACGAAAAGGTCAAAGCTCAGCGCCCACGTGCGTGTTACGTCACATCAGGACAGAGGCTCCAACAAGTTTGTGCTTAAAAAAAAATTATTCCCGCGTGAGGACAACCCTACTGGAATTTCCAGTTAGAGTGGAGCAGTCCTAGGCGGAAGAAATTTGTGTTAGTCTCGGAACGGACAGGCTGGACAGTAAGTCAGTACGGAGAATCACGCATAGTGCTGCAGTGTAAACATGCACACGGTGTAATAAAAAAAAAATCTCGGAAAATATTTCTACAAATATTCAACCGATAATCTTCGTCAAAAGGCCAAGAACCATGGAGTCTGCAACAAATATCGAACCCAAACTAGAAGCTGACCCGGTCACCACAATGACCGAAGCCTTGAGACAATTAAAAGTAACCTTCGCCACTCAAGGTTTACCCTGCCACATCGATACCTACGATGGCGATCCACAGAGACTCCAACAATGGATAGAACAAACAGAAAAATATGCGTTTGTGCATAACCTACATGATTCGCAAAAGAAAAACATATTCCTTATTACAGCAACGGCGAGTGTTTCAGACTTTGTCTCCAGGTGAATTCAAGAGAACTCAGACGAAACATATGCGGATTTTAAGAAAGAACTAGCTAAATGTTTCAGCAAAGGCATCGATCCTCACGCAGCCTTGAGACAAATAAGCAATTTGAAGCAACACAAAGAAGAGCCAATCCAAAACATGGCAGAAACAATGAAACTGGCAAAACAAGCCTTCGACAACGACAAGATACATGAACCGGCCACACAGCATTTGCTGGCAAATTTTTTTTATAGACGCTGTGTATGACAAAGCAATCAAAACTAAGTTAATCAAGAAAGACATCCAGACATTAAACTCGGCAATCAACACAGCTATCGAAATGGAGCAGTTCACAAAAAGACTAACATTCCGCATGGCCAACGGGGAGACCCCATGCCCGACAACTGAACCAATGACTTCTTTTTTACGCAACGACAGTGCTACACAAAGACAAGCTGCCTCGGAAAGCGCAATTCAAAGCACGGCCACCGTGGCCCAGGTCTCTTATCAGGACACGCAGACAAACATAAGATATAAACCATGTTTCAACTGCGGCATTCATGGGCACATAGCTCGCCAATGCAGATATGAATCTACACCCGTATCAACCAGAAGTTCATGGAGGAGCACGCAGACCAACCATGAGTATACACCACCCAGATTCACCAGACCACCTGAGGACCGATACAGAACACCACGAGATTCCACACCAAAATACAGTCTACAACCAACAGAGAAGACGCTCGGAAAACTTCAACGGAGGTATGGTAAACGGTCCACTCTACCTCTACAAGTAGCAACGGGCCGTATCACAACACTTGAAAACGGCACAAATGCAACTTCCACCATCCCGTGCAGATAAACAACACCATCATCCACACACTCATCGACGCTGGCAGCGAAGTCAGTCTGATCAGACAAAACGTATGGGAAACTATTCGCTCAAACACGGTATTACTGCCCAGCGAAGGCAAACTCTGGACTGTCGATAATTACGAATTAAGGGCAAAAGGAATCACATGGATAAACATATGCATAGGAGGACAAACTCATAAACAAAAGTTTATGGTTGTAGACAGAATGTGCAGACCCCCAATACTAGCCAGAGATTTTCTATCTCACACAAAAGCAACAGTGGATTTCGGAAGCATGCAACTATCGATTGGAAATACCAAAGTACTTATGAAAAACGAATACGAGATTTGCTCAACGATCAGAGCTACTTGTGACGTCGCAATTAAACCACAAACAATAACCATCGTACCAGCAAACTTGCAAAGACTTTTACCGGCATTTAAAGATACGGAGTTAATGATCACTATTCACCAGAACAGTGTATTACTTCACGAACCTTGTGGTAAAACTATAGACAGTATCGTTAACCCTGATAAACAAGGAAAATGCCTCGTGACTATAGCCAACAACTCCAACAGGCATTTTAGAATAAAAAAGGACAAATCATAGCAAAAGCAGAGTTCGGCCTCGACATAAATAATATAAATAAAGAACAAACACAGAACAACGCAAATACCACCAGATCTACTGATAGAATCCAACAACTGCTTACACAAATGCAGGTAAATCCAAAACATGAAGGAGCTATCAAAACGATAATAGACAAGAATCAAGACATTTTTGCAAATAACGACTTAGAATTGGGCAGAACCATCCAGCTGCACATAGACACTGGATCCAACCCACCAGCATACACAAAACCATACCCTACGCCACTCAAACACAGAGGCATTATAGAGAAAGCAATGAAGGATATGCTAGAGGCAAAGATCATAGAACGAGCACCACTGTCCAAGTGGAACTCACCGATAGTTATAATAGTAAGAAAAAAGGACGGAACACATCGCTTTTGCTGCGATTTTAGAGGACTAAACAAAATCACGACTCCCATCACACACCAGATGCCCAACGTAGAAGAAATTATGTCAGTACTCAACGGCGCAAAATACTTTACCACACTGGACGCTAAATCAGAATATTGGAGTATACCCCTAACAGATGACTCTAAAGTGAAGACCAGTTTCACGTCCAGTTTTGGAAAGTTCATGTTTACCAGAACTCCGTTTGGCGTCGCCAACGCTGCAGCAGCATTAATGGATGAAGTACTGCACGGATTATCAGACCACGCCATAGTGTACATAGATGACATCCTGATTTTTACTAAGACGTCGATTCAGGACCACATCAAACACATACAATCTGTGTTTGACAGGCTAAGACAACATGACGTCAAGTTGAAAATGGCCAAGTGCAACTTCGCACAGAACAACAGAACAAAATCAATTATTTAGGCTTTACCATGAGTAGCCAAGGCATCACACCAGATAAAGAGAAAGTAAAGGCAATGGCAGAGATAGCCACACCAAGGACAATAAAACAAATATGAAGTTTTATAGGAACAATATCATACTACAGAAGGTTTATAGACAATTTTTCCCACAAGGCAGAGCCCTTAATCGCGCTCACAAGAAAATATAGCCGATTCCCCTGGTCGCCAGAATGTCAAAGGGCATTCGACACACTAAAAAATGACCTCATGCGACAGACTATGCTCGCATTCCCAGATTTAAATAAACCGATGATACTTTACACAGACGCATCAGCAACAACAGTAAGCGCCGTGTTGCTACAAGACAACAGCACAAGACAGAGAGAGGAAAACCTAAAACCCATCTACTTTCTATCTCATAGACTAAGTGAGTCACAAAGCAAGTGGCACATCAACGAGAAAAAGGCATACGCCATAGTGTACGCGTTACAGAAACTCCACAAATATGTGTTACACAGCCAGTTAAGCATCCGAACAGACAGTATAGGACTTATAAATCTATTGAACGCCAAGCACAAGAACTTCAAAATACAACGATGGAGTCATTTCATCCAAGTCTACACTGCAGACATTCGTCATATCGCAGGAGCACAGAACCTCGCCGACCAGTTTTCTCGGCCAGGAACAGAACAGTGTAAGGACAACAATCACCAGACAGCAGAAACTGTCAACAAACAGGATAATATGCTTGAAATAAACACCATCAACTCTTCATCCTTTCTGCCAACTGATTTCCCAATGTACGATCCCTTCCCACAACCACAACCAATATCTGAAGTCTTACCAGTCCCCACCGAACAGTTACCCACCCCTCCCATCATGGCAGACGAGCAAGACCTGGAAGAGGAGATAAAGCAATTAAAAGCAGATATGAAGCACAAGCGATTACCAAGAAAAACCAGTGAAAAGTTCAGAATAGTGAATAACGTGCTATACAAAGTAGAAGAAGACGATAACGACTACTGGTTGAGAACCGTCACGCTCCAACATCTACAACAACAGGTGTTATCACAATACCACGATAATAACGGGCATATGGGGACGGAAGAAACGTTGAAAGCCATACAAATAGGATCATCATCAGGTGCCGTGCCGACTGGCGTTGGCTATTATGCTTCTCCAGAGTACCCGATCCTTCATGCAGGCCATCAGTTCAGTTGGTGATCTCCTCTCACACCATCCCGTCAGACTGTCCAGTATCATTTCTTGGTCTTCCTCTTGATCTTCTTCCTTCTATTTTTCCTGTTGTTATAATATTTTCAATGCCCCCTCTTCTCATTGCATGTCCTATGAAAGTACATTGTCTCTCTCTTATCTTTCTGACAAGGTTTTTTGTCTCTCCAGCTCTTCTCATACATTCTTCATTAGTTATTTTTGCTGCCCAGGGGATTCGCAACATTCTTCTAATAAACCACATTTCTGCTGCTTCCAATGATTTTTGTGCAGACGTGCCTATTGTCCATGATTCACTTCCATATAACAAGATAGGTTCAATATAGCATTTTAGGACTCGTTTTCTAACATTCATTGATAAAGATGTGTTAGCTAATATGTTTCTCATTCTCTGAAATGCAGTCTTTGCTTGGCCTATTCTGTTCCTAATTTCTGTTTTGCATTTCCCATCTGAAGTTATTACTGCTCCAAGGTATTTGAATTTCTGCACCTGCTTTAGAATGGTTCCGTTTAATTTAATACTGCATGCTGGTAGATTCTGTTTCTTAGATATAACCATAGTCTCTGTCTTTTTGATGTTCAAAGTAAGGCCTTTCTGTTCACTTTCTTTGGCGACTTTATCCAAGAGATTTTGCAGGTCTTGTTGGTTCTCCGCTATCAGTACTTGATATACAAATAGGATACTATTGGAAAAACATGAGAGAGGACGTAAACCAGCACATAGAGCAGTGCCAAACGTGCAAATCAAGAAATTCTCAAACTTTTAGAGATATCTTACTGGGATCAGTGCCAGCCATTTTAGTGACACACTAATCTATGTACATGTGCCCAGGTGCCCCAAACTGTTGAACATATCCTCCAGAACTGCATCAACTACGAGACACTGAGAAATAATTACTGGCCCAGTGAAACCACTAAAGAAGATAAGCTCTACGGTTCCATACATGAGTTACAAAAAACAGTGAAATTTATCGAAGAGACAGGACTGCAGATATAGACAGACAATGCGAACGAAGAAGAAGAAGTGACACACGCATTCGCGTTGTTTTGTGCCAGTTTCTGTCTGCGCTGTGCAGGTTTGTACCTGTGCTGTGTCAATTTTTATCTGTGCTGTGCCAGGTTTTGGCTCTTCTATGTCAGTTTCTGTCTGTGTTGCGCCAGTTTTTGTCTGTGTTGTGAAAGTTTTTGTCTGTCTTGTGAAAGTTTCTGTCTGCGTTGTGCCAGTTTTTGTCTGTGTTGTGCCAGTTTTTGTCTGTCTTGTGAAAGTTTCTGTCTGTGCGGTGCCAGTTTTTGTTTGTGTTGTGCAGTTTCTGTCTGTGCTGTACCAGTTTCTGTCTGTTTTGTGTTAGTTTTTTTCTGTGTCATTTTCTCTTTGTGCCGTGCCAGTTTCTGTCTGTGCTGTACCAGTTTCTGTCTGTCTTGTGTTAATTTTTGTTCTGTCATTTTCTCTTTGCGTCGTGCCAGTTTCTGTCTGCAATGTGACAGTTTCTGTCTGTGCTGTGCCAGTTTTTGTTTGTCATACCAGAAGGTGAAACATTATTTCGTTTACAAAGCGGTGTAAGAGAATGTTACATTCTGTTACAGATTTTTTGTGTGAGAAACCCTGTTTTTGTTGTGGTCAAACAGTTAAAGAGCACAACTCCCTGCTTATGGTAGCCCGAAAAAAAGTATTATATTGAGTGAGAACCCAGTCACGTGGGAGAACCCAGTCACATGGGAGAAACCAGTCACGTGGGAGAACCCAGTCACATGGGAGAACCCATAGGTGGGATGTAGGAGTAAGTTAGTTTTTCGTCTGAATATTGTAGAGACAGGTCACGTGTGGGTTTTTCTATGTAAAGGACGTTTGTTAGGACTTGGTTCGTCATGTAAGTTTTTTGTAATTGATTGTCCTTGTTAGGACAACTGTGTATTTAATTAAGTGAGAATGTATTTTTTGGTAGATGGATTTGTCCTTTCTAGGACAAAATGTTAAGTTTATTATGTAGTGTTGTAAGTTTGATTGTTATTTTTAGGACAAAATGTGATTCTTTGTTGGGAGGTTGTGCATGGAGTTTTTTTTCAGTATATATGAGGTTGGTATGTTTTTTTATGTTGTATGTTAGTGTGAGGGTCCCATGGCGATGCTATTCGTCCGGACCGTTATCTATCCTCATGGTAATTGTTTCCATCAGTTACACACCGCATCCATTTACAACACGCATTTAACAAATGTGAATTTATCATTAAACTTTTATGATTTCTGTACCTGATGAATCCTATGATAACTGGATTCATGTTGAGTGTCAGCTGTGGTTGTTGAGTGAGTTGATTACATGTAATTGGTCAAGCTCGTGCACGGATATGTAGTGGCTGTTGTCCCGGGTTTTCGTGTGTCACACGGAGTATATCAATCAAACGTCTGTTGTGCCACTTGTGAAGCAGTCAAGAAAATTTACTCGGTAAACGGTGACGTTTGTAACAGTAAATAAAGAATACTCAATTCAGTACTTCAAGACGGTAGCTGCTCACACACACACACATATGTTGGCACAGTACAGTACGGTATGTGGCAAGACACGTGTTTAGTGTTTAGATACATCATTTACAATTAGCAGATGAACAGTTTGGATTTGTTGAAAGAAAAGGGAACACAGAATGCCATTTATGCTTTACGAACACTAACAGAAAGAGCTTTAGAAGTACAGAAAGATCTCTACTTATGCTTCATTGATTACACCAAGGCATTTGACATGGTGAAACATAATGAAATTATTAAAATGCTTGAAGACATCAGTATAGACGGCAAAGACCTGAGGATTCTAAAACATCTATACTGGCCACCAAGAAGCAGCAATTCGAGTTGAAAATATAATTGGAAAATATCAACCTATAAAACAAGGGGTGCGACAAGGATGTGTACTATCTCCAGACCGTTTTTCTCTGTACAGCGAGAATATTCTAAGAACGACCATCACAGAACCAGGCATAAAAATTGGAGGATACAATATTAACAAGCTTCGGTATGCTGACGACACAGTACTGATAGCTGAGAACCAACAAGACCTGCAAAATCTCTTGGATAAAGTCGCCAAAGAAAGTGAACAGAAAGGCCTTACTTTGAACATCAAAAAGACAGAGACTATGGTTATATCTAAGAAACAGAATCCACCAGCATGCAGTATAAAATCAAAATGAACTATTCTAAAGCAGGTGCAGAAATTCAAATACCTTGGAGCAATAATAACTTCAGATAGGAAATGCAGAACAGGAATTAGGAACAGAATAGGCCAAGCAAAGACTGCATTTCAGAGAATGAGAAACATTAACCAACACATCCTTATCAATGAATGTTAGAAAACGAGTCCTAAAGTGATATATCGAACCTATCTTGTTACGTGGAAGTGAATCATGGACAATAGGCAGTCTGCATAAAAATCATTGGAAGCAGCAGAAATGTGGTTTATTAGAAAAATGTTGCGAATCCCCTGGGCAGCAAAAAAACTAATGAAGAATGTATGAGAAGAGCTGGAGAGACAAAAAAAACCTTGTCAAAAAGATAAGACAGAGACAATGTACTTTCACAGGACATGCATTGAGAAGAGGGGGTATTGAAAATGTTATAACAACAGGAAAAATAGAAGGAAGAAGATCAAGAGGAAAACCAAGAGAAATGATACTGGACAGTCTGATGGGATGGTGTGAGAGGAGATCATCAACTGAGCTGATGGCCTGCGTGAAGGATCGTGTACCTGGAGAAGCATAATAGCCAAGCCAGTCGGCACGGCACATGATGATGATGATTGTAAGGAGTGGGGAAAAAGCAAGCAGTGACCCGGTTTTGCTTGGAAATCCCACTGGCCAGAGACGGGCTTTTTTTTAATGGAAATGCCCAGTCCTTCGAGTCCGTCGCGGATCAGGTATATAAGACAAGAAGAGAGAAGTTTAGAGGAGATTCCATAAGCTGAACACGTTGGAGTCCAGCGACCGTGTCATCGTTCAGACGTGGACGAGAGTGGTCATTCGATGGATGGAGGCTGACATATGTTGTTTAGTTGTGTGCATTTGTAATCAGGGTTGAACTCATATTATTCAAGGAAATGTTTTTTTATGATTCAATAACGCGTGTGGAAATATATAAATATATGGACTTCATGCGCATAGGAATCGTTTGATTCGTATTGCCTTGTGGATCAGAATTTTTGTAAATACAAAGATCGTGATTTTATAAAAAGGATTGTTGTTTCGTGTTCCTGTTATTTATATGTAAGGTGTGAACGTATGGTGTAGTCACCCTTCCACCACTCAGTACGACGGCGGCAAGACAGAAATAAAAGATTGAACAATAATTCACGTCAGTAAAGTAAATATAAAATAAACACCAATAAGTGAAAATACTACATGTGGTGACCGTGACCCAACGAATCTTCGTTGCATATATGATAATATATGTTTAATATGTCAGCTGACCTTGTTACAAACCATTGGATTAATACTGGAACATAGGAGGTCACCGTTTGCACAAACATCGTTGATAAGAGGCCAGTCAGGGTTCCGTGTTTAGCGATTGTACAGGGGAAATTCCACCACGAAAAGGTCAAAGCTCAGCGCCCACGTGCGTGTTACGTCACATCAGGACAGAGGCTCCAACAAGTTTGTGCTTAAAAAAAAATTATTCCCGCGTGAGGACAACCCTACTGGAATTTCCAGTTAGAGTGGAGCAGTCCTAGGCGGAAGAAATTTGTGTTAGTCTCGGAACGGACAGGCTGGACAGTAAGTCAGTACGGAGAATCACGCATAGTGCTGCAGTGTAAACATGCACACGGTGTAATAAAAAAAAATCTCGGAAAATATTTCTACAAATATTCAACCGATAATCTTCGTCAAAAGGCCAAGAACCATGGAGTCTGCAACAAATATCGAACCCAAACTAGAAGCTGACCCGGTCACCACAATGACCGAAGCCTTGAGACAATTAAAAGTAACCTTCGCCACTCAAGGTTTACCCTGCCACATCGATACCTACGATGGCGATCCACAGAGACTCCAACAATGGATAGAACAAACAGAAAAATATGCGTTTGTGCATAACCTACATGATTCGCAAAAGAAAAACATATTCCTTATTACAGCAACGGCGAGTGTTTCAGACTTTGTCTCCAGGTGAATTCAAGAGAACTCAGACGAAACATATGCGGATTTTAAGAAAGAACTAGCTAAATGTTTCAGCAAAGGCATCGATCCTCACGCAGCCTTGAGACAAATAAGCAATTTGAAGCAACACAAAGAAGAGCCAATCCAAAACATGGCAGAAACAATGAAACTGGCAAAACAAGCCTTCGACAACGACAAGATACATGAACCGGCCACACAGCATTTGCTGGCAAATTTTTTTATAGACGCTGTGTATGACAAAGCAATCAAAACTAAGTTAATCAAGAAAGACATCCAGACATTAAACTCGGCAATCAACACAGCTATCGAAATGGAGCAGTTCACAAAAAGACTAACATTCCGCATGGCCAACGGGGAGACCCCATGCCGACAACTGAACCAATGACTTCTTTTTTACGCAACGACAGTGCTACACAAAGACAAGCTGCCTCGGAAAGCGCAATTCAAAGCACGGCCACCGTGGCCCAGGTCTCTTATCAGGACACGCAGACAAACATAAGATATAAACCATGTTTCAACTGCGGCATTCATGGGCACATAGCTCGCCAATGCAGATATGAATCTACACCCGTATCAACCAGAAGTTCATGGAGGAGCACGCAGACCAACCATGAGTATACACCACCCAGATTCACCAGACCACCTGAGGACCGATACAGAACACCACGAGATTCCACACCAAAATACAGTCTACAACCAACAGAGAAGACGCTCGGAAAACTTCAACGGAGGTATGGTAAACGGTCCACTCTACCTCTACAAGTAGCAACGGGCCGTATCACAACACTTGAAAACGGCACAAATGCAACTTCCACCATCCCGTGCAGATAAACAACACCATCATCCACACACTCATCGACGCTGGCAGCGAAGTCAGTCTGATCAGACAAAACGTATGGGAAACTATTCGCTCAAACACGGTATTACTGCCCAGCGAAGGCAAACTCTGGACTGTCGATAATTACGAATTAAGGGCAAAAGGAATCACATGGATAAACATATGCATAGGAGGACAAACTCATAAACAAAAGTTTATGGTTGTAGACAGAATGTGCAGACCCCCAATACTAGCCAGAGATTTTCTATCTCACACAAAAGCAACAGTGGATTTCGGAAGCATGCAACTATCGATTGGAAATACCAAAGTACTTATGAAAAACGAATACGAGATTTGCTCAACGATCAGAGCTACTTGTGACGTCGCAATTAAACCACAAACAATAACCATCGTACCAGCAAACTTGCAAAGACTTTTACCGGCATTTAAAGATACGGAGTTAATGATCACTATTCACCAGAACAGTGTATTACTTCACGAACCTTGTGGTAAAACTATAGACAGTATCGTAACCCTGATAAACAAGGAAAATGCCTCGTGACTATAGCCAACAACTCCAACAGGCATTTTAGAATAAAAAAGGACAAATCATAGCAAAAGCAGAGTTCGGCCTCGACATAAATAATATAAATAAAGAACAAACACAGAACAACGCAAATACCACCAGATCTACTGATAGAATCCAACAACTGCTTACACAAATGCAGGTAAATCCAAAACATGAAGGAGCTATCAAAACGATAATAGACAAGAATCAAGACATTTTTGCAAATAACGACTTAGAATTGGGCAGAACCATCCAGCTGCACATAGACACTGGATCCAACCCACCAGCATACACAAAACCATACCCTACGCCACTCAAACACAGAGGCATTATAGAGAAAGCAATGAAGGATATGCTAGAGGCAAAGATCATAGAACGAGCACCACTGTCCAAGTGGAACTCACCGATAGTTATAATAGTAAGAAAAAAGGACGGAACACATCGCTTTTGCTGCGATTTTAGAGGACTAAACAAAATCACGACTCCCATCACACACCAGATGCCCAACGTAGAAGAAATTATGTCAGTACTCAACGGCGCAAAATACTTTACCACACTGGACGCTAAATCAGAATATTGGAGTATACCCCTAACAGATGACTCTAAAGTGAAGACCAGTTTCACGTCCAGTTTTGGAAAGTTCATGTTTACCAGAACTCCGTTTGGCGTCGCCAACGCTGCAGCAGCATTAATGGATGAAGTACTGCACGGATTATCAGACCACGCCATAGTGTACATAGATGACATCCTGATTTTTACTAAGACGTCGATTCAGGACCACATCAAACACATACAATCTGTGTTTGACAGGCTAAGACAACATGACGTCAAGTTGAAAATGGCCAAGTGCAACTTCGCACAGAACAACAGAACAAAATCAATTATTTAGGCTTTACCATGAGTAGCCAAGGCATCACACCAGATAAAGAGAAAGTAAAGGCAATGGCAGAGATAGCCACACCAAGGACAATAAAACAAATATGAAGTTTTATAGGAACAATATCATACTACAGAAGGTTTATAGACAATTTTTCCCACAAGGCAGAGCCCTTAATCGCGCTCACAAGAAAATATAGCCGATTCCCCTGGTCGCCAGAATGTCAAAGGGCATTCGACACACTAAAAAATGACCTCATGCGACAGACTATGCTCGCATTCCCAGATTTAAATAAACCGATGATACTTTACACAGACGCATCAGCAACAACAGTAAGCGCCGTGTTGCTACAAGACAACAGCACAAGACAGAGAGAGGAAAACCTAAAACCCATCTACTTTCTATCTCATAGACTAAGTGAGTCACAAAGCAAGTGGCACATCAACGAGAAAAAGGCATACGCCATAGTGTACGCGTTACAGAAACTCCACAAATATGTGTTACACAGCCAGTTAAGCATCCGAACAGACAGTATAGGACTTATAAATCTATTGAACGCCAAGCACAAGAACTTCAAAATACAACGATGGAGTCATTTCATCCAAGTCTACACTGCAGACATTCGTCATATCGCAGGAGCACAGAACCTCGCCGACCAGTTTTCTCGGCCAGGAACAGAACAGTGTAAGGACAACAATCACCAGACAGCAGAAACTGTCAACAAACAGGATAATATGCTTGAAATAAACACCATCAACTCTTCATCCTTTCTGCCAACTGATTTCCCAATGTACGATCCCTTCCCACAACCACAACCAATATCTGAAGTCTTACCAGTCCCCACCGAACAGTTACCCACCCCTCCCATCATGGCAGACGAGCAAGACCTGGAAGAGGAGATAAAGCAATTAAAAGCAGATATGAAGCACAAGCGATTACCAAGAAAAACCAGTGAAAAGTTCAGAATAGTGAATAACGTGCTATACAAAGTAGAAGAAGACGATAACGACTACTGGTTGAGAACCGTCACGCTCCAACATCTACAACAACAGGTGTTATCACAATACCACGATAATAACGGGCATATGGGGACGGAAGAAACGTTGAAAGCCATACAAATAGGATCATCATCAGGTGCCGTGCCGACTGGCGTTGGCTATTATGCTTCTCCAGAGTACCCGATCCTTCATGCAGGCCATCAGTTCAGTTGGTGATCTCCTCTCACACCATCCCGTCAGACTGTCCAGTATCATTTCTCTTGGTCTTCCTCTTGATCTTCTTCCTTCTATTTTTCCTGTTGTTATAATATTTTCAATGCCCCCTCTTCTCATTGCATGTCCTATGAAAGTACATTGTCTCTCTCTTATCTTTCTGACAAGGTTTTTTGTCTCTCCAGCTCTTCTCATACATTCTTCATTAGTTATTTTTGCTGCCCAGGGATTCGCAACATTCTTCTAATAAACCACATTTCTGCTGCTTCCAATGATTTTTGTGCAGACGTGCCTATTGTCCATGATTCACTTCCATATAACAAGATAGGTTCAATATAGCATTTTAGGACTCGTTTTCTAACATTCATTGATAAAGATGTGTTAGCTAATATGTTTCTCATTCTCTGAAATGCAGTCTTTGCTTGGCCTATTCTGTTCCTAATTTCTGTTTTGCATTTCCCATCTGAAGTTATTACTGCTCCAAGGTATTTGAATTTCTGCACCTGCTTTAGAATGGTTCCGTTTAATTTAATACTGCATGCTGGTAGATTCTGTTTCTTAGATATAACCATAGTCTCTGTCTTTTTGATGTTCAAAGTAAGGCCTTTCTGTTCACTTTCTTTGGCGACTTTATCCAAGAGATTTTGCAGGTCTTGTTGGTTCTCCGCTATCAGTACTTGATATACAAATAGGATACTATTGGAAAAACATGAGAGAGGACGTAAACCAGCACATAGAGCAGTGCCAAACGTGCAAAACAAGAAATTTGTTACCTCTAAAAAGTCCGCTAGAAATATCCGATACCGCACCGGCATGCATGCTGAAATTAAGTATCGACTGTTCAGGACCTTATCCAGTCACCACATCAGGCAACAAGTACATCGTGCATGTAACAGACGAATATTCCGCCTCGACGGAGTGTTTTCCAACGCCAAACATCCAAAGTAAAACAGTAGCTGACTTGATAATCGACAATATCGTCCCAAGACATGGAGTACCAATTACTATAGTCACAGACAACGGTCCCGAGTTTCGTGGAGAACAATTTAAAACTATGGTGAAACGCTATAACATTCACCATATCTTCACAACACCATACCATCCTCAAGCCAATGGGACAAACGAGAGACAGCACCGCACACTGAATGATATTGTTGCCAAACTGGTAAACACGGAGGTCAGTAAATGGGACGAGTACTTGGCACAGGCGGTGGCAGCGATGAATATGAACATTTCTGAACGAACAGGATACTCCTCATTTTTCCTCATGTACGGGAGACACCCCATTCTACCCCTGGACGCCATCCTGAGACTATGAACACACTGCTACAGTGAAAATGATTCTATAGAACACACGCTAATGAAACAACATAAGGCTTTTATACAAGTGATAAACCACATAAACAGAACCAAAGACGCACGAAAGCAAAAGTACGACGAACAAAGCACAACTGAGGACATTTCTATAGGCGATCCAATATACTTATTAAACCACCATATGACATCAAAACACGACAGCAAATGGAAAACGGGATTCTTTGTTCTAAAAAAGTTATCTCCAGTATCATTTATAATAAAGAGCCAACTGACAGGAAAATACAACGAGTCCACGCAAACCATTTGAGAAAGGCCAAACAAGATTGGAATATCCCTACAGACGACAGAAACAATCAACGCAGACAGGCTACACTCAGTATAACACCCAACAACGATGACGACACCGACGATGAGATAGTGATAGACTCGTCGGAATCAGAGACCGAACCTGACAGTACGCAGGCAGAAATAATGGAGGAAGAAGTCACATCCACCCCACAGGTAGGAGTAGACAGCGAAGACAGTACCACTCGAACAAGTACATCCTTACTAGTAAATGAAAACCAACCATCCGCCGAATCAGAAGACGGAGCTACAGAGCAGAGCGTCGAACAACGAGTAGCACCCTTGCCCACATTACACGACCAAATACAGTATATGAGAAATACTGCAAGGCACACAAAATTACAAAAATTAGGCCAGACCAACACACCAACAGTCTAACCGGAGGAAGACGACACGCAACTACAGCAACATGTGTGCTGGTCCCAAAAGTAGGACATAAAGACTTTGAGTTCAGGATATGTAGCTATGCTACAATGTATATGTAAAATTTATTGTATTCCATACAAAAATTGTGTAAACAAAACCAGGGGGAGTATGTAAGGAGTGAGGAAAAAGCAAGCAGTGACCCGGTTTTGCTTGGAAATCCCACTGGCCAGAGACGGGCTTTTTTTGAATGGAAATGCCCAGTTCTTCGAGTCCGTCGCGGATCAGGTATATAAGACAAGAAGAGAGAAGTTTAGAGGAGATTTCATAAGCTGAACACGTTGGAGTCCAGCGACCGTGTCATCGTTCAGACGTGGACGAGAGTGGTCAGTCGATAGATGGAGGCTGACGTGTATAGTTTAGTTGTGTGCATTTGTAATCAGGGTTGAACTCATATTATTCAAGGAAATGTTTTTTATGAATCAATAACGCGTGGGGAAATATATAAATATATGGACTTCATGCGCATAGGATTCGTTTGATTCGTATTGCCTTGTGGATCAGAATTTTGTAAATACAAAGATCGTGATTTTATAAAAAGGATTGTTGTTTCGTGTTCCTGTTATTTATATGTAAGGTGTGAACGTTGGTGTAGTCAGCCTTCCACCACTCAGTACGACGGCGGCAAGACAGAAATAAAAGATTGAATAATAATTCACGTCAATAAAGAAAATATAAAATAAACACTAATAAATAAAAATACTACATGATGATGATGATGATGATACATCTTCAGCGGCGCCTGTATAAATATGCGCAAGCTATAAGATACAAGAATACATTGTGTCAAAAACACTCAGATATAATCTGGACGTTTCTAAATCTAGCCAGTACAATACTGAAAAATGTATAAAGGGTCTCATAAATATTCAACTTTGTATCAAAACGTCAGTTCGATGTAAACGACCCGCAGGCATGAACAACAACAGCTGGTTGCTTGGATACGACAACTGGACACGCCTTCAAAGTTTCATAGCTATCGCATAGGTCATGGAATGGAGAAGAAATATTTGGAATCTGCTGACCTACTGGCCAGGTAGCTACTGCTGCTCCAAATCTGGCTCCTCCTTACTCAACATTAGGTATAGTAATTGTTTCATAATCAGCTGTATCAATGACTGTGATTTTTGTGTGACAGAAAAACGACTGATTTTGTTTGAAATCCTTGTGTATCAATAAATGTGATTTTCTTTGACAGCTTTGTGTATCAATGACTGTGATTTTTGTTTGAGAGAAAATTATTTTGTCTCCCAGCTTTTTGTATCAATGACTGAATTTCTCTGACAGCTGTGTGTATCAATGACCGTAACTATGTTTGCAAGTTTTTGTGTATCAGTTGCTGTAATTTTTGTCTGAGAGAAAATGACTGATTTTATTTGAAAGTTTTGTGTATCAATGACTGTGATCTTGTATGACAGTGTTTGTATATCAGCGACTGTGATTCTGTTTGAAAGTTTCATGTATTAATGACTGTGATTCTGTGTGAGAGTTTTATGTATTAATGATTGTGAATTTGTGTGAGAGTTGTATGTATTAATGACAGTGAACTTGTGTGAGAGTTGTGTGTTAAGTACCTTCTTAACGAACGTTTCTTTTCAGTTTCGTTGCTGCTGAAACGACGCTAGAATGTGAATAATAATAGAACTGAATAACAAAACAATTATCGCACTTAAACTTCACCGGGTTATCTAAAGTAACAACGTGCTATTTGCCAGATGGCGCTCGTCAACAGACATTTACTCTCCTCTATGATTATTACTTAATCACATATCCGAATTCATCGATTCATTTTTAATGAAAGCAGAAATAGCTGAACAAACATATCATTGTACAGAACGAGCTCATTCAACTTCAGGGTTCGTTATGGAGGATTAGAAATTCTCGAGTGCAGACAAAGCTCCTGATGTCCGCTGAATGCATATGAAAGCTCGTACCCTTATTAAATGTTGTTGTTCAAACATCTCTTAACCGAGGGAAGTTCATAGAAAATAGACCATGATTTTGCTTCATTTTCTCATTGTAATGGAAGCAGAGAAAACTGTTGTCTTCGGAAATAATCTTTCATACTGTATTCAGGACGTGCACGAGTTACGAACTTACGTACAACCCGTACATAAGAACAAAATCTGAAGAAAACGATATTGATATATTTTGTCTGCCAAAATCTCCCAAATCCTGAATTATATCACTGTAACTTATATCACTACAAATTCTGATTATCTCATTGGCATAACGGGAGAGACCTTCTCAATGACTTGTCGGGAGAGACCTTAATGTCTTGCATGGTAGACCTTCTCAATGTCTTGTCGGAAGAGACCTTCTCAATGTCTTGTCGGGAAATGCCTTCTCAATGTCTTGTCGGTAGAGACCTTCTCAATGTCTTGTCGAGAAAACCTTCTCAACAGCATATAGAAAGAGACCTGAAACACGCATCTTCCGCGAAGCTGAAACAAACATACCATGCGACAGTGTATTAACGCAATCATAAAACTGAACAGCTGAATTAAAACAAAAAGACATATAACAGAGGCAAAGCTGCTCAAGAAAGGAAGAAACCTCCAACGGATTGGAAACTTCCGTCTTAATAACTTTCCCCAGGAAAGAAAAAAAATATTCCCCGAGGACTTCCAACATAGGACCTGTATAAGACGTCCTTTCATGAAAAGTACTACCTCAAAGTTTGGCTAATAAAAACAAGTTCACGTTATTGATCTTTCCTTCCAGTACGAGTGCTAGATTTTCTTTAGCTTCGCTATCGAGTCTTGGCATTTTGGTGATCAGAATGTGACTTAAAGTGAGCTGTTAAGCGTTTCAGGTTTACGATCCATCTGTCAGAAATCACATGTTTAACCATGATTTCTTCTCTCAGTGAAGATGTAATCAAACGCAAATATTCAAATATTAGCCATTTTACATCCGTGGTCAAAGAATTTGAAGATAAACTTTGCTAACTTACTTTGTCCTTCCAGTTGTGCCGTGAAGTGTCGAAGGGAGATAAAACTGGGCTTCTTGGGCCAAATGAGCGGCCTCGATGACGGTTATGTCATAATTAGCGAGAGTCTCTCTGATACCATCTACCCGTCTCTTTCTGGGTATTCCTCGTGATCTGTGTCGTCTAGATCTTTGGTCGAAGGCTCTCGCTGGCTGCCTGTGAGTATGTCATTCTCAGTAAGCGGCCCATGCACTTGATGTTTTGCTTGTCTGTGTGTCGCAGACACATCTTAGATAAGTTACAGACACATCCAAAATAAACTAGTTGCAAATTAACGTAAAGCGGTTCCTTGCAAAACTTTCCTTCTCCAAGCGCTTCACATAAAGTAACTGTTATTTAAGTTTGGGACATATGGTGGTCACGTGATGAGGAGAAACAGTCAGAGAATTCCAAAATAAGCTATAAAATGGAACACAACAGGCCAAAGAAAAATAGGCGGACCGCGTGAAACTCTGAAGAGGACATTGTTAAGAGAGGCCAAATTAAAAGGCATAAAATCCATTGATGAGGTTGAAAGACTCGCCGAAGACAGGAAAAATTGGCGAACTACCTTTCGAGCCCTATGTGACGTTTAACGGCAAAGGAATGATATAAGATATAAGAAGAAGTTTGGGAATCAATAATTTATCCAGGTGAGTTTTCAGTCCATTCAAAAGTGCATTCTTTTTAAAACTTCACTCACTTTCTCTAATATTTAAAAGCAACAACAATTATATAAAACAGCTATTACAAAAGAAGTCAAAACATGGATGATGTGGGGATCAACTATCTACTTTAGCCAGTCATTTTTTCTTTTTTACTGAAAATTAGAATGCAAAATTTCAAGACTTAAAAATCTTTCTGTTGTAAATAAAACGCTGTAATGTTTTTCTGTTGTAATTAAAAGGATGTCCATATTTTTCTGTTGTAAATAAAAAGCTGTCATTTTTTTCTGTTGTAAATAAAAGGCTGTCACGTTTTTCTTTTTCAATTAAGACGCTATCATGATTTATGTTGTAATTAAAACGCTGTCATGTTTTTATGCTGTAAATAAAACGCTGTCATGCTTTTCTGTTGTAATTATAACGCTGTCATGTTTTTATGTTGTAATTAAAAAGCTGTCATGTTTTTATGTTGTAATTAAAACGCTGTCATGTTTTTTTATGATGTAAATAAAACGCTGTCATGTATTTCTGTTGTAATTAAAACGCTATCACGTTTACATGTGCTCTACTACTGAAAGTCTAAAAACCAACATTTTAGAAGGGACTTTTCTACTTAACATTACTACACATTTTACAGTAATTCATAATTTCAGTCACTGAAAGCATGCAACACTGACACTGTAAAATGTCAAGTATTTTTTTGGAAAAAGACCGTATTCATCGTAATGACCAGTCATAATGACATGTGATCTCATTTAGTAGTCTGGAACAGTGATGGGATGAGGCTCACACTTCCTCAGACTTGATTGACTGGGATTGAGGAAGCGATGCAGAGGGAACCGTCTCAACCATTTCACATGTAATTCCTGCTACAGCAGGTCAGTCGCATACAGGAAGTCACAATCACAAAGCCCTCCCTATCCAGTGATGTCTAATCTTTTAAAAGTAGCATCTTGACGGCCACCTTTGGGACTAACAAAACTTTTATAGATGTCTGTTCCTTTAATAGTACTGTCTGTTCCTTTAGCACTGTATGTTCCTTTAATAGTAGTATGTTCCTTTAACAGTACTGTCTGTTCCTTTTGTAGTAGTCTGTTCCTTTAATAGTATTGTCTGTTCCTTTAATAGTAGTTTGTTCATTTAATAGTACTGTCTGTTCCTTTAGTACTGTATGTTCCTTTAATAGTATTCTGTTCCTTTAATAGTACTGTCTGTTCCTTTAATAGTAGTCTGTTCCTTTAGTAGCAGTCTGTTCCTTTAATAGTACTGTCTGTTCCTTTAATAGTGCTGTGTGTTCTAAAACTGACACCAAAAGTTATTTCTTTAGCCTCGTAAGATCTCGCTTTCTGTCCACGGTAATAACTTTTAGATCTTAATAACTATTTACTCTAACAATATTTATGTCGTAATACCTATCTACAGTAACAATACTTAGATCTTATTAACTATCTACTGTAACAATATTTAGATCTTAATAACTATTTATTGTAACAATATTCTGACTCTGACAACTATTTACTATAACAATATTACAATCTAGATAAATATCTACTGTAACTATATTACAATCTCAATAAATATCTACTGTAACAATATTACAATCTTGATAACTATCTACTGTAAGAATATGAAGTTTTTAATGACTGCATACTGTAACAATTTTACAATTCCTATAAGTGTCTACTGTAATAATTTTTTAAAAAACTTGATAATTATCTGTTGTAAGAATATTATAATCTTAAAAGCTATATGTTGTAACAAGGTTCAGATACTGTTAACTATCAACTGTAACAATATTAATTCTTAAAAACTGTTTACTGTAAAATATTAAAATCCTGATAATTTTCTGCTCTAAAAATATTAAGATATGGATAACAACTGTTTACATTAACAATACTAAACTCATGATAAAATGTCACCACTAACAATACTAAGATCGTGACAAATGCCTCTCTCTCTCTCTCAGAACCTTAAGTGCTCAGGGCACATAGGGCTTCCGCAAGGGTTTCCACAAATGCCTGTCCTTTGCCTTTTTTTCTGCTCTTGCCCAGGTGAGCCCTCTATTGCTCAACATCCTCTCTGTTGTTCTTCTCCATGTCCTTTTGATCTACCTTTACTTCTGTTCCCCTGATTAAGATCATGACAAATATCTACTCTACTCTGACAAATACTAAGATCCTGATAAATGTCTACTCTGACAATTCGAAGATCCTGACAAATACTCTAGCAGTACTAAGATCCTGATAAATGTCTACTCTGACAATTCGAAGATCCTGATAAATACTCCAGCAGTATTAAGATCCTGACAAATGCTGTTCAACTGTAGTAAAATTCTGACAAATGTGTATTTAAACCGTCCTGGCAGATCCTAATAAATTTTCATGCAATACTAGGATTCTGACTATGTCTACTCTAACAATACTAAAATCTGACTAACAATAATAAGATCCTGACAATGTCTACTCTAACAATACTAAGATCATGGTAAATGTCTACTCTGACAATACTAAGATCCTGACAAATGTCTACTCTGACAATACTCAGATCTTGACAAACGTATATTATTTTCAATTAATTAGTCATCATAGATAGGAAGAACAGAAATATGAGTAAATCTGGATTTTTAGAAACCAGTTTTATTGATTAGTGTATCAATAATCTTATTTACCGGCTAGAGCTATAAAGATAACAGTGAGGTCCACATCAACAATGAAACAATATGCCATCTATGGTACTGACCAATAGTAACGTTGCATACTGTATGTACAGGTTATCAATCAACAGAAAAGGTAATACCTAGAAGAAGTCTCTGTACTACTAGTAACCTCAGGGAATATCTCTGTCTATTTGAAATACGATCGCGCATTATTTACAGTACAAAGGCGCCAAGACTTCCACAAGCAACTTGTTAGCTTTACAAACTCCGGTCTGTTGGATCGATACCAGAGCACGTTTTAGTAGTCGGAATGGCCCCTGTAAAGTGTGAAGGTAAAGACCGCTTATTGGTTGAACAAGCCAATCTCTGCTCGTGTAATGAACGGCCAGCACAGTCAGTCGTATGCAGATTCTGTAGGAGGGCACCAACAGGATTAAAATTCTGGGTCTTTTGAGAATTTAAAGAAACTAAAATTAGCATACAGACTGAATTTGGGAGCAGACTTTCTGTAGGGGATATCTTTGGCTTGCTCTGAAAGCTTGTTAATCCTTTAAAAGAAAATAAACGACGATGCATTTCTTTCTTACATATAATCAGTTCTCTTCTGAAGAATAAATTGTGAGCGACATCTTTTCGAGTCAGTTTCTTTCCCTGCATATATTCTGTAGATCTTTTTATTTTTTAAAAATTACCCGTTTCTGATGCGTTGAAGCAGAATATTCTTCATATGCTCTTAACTAAACTATCTACCTCTGTCCATGTCCACCAGATCTCACAGATTTAGCGACTTTCAGCACTTATTTCAGGGGAATTTCGAAAGATCATCGCTTTCACCTCTTCAGAATTTCTCATTTCTTAGCTTTCACCTCTTCAGAATTTCTCATTTCTTAGCTTCCGGAGCCGCCACTCTTCTAAGATCTATTCAGATTTCCCTGGAATCTCCAAAGATTTCTATAAGATCTCCACAGGTCTGTAGATCTTATATGATAATTCTTAAATTCCAAAGCAAGTAAAGAATTTCTGCCAGCGACAGTGAGCAGTTTAATGAAAGATTTCTTTTTTTTATTTTCACCGTTCAACACACTCACGCGCACGCACGCACGCAAGCACACAATGTACATAAAACGTAATCTTAATTTTGCTATTAAAAATCTAAAACGAGTAATAGACAGTCACAGTAAAATGTGTTATATCGTCCCTCTTTAGATGTATGTTTGCAGAGGCACGTCGGTTAGTTTAGAAATATGACGTCAGCAGACCAAATCAAAGATGGCTGATCCCTTGGATATGTGCACGAGAGAAGAACAGCGAACAGTTTTCGTTTCTTGGAGGTCTGATATTTTGAAGCTGAAGGAGATGACCTTCTACGACGTCAGCGGGGACAAACGCTGGCTACATTACTTCCGGCTAGAGATTTCTACGACGCCAACGGAGACAAATACTGGCTACATTACTTCCGGATAGAGACAAATCAAGCCGATAAGAAAAGAAGACATTCTTCCTCGGAGAAAATTACGAAGTTTATACAACTCCGTCGCCAAAAACACTGATGCTCTCGCACTTCTGAGACAATAAAGGCCCGAACACTACACGCTCAGAGAAACCATTATCAACAGCGAAGCATACTGTGACCTGCCTGAGAACCAACTGAAACTGTAATCAGATCAAAACATCGCGATTTGCTCAATTCTTGTGAGCAGAAACAGTATGGTAACGTCATATCTCGCACAACTCAACACAACATCACGAATCTGCGGTTTGAGTGTCCTCTTCATCCTCCATATTCACCCGATCTCACAGTACGTGGTTATCATGTGTTTGGACCCCTCAAGGAGGCACTAGATTGGAAAAGGTTTAGTATAAATGAAGAGATTAGAGAGGACTTGCATAATTGGCTACATGGTCAGTCAGAAGATCTTGTTTACTCGAAGAATTCAAGCATTAGTGAACTGTTATCAGCCCTATACTGAACATGGTGCGGGCTGTGTTGAAAAGCGATAAGGAGTTTTCAGCCATATCTGTACATTTAATTCAAATAAAAAAACATCAAGTCACTTACATAATAAACCTTCAGCTTTGTTCTGGTTTCTCCATCCGACCTGTCTTAACCTTATTTTTCTTTAGCCATGAAAGCTTTCCCCACAGGAGCTATTTGTTAGTTCTAAAGGTTCTCTGTTGTAGTTTACTCCTTCACCATTATCCGTTGCACTCTCTCTCTCTTTCTCTCTCTCTCTCTCTCTCTCTCGTGAATGTTTAAGAGCGAAACGTAAATGTTATATTTTATTTTATGTCTCTCGGCTTAATTATGTTTGTTACATGAACAGCATATTTGTAGAATGTCTGGAACAGAGTGAAAAATGTATGATAAAGGGCAGAATGTCAGACGGGCCTGCGTGCCCAATTCTGATCCCTTTTGAAATAAAGATCAATCAGTCAATCAAATCAATCTCACACACACACACATCAGTCTATGCCTCTGTCTCTGGAGTAAATTAATTTATTAGTTCTTCTCGAAAAATTCGATCTATCAAACATCTGGAACATCGTACCTCCGTTTTTCGACTTATTTACACCATGCACACACCACGCATCAGAAATCCAATATATGAATGTATGTATGTATTATGTATGTATTATGTATGTGTGTATGTATGTAAGTGTGTGTATGTATGTATGTATGTATGTGTGTGTATGTATGTATGTATGTATGTATGTTATGTATGTATGTATGTATGTATGTATGTATGTATGTAAGCATGTGTGTATGTATGTATGTATGTATGTATGTATGTATGTATGTATGTATGTATATATATATGAGATTTCTAATCTTAGGTGGAGAATTCTGAACGGGGTAGAAGCTTGCTGAGTATCGTTTTATTTTACTGAACGTCCTCTTTCGTCGATGATTCCGGCAATGCTTAATCGGCGGTAGTAGCAGCAGGTAATTTTTGTGATTGAATCTTCAGTCTTTTTGGCTGTTCTCTTTTTTGTCTATTTTGTTCTTCTTTCTCTCTTTAAAAGACTGTGGCCCTTCTTAGGCTGACACTCTCCATATAACAGGATCTCTCCATGTTGATAGAAAAGTCTTTCATGGCTGATTTCCAAGTATCCTTGTTTCTCTGGTCTGGTTCACGTCATGGTCACCTTTTCTCCACAAGTTCGTAAATCCTCGTTATCCGCTGATTCCAATTCAGCGGATTTGCTTATCCGCTTCTGAAAAAGTGTGACCTGTTCAGATTCGATCACTATCACGACCAGGACAAAAAACAAAAACTTCTATCGCGCAAGTGGACACGAACTCCACCTTGGGAAGCTGCGATCTCGTTCTTGCGGCTTCGTTAGCGTTAACTAGTCTCCGTGTTATTCTGATAACATTCTTTAGCGTTAACTAGTCTCCGTGTTATTCTGATAACATTCTTTAGCGTTAACTAGTCTCCGTGTTATTCTGATTAACATTCCACGTCTTTCCAATTTTATTTACTTAGTTCTTATTTTGAGTTTTTGTTAAAACACAAGGATAAAACACTTTTGTAAAACTAGATGCTTTAGTATAGTACTTTGTTTGACAGAAGTGGTGCGTGTGTATGTGTGTGAGGTATGTTTTTTTGTGGCGTCCATCGAGATATTTGGATGTTTTAGAGCCGGTGCATGTTGATATTGTTTGCTTTATCAATTCTACATTAGATTTTTTTCTCTGTTTTTCCATCCTGTGTAAATATACTTCCTAGATACGAGGGGTGATTAATAATTTCTCGGCATAAGGTACAACAGATTTTTGGGGGTTATTTCTCAACATAGTCCTTTTGCAAGTTTATACACTTAGTCCTGCGATCCTGGAGCATATGGATCCCTTCTTTGTAAAAGTCAGCATCTTGTGCCAGTAGAAAGTGGTCTGCAGCGTGAATGACGTCATCATCTTAAACAAATTAGCGACCATTGAGCTTCTTTTTGAGTTTGGTAAACAGGTAATAGTCTGAATGGGCGAAATCTGAGGATTAACGAAGATGTTCAAGAAGCTGGAAGCCGCATTCATGAATGGCAGCCACTGCCACCGCCGACTTGATGAAAGAAGACTCCTCTTGTCATTTTCCCTGGGCGTTTTTCCTTCAATTTGACCCGCAGTTGCTTCACAAGATTAGCGTAATAGGCCACTGTGACCGTTCTGCCCTTTTGAAGATAGTCTACCAATAGCACATCCTATGAATCTGTAGACAGAGCCACCATTGCTTTCTTTGGAGGTGGGAATACATGATGTTTCCACTGCTTTGATTGCTCTTTGGTTTCTGGTTGAAAATAATGAACCCAAGTCTCATCCATAGTCACAAATTGCTGAAGAAACTTTTCAGAATCTGCAGAATGGCCAAGATTGTTTCCTGACATGTTGAGACGTTGTCGTTTGTGATCAGCTCCAAAAAGTTTCGGGACCCATCGAGCAGAGACCTTTGTCATTTGAAGATCATTGTGAATAATGACACGAACACGTTCCATGGAGATGCCCAAATCAGTAGCAATGTACAATCAGTTAGTCGTCGATCCTCCATTATCATGTCATGGATTCTGCCGGTGGTTTCATCGGTGGTTACCGTTCTTGGTCTTCCTGGACGCAGACCATCTTCCAGACTCTCCCTTCCATGTTTGAATTGAGCTGCCCATTTCTTCACTGTCCTGTAAGACGGGACATTCTCCCCTAGAATCTCTACCATATCCTCATGGATCTCCTTCGATGATAAGCCCTTGATGCAGAGGTAGCGAATGACTGCTCGATGAGAAATTTTATCCATTTTCTCAATTTCTGCCATTCCTTACCACTTCAGTAGCCTGTACAAAAAATTGGTTGCAGTTAATTTCTTGAAACTTGGTATTTAATCTTACATTAACCTGATCTACAGCTGCACCTAATATCAACTGTGTGTTTCAAGTATTTGTATCTTAGGCCGCGAACTTATCAATCATCCCTGGTATTTGAGTTCAGTAACTTGGTTGAGTTTAGTGTTATTTATATAAATGTTACATTCTTGTACAAAACATAACTCTTTCAAACAATATTCACCCCGATTCTGTGCTATCAATGGCAAACATGGACACTCACCAAATACTATGAGACAAAGATAACGCCACGCGAGATAACAAGCTTAATAAAAGAGATAAAAAAAAGACAAGAAGGGATCAAGTGCAAAACGAAACAATCCGGCAAATGGTGGGAACAACACCTGACAAGGACTACATGGAATATCAGAGAATTAAGTGATTCCGGTATTTGATACACATTAGTCCAGAACAGCCAGGGCATGCGCAAACGGGTCGAAAACATCTAGACACAGGGTGTGAGGACGACCAAGGAAAGGGTGGATAGATGCGGTGAAAGACACACTGTGGAAACATAACGTGACAGCTACCCAGGCCTCTCACCTTGCACTGGACCGATATCTGAAATTCCCTGCGACGCTAATGGCATAAGCAGATTTAAGAAGAAAGAAAGAAAGAAGTATAGTAAGCGTTCTTTACAAGAACCGTGCATGAAATAATGTGTGCTTATAGTAAATGGGAAATTAAAAGGAGGACATATATCGGTTCTCAGAAAGTAAAACAACTAAAGAATCTGTGGATAGGAGCAGACAGAACCACAAAAATAAGATTTTTAAGGGCATGCATCTTCCCCATCGCAACATATGCCTGTGAGACCTGGACACTTAATAAAACAGCTGAGAAACACATAAATGCCTTTGAACGTAAGTGCTACAGAAGAGTTCTTCAAATATCATGGACACAAACAAGAACAAATATATCTATACTACAAGAACTTAATATTGACGAAGGCTGGCTAGTAAAAAGGAGTAATGAGAGAAAACTATTTTGGACACATTAAACGTCATGATAATCTAGAGAAGACCGTCTTGGAAGGGTACATAATGGGAAAAAGAAAGAGAGGAAGACCAAGGCGAAGATGGCTGCAAGACATCGTTGAGGATCTGCAAATGGATGCATCAGCAGCAGGCCATCTTGCTCACAACAGAGAGGCCTACAGGAGTGCTGTTAGGGAGGCAAAGTTCCGCAAGGGACATGCAAATGAATGAATGAATGATAGTAAATGGCAGCACACGTATATAGTTAGGAGAGTCTGCAGAAATATTACTCCATTTTTCCCCATAGTATCAATGCGTCAGTAACCACGGACGTCGTTGCTGTGGGGGGGGGGGGGGGATTCCAGGAACTTAACCTCCTGCAGTTAACGAGAACAGACTGTAATATTTGCTTGGGGTTATATCTGTCGTCCATACTTTCTACATGGTCCATCAAAGATGGCCTTTCACCTTGACCTCTTCACCTCACAACAGGAAGAAAATGATCGTAGAAAAAAAGCACATTCATTCACTTCTGACAATGAAAGTTTCTTGAAATGCCGACTAAATTCTCTTCCAGTTCACCAATTGTTATTTCTGTCCAATATTTTACGGAGAATCTTTCCCAGATTTTCGTTTGTATAACGGGAAAAGTTTGTTGATCTGCAGCTTACAGATACATTACGAAGTTTCTTATCATCAGTCTACACCCACCCCCTCCTCCCCCCACACACCTACACAAAAAATATGCCCTATAGTCTCTTCTTCAGCATGCACGATAAACCACTTTAAAGTCATTTAGCTCAGATCTGATATTCTTCTCCGTCGTAACAAATTTCCTGATATTTTTATTCTAAAACTGGCAGATATCCACACACACACACACACACAAAAGACGAGGAGAGAAATATATTTCCACTGACGTAAAATTATAAAAGGTTTTCTGAACTATAAAAATCACTCTTATTCCCACGTTGTCCGTGACATCGTTAAAAAAAAAAACAGAAACTTAACTTTTCATCAGTTTAACGCTCATAACACGATTCTGGCATACACCACGCCAGAGATAAAAGAGAATCGTTAAAAAAAGCATAAAACGAAGTTTGAAGTAAGTATTATAATTTTTATCTTTGATTACAATCAAGAACACACAAAGTTTATGAGCCAAAAAATGAAGAAATTCGATCTTTAACACATCAGCAAAACACCACTCTCATAACACTTCACAACATAACAAGAACAAAAAGCTCACATCACTTCAACACATCGCTATAACACGAAGCTTTTTTCTCTTTAACACATCACCAGAACAATAAACTCATATAAAAAAAATAAACTCACATCACCAGAACACCAAAACCACATCACTAGGACACCGAACTCACATTATCAGAACATCTAGCTCACATCACCAGGACATCACCCTCGCATCACCAGAATACCAAACTTATATCACCAGGACAGCAAACTCACAACACCAGGACACCAAGCTCATATCACCAGGACACCAAGCTCACATCACCAGGACACCAAGCTCACATCACCAGGACACCAAACTCATATCACCAGGACACCAAACTCATATCACCAGGAAACAAAGCTCACATCACCAGGACACCAAGCTCACATCACCAGAACACCAAACTCATATCACCAGGACACCAAACTCATATCACCAGGAAACAAAGCTCACATCACCAGGACACCAAGCTCACATCACCAGAATACCAAAATCATATCACCAGGACACCAAAATCATATCACCAGGAAACAAAGCTCACATCACCAGTACACCAAGCTCACATCACCAGGACACCAAACTCATATCACCAGGAAACAAAACTCATATCACCAGGACACCAAGCTCACATCACCAAGACACCAAACTCATATCACCAGGAAACAAAACTCACATCACCAGGACACCAAGCTCACATCACCAGGACACCAAACTCATATCACCAGGAAACAAAGCTCACATCACTAGGACACCAACCTCATATCACCAGGAAACAAAGATCACATCACCAGGACACCAACCTCATATCACCGGAACACCAATCTCACATCACCAGGACACCAAACTCATATCACCAGGAACAAAGATCACATAATCAGGAAACCAAGCTCACATCACCAGTACACCAAGCTCACATCACCAGGACACCAAACTCATATCACCAGGAAACAAAACTCACATCACCAGGACACCAAGCTCACATCACCAGGACATCAAACTCATATCACCAGGAAACAAAGCTCACATCACCAGGACACCAACCTCATATCACCAGGAAACAAAGCTCACATCACCAGGACACCAACCTCATATCACCGGAACACCAATCTCACATCACCAGAACACCAAACTCGTATCACCAGGAAACAAAACTCACATCACCAGGACACCAAGCTCACATCACCAGGACACCAACTCATATCACCAGGAAACAAAGCTCATATCACCAGGAAACAAAGCTCACATCACCAGGACACCAAGCTCACATCACCAGAACACCAAACTCATATCACCAGGACACCAAACTCATATCACCAGGAAACAAGCTCACATCACCAGGACACCAAGCTCACATCACCAGAACACCAAAATCATATCACCAGGACACCAAAATCATATCACCAGGAAACAAAGCTCACATCACCAGTACACCAAGCTCACATCACCAGACACCAAACTCATATCACCAGGAAACAAAGATCAAATAACCAGGAAACCAAGCTCACATCACCAGTACACCAAGCTCACATCACCAGGACACCAAACTCATATCACCAGGACACCAAGCTCACATCACCAAGACACCAAACTCATATCACCAGGAAACAAAGCTCACATCACCAGGACACCAAGCTGACATCACCAGGACACCAAACTCATATCACCAGGAAACAAGCTCACATCACCAGGACACCAAACTCATATCACCAGGACACCAAGCTCACATCACCAAGACACCAAACTCATATCACAAGGAAACAAAGCTCACATCACCAGGACACCAAGCTCATATCACCAAGACACCAAGTTCACATCACCAGACCACCAAAATCATATCACCGAGACACCAAGCTCACATTACCAGGACACCAAACTCATATCACCAGGAAACCAAACTTATATCACCAGGACAGCAAACTCACAACACCAGGACACCAAGCTCATATCACCAGGACACCAAGCTCACATCACCAGGACACCAAGCTCACATCACCAGAACACCAAACTCATATCACCAGGACACCAAACTCATATCACCAGGACACCAAGCTGACATCACCAGGACACCAAGCTCACATCACCAGAACACCAAACTCATATCACCAGGACACCAAACTCATATCACCAGGAAACAAAGCTCACATCACCAGGACACCAAGCTCACATCACCAGAATACCAAAATCATATCACCAGGACACCAAAATCATATCACCAGGAAACAAAGCTCACATCACCAGTACACCAAGCTCACATCACCAGGACACCAAACTCATATCACCAGGAAACAAAACTCATATCACCAGGACACCAAGCTCACATCACCAAGACACCAAACTCATATCACCAGGAAACAAAACTCACATCACCAGGACACCAAGCTCACATCACCAGGACACCAAACTCATATCACCAGGAAACAAAGCTCACATCACTAGGACACCAACTCATATCACCAGGAAACAAAGATCACATCACCAGGACACCAACCTCATATCACCGGAACACCAATCTCACATCACCAGGACACCAAACTCATATCACCAGGAAACAAAGATCACATAATCAGGAAACCAAGCTCACATCACCAGTACACCAAGCTCACATCACCAGGACACCAAACTCATATCACCAGGAAACAAAACTCACATCACCAGGACACCAAGCTCACATCACCAGGACATCAAACTCATATCACCAGGAAACAAAGCTCACATCACCAGGACACCAACCTCATATCACCAGGAAACAAAGCTCACATCACCAGGACACCAACCTCATATCACCGGAACACCAATCTCACATCACCAGAACACCAAACTCGTATCACCAGGAAACAAAACTCACATCACCAGGACACCAAGCTCACATCACCAGGACACCAAGCTCACATCACCAGGAAACAAAGCTCATATCACCAGGAAACAAAGCTCACATCACCAGGACACCAAGCTCACATCACCAGAACACCAAACTCATATCACCAGGACACCAAACTCATATCACCAGGAAACAAAGCTCACATCACCAGGACACCAAGCTCACATCACCAGAACACCAAAATCATATCACCAGGACACCAAAATCATATCACCAGGAAACAAAGCTCACATCACCAGTACACCAAGCTCACATCACCAGGACACCAAACTCATATCACCAGGAAACAAAGATCAAATAACCAGGAAACCAAGCTCACATCACCAGTACACCAAGCTCACATCACCAGGACACCAAACTCATATCACCAGGACACCAAGCTCACATCACCAAGACACCAAACTCATATCACCAGGAAACAAAGCTCACATCACCAGGACACCAAGCTGACATCACCAGGACACCAAACTCATATCACCAGGAAACAAAGCTCACATCACCAGGACACCAAACTCATATCACCAGGACACCAAGCTCACATCACCAAGACACCAAACTCATATCACAAGGAAACAAAGCTCACATCACCAGGACACCAAGCTCATATCACCAAGACACCAAGTTCACATCACCAGACCACCAAAATCATATCACCGAGACACCAAGCTCACATTACCAGGACACCAAACTCATATCACCAGGAAACAAAACTCACATCACCAGGACACCAAGCTCACATCACCAGGACACCAAACTCATATCACCAGGAAACAAAGATCAAATAACCAGGAAACCAAGCTCACATCACCAGTACACCAAGCTCACATCACCAGGACACCAAACTCATATCACCAGGACACCAAGCTCACATCACCAAGACACCAAACTCATATCACAAGGAAACAAAGCTCACATCACCAAGACACCAAACTCATATCACAAGGAAACAAAGCTCACATCACCAGGACACCAAGCTCATATCACCAAGACACCAAGTTCACATCACCAGACCACCAAAATCATATCACCGAGACACCAAGCTCACATTACCAGGACACCAAACTCATATCACCAGGAAACAAAACTCACATCACCAGGACACCAAGCTCACATCACCAGGACACCAAACTCATATCACCAGGAAACAAAACTCACATCACCAGGACACCAAGCTCACATCAGCAAGACACCAAACTCATATCACCAGGAAACAAAGCTCACATCACCAGGACACCAACCTCATATCACCAGGAAACAAAGCTCACATCACCAGGACACCAACCTCATATCACCGGAACACCAATCTTACATCACCAGAACACCTAGCTCACATTACAATGGGACGCAAAATCACCGATATATATTAGCACACTCACAGTAGGCTGTGTTCTCGAGCCCCAACAAATTCCAGCGCACAATCATCAAAACTCTCATGTTCAAGCAAACCTTATTCACCCGTCACGCGGAGTCTGCGATCTGTCGATCACACTAACAATTATTTTTAGCATGAAGTAATAAAACTGAATATATAAATATGCAAACTGAATATATAAATATACAAACTGAATATACACAAAACCTCATTCATTCATTCATTTGCATGTCCCCTGGGAACTTTGCCTCCCTAACAGCACTCCTGTAGGCCTCTCGGTTGTGAGCAAGATGGCCTGCTGCTGATGTATCCATCTGCAGATCATCAACGATGTCTTGCAGCCATCTTCGCCTTGGTCTTCCTCTCTTCCTTTTTCCCACTATGTACCCTTCCAAGGCGGTCTTCTCTAGATTATCATGACGTTTAATGTGTCCAAAAGTTTTAAGTTTTCTCTCTTTAATCCTCTTTACTAGCACGCCTTCTTCAACATTAAGTTCTTGTAGTATGGATATATTTGTTCTTTTTTTTGTATCCATGATCTTTGAAAAACTCTTCTGTAGCATTTACATTCAGAGGCATTTATGCGATTCTCTTCTGTTTTGTTAAGTGTCCAGGTCTCACAGGCATATGTTGCGATGGGAAAGATGCAAGACCTTAAAAATCTTATTTTTGTAGTTCTGTCACAAAACCACTGCAGTAAAATTGTAATAACAAAATGTTGTATTATTTAAAACAAAAGTAGGAAAACCTTTATTATTTAGAAAGCACACAATGTGTACTTGTTAATGTAAAAAACTGCTCCTACTTTTGTTTTAAACAGTCTAATGTTTTGTTGATAGAGAGGATAATTCAGAAAAAAATGACAGAATAAGGAATATGTCGAAAAATAGAAGTAAGATGTTCTAGATGTTTGATAGTTTGACGTTTTCGAGAAAAGCTAAATTAATTCACTCTCCAGAGACACAGGCATAGACTGATGTGTGTTGTGTGTGTGATAGAGAGATAGAGTAAAAGGAAAGAGAGAGAGAGAAGAAAGTAAGAGAGAGAGAAAGAGAAGAGAAAGAGAGACAGAGAGAGAAGAGAGAGAGAGTGAAAGAAAGAAAAGAGAAAGAGAAGAGAGAGAAAGAGAGAAAGAAAAAGAGAGAGAGAAAGAACGAGAGAAAGAGAAATAGAGAGAAAGAGGGACAGAGAAAAATAGAGAGAAAGAGAGAGAGAGAGAGAAAGAGAGAGAAAAAACAGAAAGAGATAGAGAGAGAAAGAGATAGAGAAGAGAAAGAATGAGAGAAAAAGAGAGAGAGAGAGAAGAGAGAGAAAGAGAGAAAGAAGAGACAGAGAAGAGACAGAGAAAGAGAGAGATAGATAGAAGAGAAAAGAGAGAGAGTGAGAGAGAGAGAGAGAAAGGGGAGCAACGGTTAATGATGAAGGAGTAAACCACAACAGAGAACCTTCAGAACTAACAAATAGCTCCTGTGGGGAAAGCTTTCATGGCTAAAGAAAAGTAAGTTTAAGACAGGTCGGATGGAGAAAATAGAAGGAAACTGAGAGTTCAGACAGACGAAGATTATCGCACTCTCAAACAGCTATAAAACATTTGATTAACAGAAGGTTGGACTGGAGACTTAAAGTTAAAGCTACCTGACTGTCTCCCAGTGTTGAAGTGATGCTTCAGTAGGACACAAGGTTGGCCATGATGAAAATGAATGCTAAATAAAGTGCTATTTTCGGGGCTTAAAAGTGACTGTGATGTTTTTAGACGCCAATTGAATTTAACTGCTACTTCCCAGATGTATTAAACTAGGAATTGAAATAGAAAAACTCTCTCTCTCTTTCTTTCTCTCCCTCCCCCTCTCTTTCTCTCCCTCTCTTTCTCTCCCTCCCTTTCTCTCCCTATCTCTCTCTTTCTCTCCCTCTCTCTTTTTCTCTCCCTCCCTCTCTCTTTCTCTTCTTCTCTCTCTTTCTCTCCCTCTCTTTCTCTTTCTCTCCCTCTCTCTCTCCCTCTCTCTCTTTCTCTCCCTCTCCCTCTCTCTCTTTCTCTCCATCTCTTTCTCTCCCTCTCTTTCTCTTCCTCTCTCTCCCTCTCCCTCTTTCTCTCCCTCTTTCTCTCCCTTTCTCTCTTTCTCTCCCTCTCTCTCTTGCCATCGTCTTCCCCTCTATGTCCATCTCTCCTGCTCTTTCTCTCCTCTAACTCTCGCTTTCCTTTTTTCCCTCCCCTCGTCCTCTTTTCCTACTTGCAGTTTCTCTTCTCCTATCTGTCCAGGACACACACACACCCCCCTCTCTCTCTCTCTCTCTCTCTCTCTCTCTCTCTCTTTCTGATTCTCTCCATCACTACCACAATACACATGCACACAATTTTCTCAGAAATACGAATATGACAATGCAAATGAACAGTCTAAAACACAGGTTGCAAGAGACAACTTTTTTGAGCGACACGGAAGCTTAAATTAACACCGTTACACTGCAGCCATCATCATCAGTCCTCTGTACTCCCAATAAAGCATAAGGCATCAACAAGCTTCTCCAGCCAGTCCTGCCTTGTGCAAGTAGGGGTACCTCAAACCATGTCCTTCCTGCTTTCTTTAGTTCTTTCTGCGTCTACAGTAGCCCATTTTATATTTTTTCCATTCGGCACGGTCCTAAACCGGCAAAATAACTGCTTCATTAAAAAAAAAAAACGATTACAAGAAATCATTGAACTTCAGCAAACATTATTTCAATAAACAGAAGCGAGTATTGTTGTTGTTGTTGTTGTTGTTGTTGTTGTTCTTGATGATGCTTTAATGTTTAGATGTTAAAACATGAAGAAACAGGATTCCCCTAAAATCCTGTTAAGTTTTGTTATCATTTATTATTTATTTTATTTTCTTGTCTTTATTTTTACATTTTTCATAATTTCTCGCGATCGTTTCTCCGTCCCCCCCCCCCTTCCCCCCACCCCGCAACCCTAATTGGGGTCTCGACCTGAGGCTGGGAAGAACTGCTCTACCAAGTCAATCCTAACTAAACAGGTCACTCTGACTCGTTGGGTAGGATTTATACTGCAAAGTACAGGCATTCAGTACTATAAGAGTTCTGTAAACTGTTCTATCTGACAAATTCAAGAACCTGTAACAGTGAAATAATCAGGTGCTAAGAGTGAAATAATCAGGTGCTACGAGTGAAATAATCAGGTGCTAAGAATGAAATAAATATATGCACTAATATCTCGGTCCCGGAGCCTATGTTGTATGTAAAGCAGACAGAAAGATTTTTTTTCAGTAGCTGACGTCATATTGTCACCCTGCTTATTTAACTTGTATACTGAAAATATAATGAGGAATGTTAGAGAAGATGTAGACAAAGAATATTACGATGCCATAACAGTTGGAGGTTATGAAATACCAGAGATTAGATATGCTGATGACACAGTATTGCTGTCCACAACACAAGAAGGAATGGAAAAACTAATTATGTCAGTCCGCAAGAACAGCGAAGAGCAGAACCTCTATCTTAATGCAAAGAAAACTAAAGTGATGACAACTGACAAAACAAACAAGGCAACTGAAATATGTATCAATGAGGAAAAACTGGAAGAAGTGGAGAGTTTTGAATATCTTGGATCACTACTAACTAATAATGGAGATACAATGAGGGAAATTAAAAGGAGGACATCTATTGCTCTTCAGAAAGTAAAACAAATAAAGAATCTGTGGAGAGGAGCAGACAGAACCACAAAAATAAGATTTTTAATGGCATGCATCTTTCCCATCGCAACATATGCCTGTGAGACCTGGACACTTAACAAAACAGCTGAGAAACACATAAATGCCTTTGAATGTAAATGCTACAGAAGAGTTCTCCACATATCGTGGGCACAAAAAAGAACAAATATCTATACTACAAGAGCTTAATATTGAAGAAGGCTGGCTAGTAAAGAGGATTAAAGAGAGAAAACTTAAATATTTTGGACACATTAAACGTCATGATAATTTAGAGAAGACCGTATTGGAAGGATACATAATGGGAAAAAGAAAAAGAGGAAGACCGAAACGAAGATGGCTGCAAGACATCGTTGACGATCTGGAAATGGATGCAGCAGCAGCAGGCCATCTTGCTCACAACCGAGAGGCCTACAGGAGTGCTGTTTGGGAGGCAAAGTTCCGCAAGGGACATGCAAAGGAATGAAATGAATGAAGCTGACGTCATAAATCTTATGTAGCGTGACTTGTTTTCTTTTGGCGAAAAAGCGCTCTCGAGTTCCGTGCGTGTGGAGAAAGGTTTTCGCTCCCTTCCCGGACGGCGAGAGTTAAGGTTTTTCGATGCATAATCGGGTGGTTTGTTAGTTGAGCGAAGCCTATGAACGGATAGCCAGCCAGGTTCGTGCTAACAGTGTACTACGGTTTTGTCGACCGATGGTCTCGAAATTGGCCCATCTCTCCCAAAGAGTATCGGGTCTGCACTTTGTAATGTGCGTTGGTTGTGGGTGTCGGGCATTCTTCTCGTTCGTTAGAGCAGAGAGAGCCGGCCGCCGCCGATTAAAGGAAATGAAACGCCGCCGTGGTCGAAAGGGATCCGCTCTGAGCAGAGCGCTGTCTCCCTTGCCCCGCGTCGGTCTGTCGGCAGATATCCGACTAAGGTTCGGTGAAGAAAGCTATCTGGTTGATCCTACCAGTAGTCATATGCTTGTCTCAAAGATTAAGTCATCCATTTCTATGTTCACACTGTCTCACAGTGAAACCGCGAATGGCTCATTAAATCAGTCGAGTTTCCTTAGATGACACGATCCTATTTGGATAACTGCGGCAATTCTAGAGCTAATACATGCTTACCAAGCTCCGATCCTCGTGGAAAGAGCGCGTTTATTAGTTCAAAACCGCTGCTGGCGAGAGTCTTCGGCTGCCGTGCGTGGAGTGGGGCTTCTTCCGGCCAGTGAAGAAAGGTGTGAATGGGGTTGCCGCGCGGCGCCACTGTGGAAAAGGTGAAAGAAAAGATTAAGTGAAGTAAACAGTAGTCTAGAGGTCAGGACTGATCAAATCATGGCACCTCTGGTCTGGAAGTCGGCTACGTCCTAAGTGCACTCATATTGGGCGATATGCCTAAACCGGCTTAACCCACAGGTTAAGACTCTGCTGGCAAGATTCTTCAGATGCCGCGCGTGGAGTGAAACTCCTCCCAGACAAAGAAGAAAATTCGAAAAAGAAATTAGGGTTGAAATGCGGCGCCGATGTTATAATGTGATGGAAAGGACAAAGTGAAGCCTAGTCGGTATGTCCAGTGGTTTCGCGGCGAGAGCTACTCATACCACGGCACCTCTGCTCTAGAGGCCGGCCACGCCCGATATACACCCATACTGGTGAAATATGCCTAAACCGGCTTAAAACCAGGGGTGAAACTTGATGGCTACCCATGTCACGGTACCTCTGCTCTAGAGGTCGTTCACGTCCGAAATACACCCATACTAGGATAATATGCCTAAACTGGCTCAACCCAGGGGTGGAAGTCACTAGTGGCGAGGATTCGTCCTCCTGGACAAAAGCTCCGTCCTGGTAACCACTAGGAAGGGTAGCGGCCACAACCACAAAATGCTGAAGTCGGAGACACTGGACCAGTGCAGTCTAGATAGGCAACCACCTCTCACCTGGCGGGGATACATGGGTATCCCAAAACACGTCGACGTTTTCCGGTGAGAAAGTCCAACTCTAGATTAAACTAGTGCAACGAAAACCACGGTGTCGCGCAATCCCGCTTCTGAGACCCACGAAGAATACAGGCTCAGGCTTTGCGATACTCCGAACCTGATGTGGTCCTCTCGCGTGGATCTAGAGTGGTCCTTTCGAGGACCACGGGATCTATCGAGGACCACATGAGTACATTCAGGAAATCACAGGGCGGTCTTGGTGGTAGAAGCGAACGAAGAAGATGTAGAGTGACATGCATTTTAACAAAACTATCTAATCACACATAATGTTTTGGCAGGAAAATAAACAGTGTCACGTCAAAGACCCTTCTTAAACGTACCCCAAATTTCTGTTCCTCTTTCCTTTGTGAAAGACTGCCCAGATAAACAGTGTCATGTCTTGAAGACCACACTCTAAAACATACAAAAATACAGAGTTTGAAGCAGCAGACAGAAACACACAGGACAGCACTGTCTGAACGAGTTGCGGTCTATCATTTAAATGACGGCCCATCGCTAGAAGGAAATGTGTGGGGAGTGTTACAGAGCCCTAATTATTCCTCCGTCGTGACAGATACCAGTTCGTTCGCATTACTGTCAAGTTTAACCCGCGGCTAGTACTTCTACATGTTATCCTCGCCATCTTGAGCTCACGTACACGGGTAGAACAATGTAAAGTACCATCTCCACGTGAAGGAGATTGTGATGTTTAGGAGAATTCCTGTCTCGGATATTGCTGAAGTTTCCGTAGGTCCCACCGCTGAGGTCCAGACAGGTCGAAATCGTTTACCAATATTATCCTGCTGCCTTTGATAACTTTGATCTTCGTCTACTATTTCGCTGTTCATACAAGCTATTATCTGGAAAGTATCAATACCAACATTTTATCTTTCTCATTCTTGATCTTGAACTATCATGATCTTCTCTGTGTGAAAAATTGCTTCTCTGTCCTATTTATTGAACCTAGAAAAAAAAATGTTCTGCACGTTCTTTTGTTCATTCAGAGCTTGTTTTCTGGTTTTGTCTTTTCTAGTTTGTGTTTGTTTGTCTGGTTTGTCTTGCCTGTGCTCCCTAAAAAGTAATCTGATCCAGAAGATGTGACTGTTTTCATACTAAAAGCTTATATTTCATCAATTTTGTTCAGTTTTCCTCATTACGATACAACCATAAAAACATAAACCATATCCCATTTGTCCGTTGTTTATCTCTGCCATAAAAATAACTTTCCATTATCACTTCTTTCATGATGTGCTCGTTTTTTTTAAAATTATTTTTCACGATCTTCAGTTTTTTTCTCTTTCATGATTAGAATACATAATCCGTTTTTTTAAAAACTTTTCCATATACGGAAGATTCAAGAACAAAGCAGAGACAAGGCAGATAAGTGAACAACAACCAGTTACATATGTGATCAGAAAAAGAAGATGGACATATATCGGTCACGTGATGAGAACAAACAATCAGAGAATCCATAACAATCTATCAGGTGGAACACAACAGGCCAAAGAAAAAAAGAGGTCGACCAGGTGAAAGTCTAAAGAGGACATCGTTAAGAGAGGCCAAATTAGTAGGCATAAAATCCCTTGATGAGGTTGAAAAACTCGCCGAAAATAGGAAAACTTGGCGAACTACCAATCGAGCCCTATGTGACGTTAACGGCACGGAAAGGGTGTAAGAAGATATACGGACAGGGAGAAAATAGACCGAGGAAGTTCTGAAAGAGCCACACGAAACAATGAAAGTTATAAGAAAGACCAAAAAACGACAATCCAAATTTGTGAGGCATGTTTGGAGGAAACATGGCTAGAGCAGCCAGTGGCAACAAGAAAGATAGAAGGTAGAGGAGACAAAGGTAGAAAGAAAGAAAAGACGTTTGATGGTTTGACATCGTGGCACGGGGAAATAGTGACAAGCCAGTTGTGGTGCACAATGGATAGAGGGTTAAAGAAGGATACGTTATACTACGTCTGTCAAGGGTCTTTGTATGTATTTCTTTATTTACACATACTTTCAGCTTTTATACTATTTCTATGATTATTTTTAGCTCCTTTATAGATTACTAGCTGATTACCCGGCGTTGCTTGGGACTTTATTAATTATTAATACAGCGGAGTGGATTTGAGATCGCCATGTTTCTCCCACGGACAACCTTAAGTTGCTTGCTCAAAAGTCGGTTCACCCAAGAAATTATTTATTCTTGCTCCTGGAGGTGAAACTAAAAATGTTGTATATAATCAAGTTTTAAGTTAAATTAATTTTATAGTAAATTTGTAAAATACTTTACTCTATAATGTGTAGACTGCCCCTGTGACTTGTTGATCATAATCGAGAACGCAAGCCTCACTGGAAATTACAATCTCTTAAAGTTAAAAGGGAGATCTATCGGTAAGAGTGATATCCGTGGGATAAAAACAGCTTCACCCTTTTCTCATCCTGTTAAGATAGTCGCTTCAACCACATTGCCCAGCATCCTCTTTACACATAGCCTTGTGCCGTTGCAAAGTTTTGGCGGGTCGAGGTTCCGTAATAAAATAATTGGAGATCCCACCCTTATTTTCACCCCCTCTAACTCCCCATGCCGATGGGGGCCGAACTTGGACGTAAACGGCTTCTGGAGTGTCATTACTCATCTCAGCGACCCCGAAAACTATGGAATCGACACTAATATCGGTCGTTTTCGATTACTTTTACGTGTCACCCAATCCCACCCCTACCCCTTTCTCACCCACACATGCCGATGGGGGCCGAATTTGACTTAAACGGCATCGGGAGTGTCACTATTCATCTTAGCGACTCCGAAAACTATGGATTCAACACTAATATCGGTCGTTTTCGATTATTTGTACATATCACCCCCCCCCCCCACAATCCCACCCCACCGCTGTCTCACGAGAGTGTAAGTCATATGTGTACCAAGTGTTTTATGGTTGAAATTGCTCCAGGCGTTCCCGAGCTATGCTGGAAGATACACAAGTTGAAGAGTAAAAAATTATATAGACTTGCCATGGGAGGCTACAAATCCTGCTCTTAGACCAGCACGGGTCTATTTCACAATTATCTCCCTTCCCCTCCTTATATTTAGTTGATAATATATCATCTCCTTTCCGCCTCCAATCACAAGGGCTCTAGCGGTGTTTTACTCCCATATTATACATTTCCAGACTGTAAGTCACATTGTGTACCAGAGTGATGTTGGAACATACATACATTCATTTTTATACACATGTATATAGATTAATTTCTAAAGTATACCTTATATTAAAATAGCATGTCTATCTTTTTTTATTCCGCAGAGCTGACTTTTCCACTGTCCTCATACAATCATAACAATTATTCTCAAATAATTACTTATCTCGCCTTTCTTCGGACCCGATATGGAGTGATCGAAGAATCTCTCTCTTTCTCTCTCTCTCTCAACACATGACTCGCCAACCATCAAGTACTAAAATGACATAGTTAGAAAAGCAACTTGTTAGATATTGTTAGAAATTATTTTAATGTTTGTTAAAAAACATATGTTAGAAGATCTGTATATAGAATGTATTTTTGTTTATGTATATGTCTGCGTGTTTATGTGTGCGTGAGTGCTATTTTATTAGGTTAATTACTTCTTCTCTGCTACTTTGAATGTAGTAGTTAAATCTTACCTCTTTTGATATGTTTTTTCCTAATTTAGTTTGTATATTTGTACTAAATCAAGTGTGTGGGAAGAATGAAAGATGGAGTGATGAAGGGCAGAATGTAAGACGGGCCTGCGTGCCCAGTTCTTTACCCTTATTCATTCATTCATTCATTCTCTCTCTCTCTCTCTCTCTCTCTCTCTCACACACACACACGTATATACACTTGTAAGCTGTACTCACGACACTTTATAGAACCCTTTAGTATTAGCTCTTTCTTTTTATAAACAGTTGTTTAAGATCAGTTTATGTCAGCATTTCCTCTGGGTTATTATTTGGTCTGTTTTCTATGTTATCAAATTTTACGGCGAGAAAAGTAATCTAATGATAAATGTACTGAGTTTCGTGCCAGTGTGAAGGAAGGCAGGAGCGAATAGTACAGTTTTACAAACGAGCAGAAAAAAAGGAAGGAAACTGGAGAAACGACAAAAGATGATGGCGAGAAGGACGGATGTTTGTAAAGAATATGTGAGAGAATTTCCTGTCAGGCACAAGGAGTGAAACGAACTGGCGAGGGACCATGCTACGTAGAAAGCGATCCAAAGTTGTGACTTGCATCGCTGAAGAAGTAAACGAGGATCAAAGCTAATCTGAAGATGGAAGAGTGAAAAGAATGGAGCCCGCCTGGCAGTCACACTCTGTGGTTATCATGTCAGTCTGAGATCTCGTTCTATACGAGAAGTTGCTAGGCAACTGACGCGCGACAGTCGCCACACAGAGCCAGCACCTTTAAGCTTCGAAGCGTCTTTAAATATGAAATTAGTGATTATTTCCTTCTTTTATAAGACAGATATAACTCATGTACAACAGCACAGCTAAATAAGACATGTTTATTCTGTTGCTATTTACAGAATGTCGACCCAACATTTTCATCTTAAATGAAATGACATTTGTTTGCTTTGAATTTGATCTTTCTAAATGACGTGCAGCCTTATGTTTACAGGAACATCTTCACAATGTCTTCATATGTGAGAACAAAACTTCCTTCACGTTCTGGCAGCATCTTCAACATAAGCAACAAAGTGAGAGATAAGAACTGGTAGGATTAGCCTTGTATAGATCAAACAGCAAAATGAGATATAAGAACAGTTAGGATTAGCCTTGTATAAAACAAACAAGAAAGTCAGAGATAAGAATTGGTAGGGTCAGTCTTGTATAGATCAAACAGCAAAAGTGAGAGATAAGAACAGTTAGGATTAGTCTTGTATAAAACAAACAAGATAGTGAAAGATAAGAATTGGTAGGGTTAGACTTGTACAGATCAAGCAGCAAAGTAAGAGATAAGAACTGGTAGGTTCAGTCTTGTATAGATCAAACAGCAAAGTAAGAGATAAAAACAGTTAAGATTAGCCTTTTATAAAACAAACAAGAAAGTCAGATATAAGAATTGGTAGGGCTAGACCTGTATAGATCAAGCAGCAAAGTGAGAGATAAGAACTGGTAGGGTTAGCTTTGTATAAAACAAACAAGAAAATGAGAATTAAAGATTGGTAGGGTTAGCCTTTTATAGATCAAACAGCAAAGTGAGAGATAAGAATAGTTAGGATTAGTCTTGTATAAAACAAACCAAGAAGGTGGGAGATAATTGGTAGGGTTTGCCTTGTATAGAACAAACAAGAAAGTGAGAGATATGAAATGTTAGGGTTAGCCTTGCATAAATCAAACAATGAGTGAGAGATGTGATCTGGTAGGTTTCGCCTTGTATAGAACAAACAAGAAAGTGAGAGATAAGAACTGGTAGGGCTACCTTTGTATAGAACAAACATTTTAGATACGGCTAAAAGAAAGCTATTAAGAAGACTGTTAGTAACAGTGTCGAACTCGGGCAGGACTGGAAACCAACAGAAGGCAACGCACTAACTACTTGACCACGAAATAACCTTCCCGGGGAAAGATGTTTCCCAGCGTGCTCTGTTGTAATGAGAAAGGAGCTTAACAAAGACTTTCATGTCGACCAGGCTCAATTAAAAAATGGCAGACAGGTAATGCCAGACCCCATCACGTCACAGAGACACCCAGGAGTACATATATCAGCATTTCCTCTGGGTTATTATTTGCTCTATTTTCTATGTTATCAAATTTTACGCCGAGAAAAGTAATCTGATGATAAATGTTAGAGTGATTACTATAGATAGTAATATATAATAGATAACCCATATTTTCCACACAGGAATGTGGTCAGCAAACACATCTGAACGCCTTTAGGTCCTCACCTCCAGGAAGGATCGTGTACCCGTTTCTTGCAGCCGGAACACCATGGCACATCGGGTGGATATGACTCACTGAACCCGACATTCATTCATTCATTCATTTGCATGTCCCTTGCGGAACTTTGCCTCCCAAACAGCACGCCTGTAGGCCTCTCGGTTGTGAGCAAGATGGCCTGCTGCTGTTGCATCCATTTCCAGATCGTCAACGATGTCTTACAGCCATCTTCGTCTTGGTCTTCCTCTTTTTCTTTTTCCCATTATGTATCCTTCCAATACGGTCTTCTCTAAATTATCATGACGTTTAATGTGTCCAAAATACCCGACATGTGAAGTTAATACGCTAATCACTTTGCTGCTCAGGTACCTAGAATGAATTAACACATAAACTATTTCCAGGATCGTGGGGCATATAGAACAGGAAATAACTTGATATGACTGAAATAAGTGTCTCCAATAATTGGTTTCATCTTATTACACAGAAGGACAAAGTCGTTTTGTTAACAAATAAAATAGTTCCAAGACATTTTTCAACCATTAATCTTTGCTTCTTTACCTTGAGTGATCGCGAATACTATTCATATTTATACACTCTGTAATAGAGGCAGGAATAAGGCAGACTATTAAATCTAAGTTTGTTTTCAATACCAGAAGAAATAAAAACAAATAGGCTAGGGACTGGTCATCTCAGGGGTGCGCAACTCTGAGTAAAATCGGTAATGACTGATCCAGTATATAAAGGAGGTGCGAGGGAATTTTAATCAGTCAGGATCTGTACTTTGAGCACAGAGAAAGGTGCCAACGGATCGGAGGAGATCATGTTCTCTTCTCGTTTTAAGAGCAAGTGAATATGTTATTCGTCGATGGATATATATATATATATTTGTGTGTGCGTGTGTGTGTGTGTGTTCGTGCGTGCGTGCGTGCGTGCGTGCGTGCGTGCGTGCGTGCGTGCGTGCGTGCGTGCGTTCGTACAAGTACGTGTGTGTGCGTGCAGTGCAGTTTGATGGTTATTATGTGCAGATAAATTTTAGGTATAACTGAATTTATATGCATGCATTTTTGTTATACATTTCTTGGCAGTTAGTTTCAGTTAGTTAGACTAATGCACTAACAACTTCGCCATGAGAGACTAATGCACTAACAACTGCGCTATGAGAGAGCAGTGCACTAACCACTTCGACAAGAGAGACTAATGCATTAACCACTTCGCTGTGAGAATCTGGTGCACTGACCGCCATGACAGACTAAACGTTATCTACTATCTCTGCCACCTGCAGAAAAGTTGCTCTATTTTTCTTGCACGGCTGGAGAGGTGCGGTTGGTGACAGAGAAAAACTAGTGAGCTAAAGAAAGGCAATAACGGAGTTTAAAATTGCTGGCAAGAGCTTTTAAAAAAAATAATAAAACGCCATTATGGACGATTATCTGGAAACAAGTGCGGTGAAAGACGTAAATTACACAGCAATATTTTCAGCTAATATTCTCCACTTGAAATGAAATCGCTATTTATCTTGAAGAGAAGTGCAATATTCTAAATCAATACAGACTAATTAATTGCTTATCCTCCATTTCGCACTCAAACTGAGCTTGATAATTAATGTAGTTGGACGTCAGAATGAAAGCTATGATTTTCTCTATGGGTTAAAACATACATAAAAAAATGTTTTTTTCATTACAACATAAATCTTGTAAATGTCATGGGTGCATGATTGTGCAACTTTCTTTTTCTCTGAAATGCACTTGTTCCTTCTGTTGTTGTTGTTGTTATTGTTGCTGTTGTTGTTGTTGTTGCTGTATTTGGTTACTTTGCTCCGCCATACGGTAAACTAACGTTAAATCTTAACAAAAAACAAGAGAGATTAAACTAAAGCTTCATAATACTAATACTTTACCTGTGTGTGACTGTAAGTTTGTGATTAATAAAAACAAAGGAGGCCTTTCTTCTTCTTCTTCTTCTTCTTCTGTCTCACTGGAACTGTAGCTGGTGTTCTCTGCAGTCGATGCGATGAAAATGCGTAAGTACAGCACTGTATCGGATTGGGAGCTGGTCGCGGCAAGTAGTTTTTTTTTTGTTCAGTCTCTACTGGAGTTAAAAAGCAGGGGAAGTGCAGTACCTCTTTGGCAGACTCCACCACTATAAATGATTATTTCGACCCCTGGCCCGTTAGTCAGGCTAGACCTGCTACTTGGGGTATCAACGGAGAAGTGGGACAGGGTTCTAGTCGTCTGTGGTATGCTAACCTTGACATTAATACGTATGTCAGCTATGGATACCTGACTGTAAAATGAGGATCGTTTTCGCCCCTCTAGGAACCCTTAAATATGACAAACTTCATGCACAGATTTCACAGTTGCTATACAATACATGAAACCACATCTGGGCTTCACAACTGCTATACAACACATGAAACCACATCTGGGCTTCGCAGTTGTTAAACAATACATGAAACCACATCTGGGCTTCACAGGTGTTATACAATACATGAAACAACATCTGGACTTCCAAGTTGGTGCACAATACATGAAACCACATCTGGGCTTCACAACTGCTATACAACACATGAAACCACATCTGGGCTTCGCAGTTGTTAAACAATACATGAAACCACATCTGGGCTTCACAGGTGTTATACAATACATGAAACAACATCTGGACTTCCAAGTTGGTGCACAATACATGAAACCACATCTGGGCTTCGCAGTTGTTAAACAATACATGAAACCACATCTGGGCTTCACAGGTGTTATACAATACATGAAACAACATCTGGACTTCCAAGTTGGTGCACAATACATGAAACCACATCTGGGCTATCTATTATAAGAGGATTTTTTGGCCTGAACCTTCTCTATGCTTTCAGCGTACACAGTTGTGGTTACGTGTTGCAAGCTTTCTCACAATTACCGGGATATTAAATAGATGTTTTTATACTAAAGCTTCCATATATATATATGAATGTAGCGCATAATGAAAATCTTCAAAGTTTGTAAACTTTAACTTCAAAAGTCATTCTGGTATGAGATGAAAGCCAAATACTGCAGATTAAGCTATTTCTCCCAGCCAACCTGACAAAGTAACAACTCTACCAGCGCACCCCTGACATTTTGTGGCTGAATCGATCGATTCACTTGATCATGCTGGTCTGACCTCTCATTAGTACCAGAAAGTTAGAATTTACACTGCCTGAATTTCCTCTCCTAGCCTCTGTGCCCCGAGTTCTGCAGACAACAAAGTGTCTTCCTTCAAACACTGCCCTTTAAAAGTTTCTCAAAAACTTGGTTTTATGGGAACATTGAGGATGACACCGAAATCAGCTACTGAAAGAGAGTATATGGAAGTCGGTTCATTTCAGGCAGTTATGTGCCCACGTCAAGAGAAATTTGCACGAAATGATAAGACAGTGTGTGATGAGCAGAGAGTTAATAACTGGCTAGGAATAGTACATTTTCCTGCTTTGACAAGGAAAGCGTACTATTCCTAGCCAGTTATTAACTAGGAATAGTACGCTTTCCTTGTCACAGCAGGAAAACGACTTGTTCAGTTAATGAATGGGCCCACGTTTGAGATTTGTGCATAGCGTGGGTACAGAATGGAAAGTGCTTGTTACGGATTGTTAAGTATTCTCAGTATCCAAAGAAGAGGGCGCCACGAGTCGGTTCTTTTTAGTGGGCGCAATTTTTTTTTTTTTACAGCAGCACAAATTTCTGATGAAAGAAGAGCACATGCTCATTAAAACTGAGAGAGAAGAATATCTGCCAGGAAAGCATGGTGGAGTTTTTTTTTCATTAAATACTAAGACTGAGAAGAAACGATAGTAGACCGCGTCATAAGGCCAAGACGGTAATGTGTACAGCTTAATTTGGTGAATAAATGAAGAGCAGATCTGAAGGCGAAACACTTTAAGCACAAGACTGGGTCCGCTGGAGTAAACATGGCGTGTTGTTACTGTGGCACATGACGCTAATGAACTATTACTTGAATCAACCATAAGAGGAGCTTTCCAGCAAATGATGCTTCACAACTTCCCACAAATAGTTTGATATCAGCTTGTTCCAAATTTTCCCCCATAGACGAAAAGAGCCTTTAAAAATCATTTCGTAAAATACGTGAAGTGGACCTTTGTCAGGTGGGAAGAGATGTAAGAAAGTACTTCCTTGTTTAGGACAGGTAAGATAAAGATGACCTTGTTATACCATGGAGCCACCTAGGGAATACCGTCTTAATGTTCGTGTTTTCCTTGACCTGTCAGGACACTAGAAAGTGATACTGTCAGCATCTGACCTGGCTGTCCTTACTTCTCCTGTTCCAGAAGATGTCAGGTACCCATTACTACGTGGGGGGGGGGGGGGACACGGGGACGGAGGGGTTGGGGGCAGACCTGTTTAGAACTACCGACTTCGCCATGAAAGACTAGTGCACAAACAACCTCGCCACTCAAACATTTACTTCTTTGTTTATCTGGTGCAAATTAGGATAAAGTTGGCGCAGTAGTCAGAGCTCTAGTTTCTTAGATTCATGATCTGAACCTGCTCACAGGCACTGACTGTAGTCCAACCACGTAAACACTCACTGTTGATGCACAAACCACATAAACACTCACTGTTGATGCACAAACCACATAAACACTCACTGTTGATGCACAAACCACATAAACACTCACTGTTGATGCACAAACCACATAAACACTCACTGTTGATGCACAAACCACGCAAACACTCACTGTTGATGCACAAACCACATAAACACTCACTGTTGATGCACAAACCACATAAACACTCACTGTTGATGCACAAACCACGCAAACACTCACTGTTGATGCACACACCACGCAAACACTCACTGTTGATGCACAAAACCACGCAAACACTCACTGTTGATGCACAAATAATTTGGGTATAATTATATATAACACACGAAAACACACAAGTAAAGCTGTGATAATAAAATGTCAAAATTATTATTATGTCCGTTACATCTTAATCGTACAAAAAAAGCAAGACAAAGAAATAGGGAAACAGTAAAATATAAATTCACGTGAATGTTGTACAACAAATGAGAATGGAAAAACAATTTTTTAAGGGAGCACTTAGCTGTGACTTGTAAGAAGCTGCGTTCACGAATGCGGGTGGTGGAGTGTTTTGAATGTTATCTGAATACTTGGGATGTGAGATAAGTTAGTAGTAAAGAGGGGATAGGGAAAGCGGAAAAGAGAGACAGAGTGATACAATGGTAATTTAGCAGAAAAATAGGTGAGTGGAGAAGACGAATATAGTTTGCGTACATGATTTGTAATCTAGTTTAATGGAGATTTGGGGGTGAGGGGGAAGCGGGGCGAGGGGAGGGGAGTGTCTGCAATATAAATTACAGGTGAGGATCGAGTACAACTTAGTAGCGAGACAATCCGATTGTGGGAAAAAGGAATATTAACTGTAGCTGAATTTCGAGTTCAAACCATGTGGTTCCAGCGTTCCATATTCCTGAATGCACCGGCTCTCAAGCACCAGGCGGCTTCTGTCATTAGAATGACATTGTTTTATGGTTTATACTAGAAAATCAGACTTTGCCTCTGTGGCCAGGGTCATTGAAATGATTAGAGACAGGCTTAGATGTATGCTGGAATGTCTCATAAAGATGTTTCTCCATGCGGTCACCTAATATGAAACTGGTCTCACCAATTTAAGTTATCCTATCCTATCCTTTTTTTTTTTGCACACAGTGGCATACATCACTTTCCGGGACCAGCATGTCAAACCCTCAAGGAGTATGAGGACAGTCGCCACTGCTGATAAGTGTGTTTATAAAGTCGGGGAAATGACGGAAGAGTTCACACTTACGCTGAATACTTCACTTGTGAATTTTCCCAAGCTTCACTCTATACCAGTAGGTGCTGACCCCACCCATGTGACCACAACAACGCCGCTGAACCAGTATTTATAATGTGGCTGCTGTTAAGGTATGCCCCTTGACTTAAGAATCTCGAATACTCCATGCAAATGATTAGTTCGTGGATGTCGGGAAACTCTGGATGGGTAGTACCGATGTGCGTCACAGAGAGACTGAACTGAGAGAAGAAAGGTTGTAGAACTCGACCCAACTGGACGCTTAAGTTTTTCTGTGTTCCAGTGAATAGGAAGCCGTGTTATTTATTGAGTGCACGGATTTTTGGACATGTCTGGATCTAATAAAGTTTTAGTTGGCTGGATGACTCGGGTGATCAATGTTCGTTTCAGTCATCAAGTTTTATGTGGATGAATTCGTTACGATTATCTTGAGGTGCTAATTGAAATATCCGTGATCTACCAACTCATCATTGTCATGATGCACACGTTAAATGTCTCCATGTTCTTCAAAAGCCGGCTTACTGGTTACTCCAACGTTCATTGTTCTCCGCGGTGACGGGAGATGTCGATCCTCAATGGCGTACGTCATGATTTGTTGTAGCTGTTGTTCTGTGACTGTTATGTCGCGACGTCAAATTCATCTCACGGTGGTAATTCTAGCCAACAAATAAGAAGTGGACCCTCCTTACAGCAGAGTCAGCGACGTGTTTAACAAAGCATTGCTTCATATTTGGCCGCAAATACAAGTAGGTGACTCACGGGACAGCTAGTCATTCCACGCCGCTGTACGCTCGTGAGTTGATTTTTTATAGACAGAGTTGATGAAATATTTCCTCAGAAACGATGGACTTTTAAAATTTATTACGTTGTAACATCACAATAGAAACAGAAATTTCAAGATTCGCCATGAGAGACCTTTAGAATTCAGTGAAAGCACATACAAGAATAAATGTTACAACGAATTAGAGTTTTTGGTTTTTTTTGGGCGGTGGCCATGGAAGTCGGAACCCGCTAAGGAGTATGTAACAACTCACCTGCCGAATCAACCAGCCCTGAAAATGGATGGCGCTAGAGCGTTGGACCCATACCGGGCCGTCTCGGCAATGGGCCCTTCCATGAGGCCGGAAGCGAGGCCGAGACGAGTAGGAGGGCCGTTGGGGTGAGCGTGGAAGCCTGGGGAGCGATCCTGGGTGGAGCCGCCCCGGGTGCAGATCTTGGTGGTAGTAGCAAATATTCAAACGAGAACTTTGAAGACTGAAGTGGAGAAGGGTTCCATGTGAACAGCAGTTGAACATGGGTCAGTCGGTCCTAAGAGATAGGAAAACTCCGATCTGATCCCGGGGCATTCTTTCTTTCTTTCTAGAAGAGTCTGTCCGCAGCCTATCGAAAGGGAATCGGGTTAATATTCCCGAACCTGGACACGGAGATTGGTCCGCCGCTGTTGGCGAGATTCTTCAGCTGCCGTGCGTGGAGCGGTGTTCCTCCCGGCCAATGAAGAAAGGTGCAAATGGGGTTGCCGCGCAGCATCACTGCGGAAAAGGTGGTAGAAAGGATAAAGTGAAGCAAACAGTCAAATCAGGGCACCTCTGGTCTGGAGGTCGGCCACGTCCTGAATGCACTCATATCGGGTGAAATGCCTGAACCAGCTTAACCCAGAGGTTAAGACACTGCTGGCAAGACTCTTCAAATGCCGCGCGTGGAGTGAAGCTCCTCTCGGTCAAGGAAGAAACTGCGGAAAAGAAATAAAGGTTGCTGTGCGGCGTCGATGTGAAAAGGTGGTGGAAAGGATAAAGTGAAGTTTAATCGGTATATCCAGTAGTATCGCTGCGAGAGCTGCACATACCACGGCGCCTCTGCTCTAGAGGCCGCCCACGTCCGAAATACACCTACACTGGTGAAATATGCCTAAACCGGCACACACCAGGGGTGGAACCTGATGGTTAGATATGTCATGCCACCTCCGCTCTAGAGGTCGGTCACGCCTGATATACACCCATTCTGTTGAATTTTGCCGAAACTGGCTCATATCAGGGGTGAATCTTGAAGGCTATGCATGTCACAGTACCTCTGCTCTAGAGGTCGATCACGTCTCAAACACGCCCATACTGGGATAATATGCCTAAACCGGCTCAACCCAGGGGTAGAAGTAACTAGTGGCGAGGATTCGTCCTCCTGGACAAAAGCTCCATCCTGGTCACAACTAGGAAGGGTAGCGGCCACGACCGCAAAATGCTGAAGTCGGAGACACTGGACCAGGGCAGTCTAGATAGGCAACCACCTCTCACCCGGCGGGGATGTTTGCGTATCTTAGTCAAGCTGAGGTTTTCCGGTGAGAAAGTCCAACTCTGGACTGGATGGGCAACCACCTCTCACCCGGCGGCGATACATGGGTATCTCAAAACACGTCGAGGTTTTCCGGTGAGAAAGTCCAACTCTGGCCTGGGTGGGCTACCGCCTCTCACCCAGCGGGGATGCACTGATATCCTAAACACGTCGAGGTCTTCCGGTGAGAAAGTCCAACCCTAGACTGAACTGGTGCAACGAAAACCACAGTGTCACGCAATCCCGCTTCTGAGACCCACCAAGAATACAGGCTAAAGCCCTGTGATACTTTGAACCCCTTGTGGTCCTCTCGTGGATCTCGTGTGGTCCTTTCCGGGACCACACAGGAGACCACGTTACCTAACGAGGACGACAGGCGTAAATTCAGTAGGATCACAGAGCGGTTTTGGTGGTAGAAGCGAACGAAGAAGAAGAAGAAGAAGAGTTTTTTTTTAATTAGAGTTTTCCAATTCTTAAGTGGCTCTTGCTTTATTTCTTTTCACGTTTTATATTTCGTCAACTGTAGAAAGCCATCTCTCTGCCGCTCTATGGCAGTTGTTGCTAAGATGTAACTGCTGATCCTACATGTTCCAGTGCAGCTGATATTGTAAAAGACCTTGAACAACGGTTCAATTACGCCTCTTTCTTTCCATGAGTTTTAGTGTCGCTGCCATGCACATATAGTATATATGTAATGTTGAGTTTTGATATGATGGTTATCACAGCTGTTCATTCTAGTGTTCATGACACATTCTGTTATGAGGGCCCTCGCTCTTTTGAAAGATCCACCCCTGTTGGCATACAAACGTGAGCCAAACCTTAAGGACATCCTTGTCCACAGCCACTTGAAGCAGAGCCTTACATATGCTGGCACCAGAAAATGTAACCGCCCCCGCTGCGTATATTGGCGAGGCTGGCCTCAGATTAGAGGACCACATGCAGAAACATCTGTACGATATCACCCAGAATGCTTCGAAACCAGTTCCAATCATTTCAATGGCCCCAACCACAGAGGCAAATCTGATTTTCAGGTAACAGCCATCAAACAATGTCACGCAGATGACACAAGCCGCCTGGCGCTTGAGAACCGCTGCATTCAAAATTATCGGGCGCTGGAGCCATACGGGTTAAACTCGCTGTTCAGCTACACTTCACAATCTGTTCAATCATCATAGTACCTCTGCACTAAGCTCCACCCACTTCTTACTTGTCACACATAGTCTAAAACCTCCTCACAGCATCACTTTGCAACCCCTCTTCCCTAATCATCTATTTCACCTTCTCCTAGCTAGGTCAACATTGTATCATTCTCCCTCCCCTCTACGGTTCCCCATCCACCACCCCCAGTTACAATCAACGACCACATATCACAGGTCTCCATTTAAAAACAGTCTCCACGTTCTGCTAAATCCATTCCTGTCACACACTACCGGACAAGCCACATCTTACAAGTTACAGCTAAGTACTCTATTTAATTAATTTTTAAAATTTATTTTTAATAGTATTCATGTGAATCTATACTTTATCTCCTCTCTCTATTTCTTCGTCCTGTATGTTTTTGTATGGTTAAGTCTCACGCCGAAACGTCACAACTTTGTAGTCGTTAAGTAATAAAGCTGCTCCTACTTTTTTCCTAGTTTATACATTCTATGTATGTACGATGTTATTACTCAATGCATTGCTGAATGTATATATATATATATATATATATATATGTTGATTGCACTGATTGCTAAGGCTTCTTATGACAATGAAGGCTGATATCTGATATGAGTAGGGATTTACTGACTTGCAGCCGACCATTTCTCTGCACAATTCCCTGTCTTTTTAGTTGATTATGAAATCCGCCGGTGACTTTCTTCCTAGCCACACCGACAGCCCATCCAGTAATTTCTCTCTCTGTCTTCCTCTGTCTCTTCTTCCCTCAATTTTTCCAGCTGCCACAATGTGTTCCAATTGACCTATTCTCAGAAAATGGCCTACAAATCTCTCTTGTCTGCCTCTGATCTTTGCTGTAATGTGCCTTTTAACTCCAGCCTCTCTTAAGACTTATTCATTGGTTTTCTCAGGTGTCAGTGTACCTTCAACATCCTTCTTATAAACCACATCTCCATGCCCTCCATTTCTCGCTGTACTCTCTTATTCATGGACTATGCTTCACGTCCATAAAACAAAATTGGCTCGATGTAACATTTAAGTACTCGGAATCTTGTTTCCATGATATGGATCTATTGCACAAGATGTTTCTCATTGTCTGGAATGCTGTCTTGGCCTGAGTGTATATATATATATATATATATATATATATATATATACTGTGGTCCTTATGTGTGCAGTGTGGTTGAACCGTTATTGATATTGTGCGTGTGGTTATGCTGAGTGTATTGATGTTTGTCATAATAAACTTCTTTGTTAGTTGTTTTACACACTGAGATAATTGCTCTGTATTTGGTATGAGAGATGACGCGAAGGAGGGTAGACAATATCTGTAGGTTGAACTGTTGGCTAACAAGGATCCGGGAACTTGGGCGGTTGTAGTCAGATTCCCTTCAACGTTGGGGGTCACAGTACGTTTGTGCCATTGGAAGAATTTAATGACTTAATCACCACTCTCACAGGTCCCTCACTCTCGTCATTACAATATCACTAATGACGCCGAAGAGACATTTGCTAAAGTGGGGATCTGATACATGAGCCAAGGCGTTCGATGTGGCGTAACATCAGAGTGCACGATTTGAAAATGAAAAGAAATTTACATTATTTTTATTCTGTTTTAGCTTTCGTCCAACGCTGAGTTGATTTCACATATGCTTGCCAATAAATCTTTTTTTTTTCAATATGGATGAAGAAGAAGAAGAAGAAGAGAGAAGAAAGCAATAATAATAATAGTAATAATAAGGAGAAGAAAAGAGAGAAGAAGAAGAGAGAGGAAAATAATAATAACAATAAAAGAAGAAGAGAGAAGAAAATAATAATAATAACAATAATAAGAAGAAGAAGAAGAGAGAAGAAAATAATAAAATAATATTAACAATAATAATAATAAGAAGAAGAGAAAGAGTGAAGAAAATAATAATAATAATAAGAATAAGAGAGAAGAGAGAAGAAAATAATAATAATAATACGAGAGAAGAGAAAAGAAAATAATAATAAGGACAAGAAGAAGAAGAGAGAAGAAAATAATAATAATAAGGAAATAATAATAATAATGAAAAGAAGCAGAAGAAGAAGAGAGAAGAAAATAATAATAATAAGAAACTAATAATAATACTACTAAGAAGAAGAAAATGAGAAGAAGAAAATAAGAAGAAGAAGGAAGAATGAACGAACTACATTGTAAAAGATGTTTTAAACCTTAGTATGTCTACTACGCTGCCTTTAAGTTTCCATGAGCTTTTATATCTACACTCCCCAGCTATTTATTACAACAACAACAACAACAACACCAACAACAACAACAACTTGAGTAAAGCATAAACAGAATACAAGTGGTATATATGTGTCCTTTTATCCATACATTCAGCAGAAGAAGATGAGAGGTTATTTAGGATTTCAGATAATGGAGATTCTTGTGTGCCTGTCTGATCGGAGCGTTAAACGTCTCTCATCTGTTACGTCCCAGACAAGAAGGTTTTTGCACACGAACCCATCTCCCTATCCGATGACACTATGCCATTAACGAAATCTAAGATTGCTTGCTCATCATTCTTTAGGCACGATAAAATGTTGCTAAACCCAGGCCAATTTTGAGAGTTTTTTTTAAAATTCTCCTACATCCGCGGACTACAGAAGATGTTTTATTTCCTTTTGAAAGGCACCGATAGTTTTGCGTCAATTTTCACTTACCTTACTTCCTCTTCTCAGGCCAAGAACAGTGATTCTACTTCCAAGAAAGTGCCGTAAGATTAGGGGAACTGGGCATCATAAGAAAAAACAGGACTCGACCTTACTTGTTTCGACACTTCTCTGTATCGTCTGACGCAATAGCAATCATCGTTTCATTGTTTTCAAATGTGTCATACACGGCCAAAGCACGCTAGCAGCTCTTTTCTTAGGCTCTCCCTTCACATAAAGTAACTCTCTGTGCTGTGAATATTTCTTTCAGGATTTCATTCCGAGTAGACGGCAGCTCGCCCTGCCAGAGTCCGTGGTTCCAGTCTCAGATAGTTCACTTTTGTCGTTTTTCTTTCTTTCACGCCTATAATCATTTGTTTACTATTTTTTAAATGCTAACTGATAACATTTTGTGCTAAATCTCTTTCTACATCTGTTTAATTGCTCGCTTCACAGACATACTTTCCCAGGAACGATCATTCTCTCGGTGGCAAATAGCAGCACAGTAGCAGCAATATTAAGTTATGAAGACATCATTGGTGCACGGGCTGACGATGGACGATGTGACGGGTATAACAGGGGCGTAATACAGTTCAAGAAGACATGACAGGACGAAATTCCAGCTTATGACACCATAATATAAGTTCCAAATGACTACTGACGTCCACAGATTTCGTCGCCAACAGAACTTCTCCTATATTTCTATTCTACTAATCTATTACACTACACAGCTACATATTTTCAGACATTCTAACATTCATTCATTCATTCATTTGCATGTCCCTTGCGGAACTTTGCCTCCCAAACAGCACTCCTGTAGGCCTCTCGGTTGTGAGAAAGATGGCCTGCTGCTGATGCATCCATTTGCAGATCCTCAACGATGTACATTCTAACATACGAAATGCCATATTCGAAACTCAAACTTCACCTATCACAAATCATCTGATTTCTCTCTCACGACTTTTCTTTCTCATAAGTTATACGTGCACCATGCCCGGCACGTGATATGCAAGCATTTGACTTAAAAATAGGAAAAATCTAAGCACACAGCTATTGATTTCTCTGGGGCCTAACCCTTTTTATCCCAACTTTCCAATTCTATGATGAGTTGGTTGTCTATCATTCTATAAATCTATATTCTATTACAACTTGGACAGTAAAAAAAGGCAAATAAACTGGAAGCAAAAGAAACAACGATGTGTGTAGGATTTTGCTAGCAAAAGAAAATAAGTTTGTATTTTTCCTTGGAGATTTAGCGCCCCTGGTATTTTTAAATGATAAGTTTGGTTGCTCATTACAGTCGCCCTTAAAATGGAAGTGTGTTGCACATTTCGAACGGGATCCTTGAATATTGTGTCGATGATCTGAGCAAGATTTTGGGGCGTGTGAGTTAGTCTGGGCTTGAAAGTTATATAGAGTAGACATGACATTTATCTAATTATGATTCCAGCTAGAAATGTGGTTTGTGAGAAAGTTTAAATGTAAGTTCTCATGACAGTAACCTGCCCAGAACTATGTTCGTTATTGCTGGACGTCTATTTTGATATGTGACAATCTTATGTTTCTTAATCACGTCGTATCCATCCATCTTCGTCCGTGATGAGTCATTAAATTCCCGTCTATAATTGGAACATCGTCTGATGGTTTCGTGGAATTACAACAGTATATGAGTACGCATGAGTGGTTGATGGATCTGGGTGTTATTCACATGTTGTGCAAAAGTGATTGCAGTTAAGCTGTTTCAAATCTCAACAAGCAGAATCAGCCGAATATCAGTTCTACGTGTGGTTTTGGCGAAAGATGAACCAAATACCCGGACAGACAGAAAAACAAACGAAGAAATCCTCAAAGAAGTTTCACAACAACGAAAAAACTAGTTAAAATGTGAAGGAAAAGACAATCAAAAGTTATTGGACCCGTCGTGAGAAGACACAAGTTAGGGAATATAGACATGACTGAAACATCCAAGGGAGATAAAGGAAGGGCAAGAGAAAATTATCTTAGTGGACCGGCCAAGTTGCATGGACAAAGTTGCATCTCAAATAATCGGACACACCCAAAGACCAGACAAGCATGGTTGCCAACGCTGTCCGCCATGACAAGTAATACTATTCGAGTTCTATGGAACATTTTTATTTCCTTCTCATTTACTTCTCTTCAACTTTTATTTACTTTTTTCTTTGATTTTTTTGTTTTTAAATGTTCATGCCATATTTTTGTTGAATCTAGTCTTTGTTTCTAAATGTTGATGATATATTTTTGTTGAATCTAGTCTTTGTTTTCAAATGTTGATGATATATTTTTGTTGAATCTAGTCTTTGTTTTTAAATGTTGATGATATATTTTTGTTGAATCTAGTCTTTGTTTTTAAATGTTGATGATATATTTTTGTTGAATCTAGTCTTTGTTTTCAAATGTTGATGATATATTTTTGTTGAATCTAGTTCAGACTCAGACCCATATGTAATATTTTTAATTTCTAGTGTGAATCATTCACAGCATTTTCGGCGGACACAATAATATAGGAAGCCAGACCACAAGCAGTATGAGGATGGAACTAATGGCAGTAACGAAAGCATTCGTAAGGCTGGAGCCACAAGACTGCACCAGTGTCTGAATACTAACTGACTCAATAGGTATGATCCGGAAGGTCGAGACAGGTTCTGTACGCAGCCAGTTGCTTGAGTCATTGCAGAAATCAACGATTCATCAACCTTCATCTGGGCACGTGGGCATCCAGGGAAATAAGAGAGCTGATAGACTGGCTGGCTCTGTCATCATTGCAGATGGACAACCACTGGATCGAGCTGATATTACTGACGCGCTCAGAGAGATAGGCAGAGTGAAAGACTTCGAGGGCGGTGGATCTACATCGTTGCTCAGACTGAAAGAGCTAGGAATACAGATCGGCTTGGCCAAAAAACAAGAGAAATACTGGACATGCAAGACAACTGGTCAGCCGACACTGCACAGACACTGTCCGTCACAAGACGCTGATGGATATGTTGAGGTGGGGGATATGAGCACCTATGGACATGTCCGGAGTGCAATGATGGTTCTTATCTTATATCGTATATCCTTCCCGTACCATTATACGTCACATAGGGCTCGCAAGGTAGTTCGTCAGTTTTTCCTGTCTTCGGCGAGCTTTTCAACCTATTCAAGGGCTTTTATGCATATTAATTTGGCCTCTCTTAACAATGTCCTCTTTAAAGTTTCACGTGGTCTGCCTCTTTTCTTTGGCCTGTTGTGTTCCACTTGATAGCTTGTTTTGGGATTCTCTGATCGTTTCTTCTCATCACGTGAGAAGATTATGATGATTACCGAGATAATAAACCATGTTTTGTAGGATATTAACATTCATTCATTCATTCATTTATTTGCATGTCCCTTGCAGAACTTTGTCTCCCTAACAGCACTCCTGTAGGCCTCTCGGTTGCGAGCAAGATGGTCTGCTGCTGATGCATCCATTTGCAGATCAATAACGATGTCTTGCGGCCATCTTTGCCTTGGTCTTCCTCTTTTTCCCATTATGTACCCTTCCAAGATGATTTTCTCTAGATTATCTTGACTTTTAATGTGTCCAACATATTTAAGTTTTCTCTCTTTAATTCTCTTTACTAGCCAGCCTTTTTCCATATTAAGTTCTTGTAGTATGGATATATTTGTTCTTTTTTGTGTCCATAATATGTGAAGAACGCTTCTGTAGCATTTACATTCAATGGCATTTTTCTCAGCTGTTTTATTAAGTGTCCAGGTCTCACAGGCATATGATGAGATGGGAAAGATGCATGCCCTTTAAAATCTTATTTTTGTAATTTTGTCTGTTCATCTCCACAGATTCTTTAGTTGTTTTACTTTCTGAAAAGCGATAGATGCTCTCCTTTTAATTTCCCTCATTGTATATCCATTATTAGTTAGCAGTGATCCAAGATATTCAGAACTCTCCACTTCTTCCATTTTTTCCTCATTGATACATATGTCAGCTGCCTTGTTTGTTTTGTCAGTTGTCATCAATTTAGTTTTCTTTGCATTAAGATAGAGGTTTTGTTCTTCATTATTCTTACGGACTGACATAATTAATAATAATGAAGAATTCCATTCCTTTTTGTGTTGGGGACAGTAATACTATGTCATCACCATATCTAATCTCTGGTATTTCATAACCTTCAATTGTTATGGCATCGTAATATTCTTTGTCTACATCTTCTCTAACATTTCTCATTATATTTTCAGTATACAAGTTAAATAAGTAAGGCGACAATATGCACCCCTGACGGACCCCTTGTTTTATGTCAAACCAAGTTGTTGTTTCACCATTTACTCTTACTGCTGCTTGTTCGTCTAGATACAACGGTGATGTTAACTGTATCAAATGTGTTGGAAATCCCATTTTTTCCATTATTTCCCAAAGTTTCTGGTGTTGTACACAATCAAATGACTTTGAGTAGTCTATAAAGGCTAAATATAGATTAACATTAAACTCTCTGCATTTCTCTATTATTAATCTTAGATTGAATACATGATCTCTTGATCCTATTCCTTGTCTGAAACCAGCTTGAACCATATTGACTTCTTCTATTTTCTTACCAAGTCTATCCATTATGTTTTTTAACAGCATTTTACTGGCATGACTAATCAGGGCAACAGTTCTTAGTTTGTGCATAATTTCAGGTTACCCTTTTATGGCAGTGGTATGAATACAGTTCTTTTCCATTCTTTTGGCCAAATACCTGAATGCCATATCTTTTTAACATTAAAGTGTTCAATTCTATCTACGTCAGCACATCAACATCCATATAGAACTTGCTGGTGCAAGTTTACATTTATAATTATGGGGAGGAATATATTTTCCGAGGATAGTTACAGACCAACAATCCTTGGCAATGTACTACCGTACTCGAGGCCAATCTAGCTCCCCCGTACGACCACCAACCAAGGTTCTCCCCTGTTTTGTATACTGTATGCTAATTATGCATAAATCCTGAGCATTTAATACATACACATTACTCTGACATGCAGTACAAATCACCAAGTCAGAAATAACGACACAGCATTTTAATCCCACTATACGTCACAACAACACATACAACAGACATCTGACATCAACATGACTTCAACTGAGGTGTCATTACAATGGTAATTAAGCATGGTATCATAATGAATGTTAGAAAACTAGTCCCTAAATGCTATACTGAACCTATCTTGTTACATGGAAGTGAATCATGGACAATAGTCAAGTCTGTACAAAAGGCATTGTACGCAGCAGAAATGTGGTTTATTAGAAGAATGTTGCGAATCCCCTCGACAGCAAAAATAACCAATGGAGAATGTTTGAGAAGAGTTTGAGACAGAAAAAAATCTTGTCAAAAAAATAATAATAATAAGAGAGAGACAATGTACTTTCATAGGACATGCAACGAGAAGAGGGGGCATTGAACATATTATAACAACAGGAACAATAGAGGAAAGAAGAGCCAGGGGAAGGCCAAGAGAAATGATACTGGACAGTCTGACAGGATGGTGAGAGAGGAGATCACCAACTGAGCTGATGGCCTGCATGAAGGATCGTGTACTCTTGAGAAGCATAATAGCCAAGCCAGTAGGCACGGATGATTATTATTATTATTATTATTTCTCATATTATTGAAAACCTGATGGACCTTTGGGTCCTGGGCTCTCTTGGCACTACACGTAGCCTACACTACGAATCTAGTGTGCGATGGCACTTATTCCACGCAGCTACCGCTGCCATGACACACCTCTATATACCCGCGTTGCTGCAGCACATGATCAATCTACATGAAAGCATAACAAGGAATCAAACATGTTGATCATCCAATATACCTATCAATCACAATCACGTCCATATTGATACGTAAATACAGACAACTACATCATAGCTTACTGCACAACTACATAATCTACACCACATGAGGTGGGCACGGGAAGAGTATAGCCAACGATCACCATGATACAAAGAAATCTACAGCACATCCACAAGCGCAACTAAACGGATATCGCCCGGCCATTGCCTCTATCTACACTGATCCCAGCCAATGTTTCAATATAAATATATATACTGTTAAAAAAAAGAAACGCAACACTACTGTAGTCGTAATGGACACCACAATTTCAAACGTGTATCACAATGTTATTCTACAGAATTAATGTAAATTAAATCTTAAATTAAATTCTGTTACATTAAATCTTGGCATGAAGAAACTTTAAGACTTTAACAATGAAATGAAGTTCATTAAATTTGGTTTCGACTTTTATTCTTTGAGACTGAGACCTCAGCTTCAGCACTGTGTATGGCCTCCTCTGGTCTGTATCAGAGAACGACATCTCCTTCTCATGTATCCGATTAGCCATTGGATCTGTTGTTGTGCGATGACTGCCCATTCTTCCCGCAGTGCAAGAGACAACTATTGGAGATTGGTTGACCCCAAGTCTCGCTGGCGGACTTGTCTGTTGAGTTCATCTCATAAATATTCTATTCGGTTCATGTCTGATGACATGGATGGCCACGGAACGGGGTGGTGAGTTGTGCCACATGAGGTCGAACGTTATCCTGCTGAAAATCGACCCTGGCGAAGCCAGAAGTGGAAGGATATGCCGACGAAGAATTTCATCAACGTATCGTTTGGCATTCAGGCGTCCTTCAATTTGCACACTTCTTTCCACGAAGTTTATCGTCCCCCACACCAGTATACCTTCATCACCATGTGGAAGAGCCTCATTCACGCAGTTCAGGGCAGAGCGCTCACTGACTCGGCGGTAAACCTGGTTTAGATAACAAAAATAACAACTGAAACGTTTAGCTGACTGCGCTCACAGTGGAAGCAAGCACTGCATGTTGCATGGCTCTGTTGACCATCACGCCATCTGGGTCAACAGAAAGTTACTGCACCATAGGAAGGTTGCAGGCCGAAACTTCACAGAGCCACTGAGTCAACGGAAGCGTTACAAGCTCAGCCTTAAAATCGTTTATGGAAACTGGTTAGTTTCTGCCTTGCTGACAATGTGTCGGCCACGTGCCATGATCCAGTGAGGTGATCTTTGTCGGCCCCTGCCACGCGGGTTTATACTTATGCAAATCCTGCAGCACGATACGCAAGCCATTAGCAAGGCAGAAGTTTTCCCTTACACACAACAAGGAACCATCTTAAGCAGGCTCGCTTTAATACAAGAATGGCAGCTCAAATCTCATTCGGTTATCCTATGCGCAAAGTCTATTCATCTTTGGAAAAGACAACATAAAATTGTCAGTGGCGTGTTCACAGTCAGTGGCGTGTTCACAGTCAGTGGCGTGTTCACAGTCAGTGGCGTGTTCACAGTCAGTGGCGTGTTCATAGTCAGTGGCGTGTTCATAGTCAGTGGCGTGTTCACAGTCAGTGGCGTGTTCACAGTCAGTGGCGTGTTCACAGTCAGTGGCGTGTTCACAGTCAGTGGCGTGTTCAGTCACGAGCTCAGAGTTGGCTTAGGTTTAAGTGCTGCAGGTCAACGACCAGCGGACGGAGTTTGGTTGAATGTGCTGTTGTCGAACATGACATGACGGATTATGCAATCCTGATAGTCTGGGCCAGTATCTAGACAGTGTCTTATTTGTCTGAAAGACCGGCTACACTGAATTGCAGCAGCAACTGAATGACTGACATCATCACACCACTTGCAACCCCCCCCCCCACCCACCAAAAACGAGGCTATCTGGTGCAGGATACATTTTCATGCATGATAATAGATACAAACTAATCAGACATTGTTAGCAAAAAAATGAATGCCAACAATATACTCCTGTGTTTCGTTTGATCTGCTGCCTTAACCTAAATCCTACTGAACATAGAGAAAGAAAGAATGAAAGAGAGAGAGAGAGAGAGAGAGAGAGAGAGAATGAATGAATGAATGAATGAATAATCTTTATTTTTCAAGGGTAAAGAATTGGGCACGCAGGCCCGTCTTAGATTCTGCCCTTCTGGGCATTCATTGATGAGAGAGAGAGAGAGAGAGAGAGAGAGAGCTATTTAGAGCATTACAGACCCTCCAAAGACTGTATGTCTATAGCAGACGCCCTGGGTCGAAAGTTTATTGCGTCTGCTCTATGCCACATTTAACTTTGTCTTGGAACTGCCATCACACATTAACGACTGTTAGTCTTTCAAAGCTCATTTACTCTGAAATGTGAACTAAACAGTTTATGTCATTTCTTTATATACGTTTCAGTTTTTAACATTTTATAAAGAATACACCCTGATCACTCACAGTGATCAAATTCATTGTTCAATTTTTTTTCTTTTAGCAAATTAAACGAATGAACATTTTCTTCTGAATTTTGCAGCGTTCCTCGCTGTCTTCCAGAGCAAGACGCCGCTAAACATTCCATGTCAAACACAAGAGAACCGGGGAGCGAATACCACTTTTAAACGAATTTTAGTTTTGTGGGAAAAATTACCAGACATTTGGTGGGATTCGAACCCGTTACCCTGTGTTTGGCACCAGTCTTCCCTTCATGACACGTTACATCAGTCGAATCGTGTCCTTAAACGGCTGTACCAGCTTACATGTTGTCGTACCACTCTTCCACTATATTTTGTCATACGTCTTCCTAGTTATGTTATACATCTCCCTAGTTATGTTATAGTCTCCCTAGGTATGTTATATCTCTCCCTAGTTATGTTATACTTCTCCCTAGTTATGTCAAACGTCTCCCTAGTTATGTTATACATCTCCCTAGTTATGTCATACATCTCCCTAGTTATAATGTCATATATCTTGAAAAACTAAGTCTCTTATCTCTTTATCTCTCTCTCTCTCTGAACCTTAAGTGCCCAGGGCACATGGGGCTTCCGCAAGGGTTTTCCACAAATGCCTGTCTTTCGCCTTTTTTCTGCTCTTGCCCAGGTGAGCCCTCTATTGCTCAACATCCTTTCTGTTGTTCTTCTCCATGTCTCTTTTGGTCTACCCTTACTTCTGCTCCCCTGTGGTGTCCATCTTAGTGCTATTTTTGGTAGTGAGTTGTCAGTCATTCGGAGCACATGTCCAAAACATTCCGCGTCTACGGCAGTTCGTTAGTTTCCTTAAAGTTTTCTATGCATAGAAAGGTATATAAGTGACGTCAGGTACAAACTATGTCCAACTGTTCCGACTTGTGTACAAATTCGACTTGCGAATAGACTTACCAACGAAACTCTTTCGTAACTAGGGGACTGCCTGTATAGTTTCATCGATAAAACTGGTCAACACACATTTTGTTGCCTCAAATGTTAGACCTGTTTTTGTGTATATTTGACATACAGATTTTTTAAATGGCACAGGTTTTCCCCTGTCAGCTCTTGTTTTTAAGATACAGAACATCTGCCATATACTACTCTTCTCTCTGTTAGCCCATAGCAAATCAGGATATTTTAATGCAGTGTTTAAATTAATATCTTTTAAGCATGAAGGAAACATATTAAAATTTTTTAAAAAGTGTACTACATGAAAATCTACTTATTTCATACCAAAAGCACAAGTTCATGACACAAACTTTCCACTCATTCGACACACAAGAAGCCTTTTGTAAGATTTCCGAGAATGGGATCTGCCAGGACAGTCTATCATTAGATTCCAACAATAGTCTGCCATCATGTCTGCATACCTATCCTCTAATAAAACCCTGCCTTCTTCTTGCCAAGAAAGCTTTTCACAACAAGAACAAATGAAGACCAGGCACATGATTCGATTTCATTCATTGATGCTATGAAATGTGGATCATTTATAAGTTATCTGATCTGTGGACCACCCAAAATTTCTTTCTTCAGTTTTTCCATGGTAAATCCAGGTAACTTGTGCTCTGTGTACTCAATGCACGAATCGTCTTTTTTTAAAGCCTTCACAAATTGTTTCATCAGACCTAGCTTTATATGTAGTGGTGGCAGTAAGATTCTATCTCGTGCTACCAAAGGTCCATTGACTAGATTTTATTCTCCAACCGCCATATATTCTCTCGGAGGCCAATCTTTTTTTTTTCCAATGTTCATGTTTGGCTCTACTATGCCAGAGGCATAAAAAGCAAGGATACTTTATGTAGCCACTTTGTTGATCAAGAAGAAAATCAGCCATCTTCAAGTCTACACAGATAAATCACCCATTGATGTTATTGGTAATGTATCTTTTCCAAGACTAAAGAGATGGCCTTGTACTCTTCTTTCATCCTGGTGGAATGACCGATTGAAATAGAACCATATTTGATGACGTTATTTAAAAGATCACACTTCAAACTACGTTTTGAACTGTCGATGGAAAGACGCAACTCACTTGGGTTATACTCTGAAACACCAGTTTTCTTCACAAGGTTTCCGATATCATTGCAGAATACTAAGTTGTTGTCTTTCGTAAAGAATGGCAGCAAATCCTTTTCTCTCCTTCGACAAAATTTAATTTTCGTTCCAGGCTGAAGTACAGTCTTTTCCTTTAGTCTGCAAGCAAGCAGTTCAGAAGACACTTGGAAAGATTTAAGTCCTTGATCAGATCACTCAATTTATTATAATCAAAACGATCACTATGTGAAGCTGTTTGGGATTCACTCTCACTGCCCTCACTTTCTTTACCTTGTGCGATATCAGACATGCAAGACTCATCCTCTGAGAGCTGTGGTAGTTCAATGAGTGGAACGGATACAAGATCCGAGAGCAGAACAGGTCTCCTGGCTGAATGTAGATGAGGGTAAGACCACTTGTCACGATCATTTCCACTGATGCCTATGATATTAACAATACAAAAATAATAGTCACTAAAGTAGTTTTTCGGTTCATTCCACACCATTGGTAATCTAGGTCTCAGCCAGCTTCTCTTTCCATTTGTCTACTGCCGCAAATGCTCCGTACAAGTTTTGTATACAATATGAGAAGTCCATTGGGTTATCTTCATCTCCAAGCTTGACGCCAAAATAACCTACATATGATTTTTTTTTTACTTCATAATGAAAAAATGCTGCACAGGTAACACAGGTATTGACTGTGTACATGAGACCCACCTGGAAGATCTTGATTTTGATGATGACATAACTCTTATCAGTAACAATGTGAATTCCATGCAAGAAAAAACAGATAGCCTGTCCTCGCTGGCTAGCAAAAAAGGACTTGAAATTAACAATGAAAAAACAAAAATAATGAAACTTCCCATTAATCAAAATGGAAAAAAATTCACATACAGGAGACAGATATTGAAGAATTCAATCAATTTGCATACCTTGGCAGCTGCAGAGACTAGGATGGTGACACTAGAAAGGAAGTTAGAATTAGAATTGCAAAAGCAGCATCGATCTTCAAGAATCTTGAGAACATACAGCATTCAAAAGTTATAAGCACAAAAACCAAGTTAAGACTATTCAATTCAAATGTAATATCTACCCTCATTTTTGCATGTGAAAGATGGAAAACAACTAAAGAAACAGACAAGAAATTAGACTCTTCTGAAAACAAATGCCTAAGGAAAATACTCTGCATCAGGTGGAACGAATTCAAGAACAATGTAGAGATAAGACAGATGACTGAACAACAACCAGTCTCATGGGTGATCAAGAAAAGGAGATGTACATATATAGGTCACATGATGAGAAGAAAAAGTCAAGAGTCCGAAAACAAGCTATAAAATGGAACACAACAGGCCAAAGAAAAAGAGGCAGACCGCGTAAAACTCTGAAGAGGACATTGTTAAGAGAGGCCAAATTAAAAGGCATAAAATCCCTTGATGAGGTTGAAAGACTCGCCGAAGACAGGAAATATTGGCGAACTATCTTGCGAGCCCTGTGTGACATTTAACGGCACGGGAAGGATATAAGATCTTTTTACAGACTCAGAAATAGGTTTCCTACTTGTTTTGAGTGTGTACTCCCCACAGATATAGCAAAATACGTCGGGATGATTCAAACAGTTCTGTTTTGAAGTAGCCATAACCCATACAGTGTTCGATTTACAATAATGAAATGATATGAGTGTGGAATATACACATATCTCCTATACGATCATAGCTATCATATAAGCGCAACTGTTTTAAACAGATCAGGTTGATAAACCTTTGAAAATCAAATTTATGCAGTCCACGAAAGCCATGATTTACCATCTTAATTTTTGCACAGAACAAAAGCTATGTTGTCATTTGAGCTATACATTTTTGTATGCCAGTGTGCATTATGGGAAAGGAAGTAGACGAATAGTTGTGAAAGAAACGTCATCATACAGAAAAAATATGGGTAAATTAAATACATAAATCTCCCAGTCACATGAAACAGCTTGTTGTGACATCCCAGTTCTGCAGAAGAGATTTGTTAAAGAGCGGACTAACATTTTATAAATTCAACCATATCTAAGAAACTAGGGCTGATGCCAACCATATCTAAGAAACTAGAGCTGATGCCAACCATATCTAAGAAACTAGGGCTGATACTAACCATATCTAAGAAACTAGAGTTGATAGGGCTATCCAATGCAATTTTCTGGATAAGCGCGCCAAAAATCCCTTGGAAACGGCCTTAAAACTAAGGCATCTAAAAAAATGATTTGTTGTTGTTGTTGTTGTTACTGCTGCTGTTGTTGTTGTTGAGCTGTGTAATCAAAACCTCCACGAATCAGACATTTGGACATTTTCAAGCTTTGTTTTAAAATTCAAAGTTTCCTGTAATGTTAGCTTCAGCGAAGACTCTACGGGAAGTAAAACACTTCGTCATTTGGAAATCAAGTAATTATTCCAAGGAAGTACTTGTATAAACTTCTAACAAGAAGGCTTCAAACATTTTCCTTCTATTCCGTTGCTGTTTAATGACATTATATAATGGTCTGATATGTGTCCGTGCTTTTAAGTAATTATGACTTTTTAAAATTGTCAACTGCCAGTGAAATTACATTTATCTACAATTATATTCGGCTATCTCTAAGAAAACCTGACACCAGCATAGCAAGACAGGCACTGGCATGGAATCCTCAAGGAAATAGAAAACGAGGAAGACCTAGACTTACCTGGAGAACAGAAATTATGACAGTGCTCAGAGACAAGGGATGCACGTGGAAGGAAGCAGAGAATAATTCCAAGAACAGGGATGACTGGAGAGCCTTTATCTGTAGCCTATGCTCTTAAGGGAGTGAAAGGCGATGATGATGATGATGATGATGATGATATTCGGTTAGGCCACAACTTTATTTGGCTATTTTGAAACTATTTTTTATTTAGTTCATCTCTTACCTATTGCCTTCTTTCGTTATAAGTGAAGTGCAATTTTCTTTAAAACTATTTTAAAATACACTGTTAACGAATCTACATAACTTGTATTTCTCACACGAACTTCATAAGACTATTGACTAACAAAATTGATGATATTCAGGACTCGAACGTAAAAAGAAAATATAGCTTCTCTTAGTAATCTCACATAAATATGTAAGAAAGTGTTTAAAGAGACGACACCTACACGAAGAGGGCTACCTACTTCGGTAAAGAGACGACACCTACACGAAGAAGGCTACCTACCTCGGTAAAGAGACGACACCTACACGAAGAGGGCTATCTACCTTGGTAAAGAGACGACACCTATACGAAGAAGGCTACCTACCTTGGTAAAGAGACGACACCTATACGAAGAAGGCTACCTACCTCGGTAAAGAGACGACACCTATACGAAGAGGGCTACCTACCTCGGTAAAGAGACGACACCTACACGAAGAAGGCTACCTACCTCGGTAAAGAGACGACACCTACACGAAGAGGGCTATCTACCTCGGTAAAGAGACGACACCTACACGAAGAAGGCTACCTACCTCGGTAAAGAGACGACACCTACACGAAGAAGGCTACCTACCTTGGTACAGAGACGACACCTACACGAAGAAGGCTACCTACCTTGGTAAAGAGACGACACCTACACGAAGAAGGCTACCTACCTTGGTAATGTCACACATTATGATGCCTTGAGCAAAGCCCACGTAAGTCGCAGAGCACCAGGCGAGGAGCCATCGAGGGTCTGTCACACATTGCTTTATCTCCTTGATTCTCTCACCCCAAGACAAGATTCTCCTCTGTAGAACCGTGTCTGGGCTTTCAAAGAAGATCAACACTGCTCCCATGGCAACGACGCTCATACACAGGTAAATTAACGTAAGCAGTTGATAAAAATTAACAGGAGGAGACGGCTCAGAAGACTTGCGCGCCTGGAGCGGTATGAAAGGAAGAGTGTACGACCACTTATCATTACGCAAAAGTTTATCAGCATTGGAGGATGTTGATGACACTGAAGAAGTGGAAGAGTTGCTGGCCCTGCTTATCATGGCCCAGTCCTCGCTACAGTGGAACTGGGACACGGAGATGAGCCCAGAGCTTAGAAGATTGCCCAGGATCTGCGCGGAGTGGATGGTGATGATAGTAACTGTCTGAAAAAGTCGCAGAGACTTCTGAGGCGTCATCCTAGTCGCCGCCGAATATTTCAGCCCGTAGTTGAGCAGCAGCATGTCCTGCACGGCCCAGAAAGCCGGCTGGCACAGCCCGACGAGGCATGAAGACGGAAGCAAGGTGTACGCCGATGGGATCACGTTTGAAACGGAGTAGAGAATGTGGAAGAAAAGTGAGGCCAGGAGAAGAGATTTTGCCTTGACCTTTCTGAGTATGTACGTCGTGCAGATGCAGCCGATAATGTATGAGACGTACATGCAGACCAGAGAGATCTTACCAAGCTGATGCGGTGCGTGGATGCTGGTCTGAAGGTTTCTGGGGAATATCAGCAAGTTTAAATGCTTTTAGTCATTGTAACAAATATTTATTGGGGGGGGGGATATCTGAAAGTTTAAATCCCTCTTAATCATTATAACAAATGTTTCTGGGGGGCGGGGGGATATCAGCAAGTTTGATTGCCTTTTAGTCATTGTAACAAATGTTTCTGTGGGAAATATCAGCAAGTTTAAATGCCTTATAGTCATTGTAACAAATGTTTATGGGGGAATATCAGCAAGTTTAAATTCCTCTTAGTCAGTGTAACAAATGTTTCTGGGGGGAATATTAACAAGTTTAAATGCCTTTCAGTCATTGTAATAAATTTTTTTTTGGAGGGAGGGGAATATCAGCAAGTTTAAATACCTTTTAGTCATTATAACAAATGTTTCTGTTGAATATCAGTAAGTTTAAATGTCTTTTAGTCATTGTAACAAATGTTGTTTTTTTTTTTTTGGGGGGGGGGGGATATCAGCAAGTTTAAATAATCATTGTAACAAATGTTTCTGGGGAAATATCAGCAAGTTTGATTGCCTTTTAGTCATTGCAACATTTTTTGTGGAATATTAGCAAGTTTAAATCCATTTAAGTTATTGTAACAAATGTTTCTGGGGGGAATATCAGCAAGTTTAAATCCATTTAAGTTATTGTAACAAATGTTTCTGGGGGGAATATCAGCAAGTTTAAATCCATTTAAGGTATTGTAACAAATGTTTCTGAGAAATATCATCAAGTTTAAATGCCTTTTAGTCATTGTAACAAATGTTTCTGCAAAGTACATTCATTGATCAAGTCGTGAACAAAATCATACTGAATAAGTCAAGTGACGAAAATGAACAAATTTAATGAGTAAACTGATTAATGAGAAAAAAAAATAAAAACAGTTGTACTGAGTGGAGAAGTGGATCAAAAAGTTATCTCATATTTCTAATCCTGTTTCATCACACTCTGTTTAAAAAAATTGTATAAGAAATAAAATGAACAGGTAAATATGATGTCTCAAAACTTCAATGCCCTGTGCACCTGTCAGCTGTTTTATGTCCCAGATAATCTAACCCGCCTGCTAGCTGTCAGCCTGTTATTTGCAGCACTCACACTCACCACAGTATATTCCAGATCATCTAGCCCACTTATTTAGTTACAACACTGACATAGTAACTCTGACACTCACCACAGTATATTCCAGATCATTTAACGGACCTACCAGTTTGCTACAGTAACTCTCTTACTCAACACGGTATATTCTTGATCACTTAACCCACCTGTTTACCTACCCAGTCTTCTACAGTAACTCTTATACTCAACACGGTATGTTCTTGATCACTTAACCCACCTGTTTACCTACCCAGTCTTCTACAGTAACTCTTATACTCAACACGGTATGTTCTTGATCACTTAACCCACCTGTTTACCTACCCAGTCTTCTACAGTAACTCTTATACTCAACACGGTATGTTCTTGATCACTTAACCCACCTGTTTACCTATCCAGTCTTCTACAGTAACTCTCTTACTCAACACGGTATATTCTTGATCACTTAACCCACCTGTTTACCTACCCAGTCTTCTACAGTAACTCTCTTACTCAACACGGTATGTTCTTGATCACTTAACCCACCTGTTTACCTACCCAGTCTTCTACAGTAACTCTTATACTCAACACGGTATGTTCTTGATCACTTAACCCACCTGTTTACCTACCCAGTCTTCTACAGTAACTCTTATACTCAACACGGTATGTTCTTGATCACTTAACCCACCTGTTTACCTACCCAGTCTTCTACAGTAACTCTTATACTCAACACGGTATGTTCTTGATCACTTAACCCACCTGTTTACCTACCCAGTCTTCTACAGTAACTCTTATACTCAACACGGTATGTTCTTGATCACTTAACCCACCTGTTTACCTACCCAGTCCTCTACAGTAACTCTCTTACTCAACACGGTATATCCTTGATCACTTAACCCACCTGTTTACCTACCCAGTCTTCTACAGTAACTCTTATACTCAACACGGTATGTTCTTGATCACTTAACCCACCTGTTTACCTACCAGACTGCTACAGTAACTCTCTTACTCAACACGGTATATTCCTAATCATTTAGCCCACCTGTTTACCTACCCAGTCTGCTACAGTAACTCTGACAATTAATTTAATGCTCTTTGTCCCCAGTAAGATCCATATTCATTACCTGGATGGGATGACAGCGAAGACGGCCAAGAAAGTGGCTGAGCACTGGGAGACGAAGTTTCTCCAGATGTTACTGTCCTTATCATCTGCGTCGTCCTCTTCTGCAGCAAGGAACTGTGATTCGTTGATGTGATTCCTGCAGAAACCAGTCAGTGAAAGCTGTGTCAAATAACTGCATGACATGTGAAATTGTGGGAAACATTAGTAACTTCCTACAGCTGTCATGAGACAGATATTTACGTACATCGGATTTGGCTATTTTCTGACAGTGATTCAAAGTATGGCGGTGTAATTATGAATTTTGTATGTAAGAACGCATGTCTATGTGCTATGATAAATGTGTTACATGAAAATAACTGTAGAGGATATGCCGTATTGGAAAATTTGGAGGAGTTCTAATAGGTTCGGTCAATATGTAGGTCACATCACTGTCGACCTAGGGCGCTAAAACTGTAGGCTTCTTCTTCTTCGTACACACAGTGGCGATGATGCGTGGTACCCTGATTTTTGCGATGCGCCTTTTGGCTGGGTACCTCCTACTTCAGCACCTTTCCTTAGTAGGGCAGACTGTGGTCTTGCCCGGACTGCCATGAAGACAGTGTGGCTGGCCTGGCCAAAACTTTGTTTTCCAGCCTCTGGTGGCTGTACTTGAAGCCCCTTCTCTATGTCAGATCCAGCATGCAACGCTGGCTGGCCAGACGGTTTTGAGACAGTTCCACAAAGACACTTCGACTCTGGGATGAGGAATCTGATGAGTGCCTAAGCGATATCCATTCCCAGCCACCTATTGTCTGCTGGCTCTGTTTTGTTTATAACATTCTGATAGCCATTGTGGTAAAGACCCATAGGCTTGTCACGTCCTGGATTCATTGGTTTCGCAACAGATTTTCCTCATCCCTGCTGGCAATTTTCATGTCCCTATCCGTCCACCAACCTGACATTACATTTTACAAAAATAACAATTAAAATTAGTGTTGATTGCTACAGGTTTCTGAGCCACAGAAGTAGTTCAGAGTTTTTAAGCAAACAGATCTATGTTCCCTGTCTCACAAAGACTATGTTAAAATAAGTGTGTTCTTAACACAGTTTTTCGCAGGGGAAGAAAGTGTAGGCAAAACTGGCCACAACGCGTCCAGCTTACTATGTCTATGAACAAGGCAGGGCAGGGGCACCAATTAGACCAACTACTCAGCCGTCAGGCCGCAGTCCTCGGAGTGCCGCAATGCTGACCTCGGAGGTGCGCAGGTCAGTACATATTAGCCGTACTTGCTAGGGCGCAAAATAATCTGGCACCTGTACTAGAAATTAAAATTCTCGTTTTATTCTCCACGTATCTGTACCGTAGAGGTCTTCCTGCTATTATGGTCCATGATTCTTTTAAAAGGAATATTTGAGTAATACCAAACATGCTGTCTTCTTCTTCTTCCACTTTTCCAGCCATTAAGGCTCATTGCTACAGATAAAGTTCTCCACTCCTCTCTATTTCTAATCTTCTCTCTCCAGGCGGTGACACCAATTTCTTTTATATCCTCTTCTATGTTGTCTTTCCATCTCTGTCTTGGTCTACCCTTTGGTCTTGTTTCCCTCATCTCTTGGGCGTACTTAATTTTCTTTTGTTTGTTCTCTTCCATTCTTTACACATAGTCCAATCAGTGTAGTTTGTTCAGTTTGAAGACATTTATAATCTGCTGTATTTTATATAAGTTGTTCAGTTCAGGGTTTTTTTCTAACTCTCCATTCTCCACTGTTGGTATCCTTTATCGGCTCAAAGATTCTTAGGATCTTGTTCTCAAAGATCGGCAATTATTGTTCATCTTTCTTTGTTGTACTTTGTTGTACAAACATGCTGTGCAGGAACAAAACTTACTAGTATCTAAAAACCTGCCTAGAGAAAAGAACTTTTTATTTCCCAGTAATTTAAGCCCCAGACGAACTTTCTTCTGATGATGTCCTGATCTGTTTCTCTCCGCTCATCCATTATAATTATTTATTCTTATTTTCAAATATTTCATTTTTGTAAGACTTTCTGCATCCCGCTGTTTGCTGTGTAATATGTATTTTTTCTGCTGAACAAGAATTATCTCTTCATCAATTTATGATGTGTTGTGGACAAATTTTCTTCTCTATACACTCAAGCTCTAACAAAGTTAGACAACTCTGTAGACGATACCACACAATATACAGGGTGTTTTTAAAGTCTCACTACACTTTCTAAGTAAAAATGAAGAAAATGACGTCATACAAAATGTGCTGCACAGTCAATCGTGAAGAAAAATGCAGTGAATGGTTGCCATCTGCTGGAGTAATTTTTGCACTCAAAACAGAATGGTGTTATCAACGGAAGAAATAATTTTTTTGGTTCAACAAGTATTTCTAAATGGTGGTCGATACACACGAATGATTGTTCAAAGATTTATAGCAAAATTTCCTGATGAACAACCTCCTCATCGCACTACGGTTAGAAATTTGTTGAATAAGTTTCGTGATACGGGAACTGTGGAAGATGCTCCACTAACTGGTAGACCTGCTGTGTCTGAAGAAAAATGTCTAGATATCCAAGACAGAATCTTGAACAGTCCATACAAGTCCTTAAGGAAAATGTCGCAAGAAGTGAACGTATCACTGAGCACAGTGCACACAATTCTTAAACATCAGTTAAATTTTCATCCATACAAGATTTCTGTTGTGTCTGAAAAACTAAAAGAGTGTGACAATCAATCTAAAGTCAACTACTCCATTTTTGGCTGAAGAAGACGAGTCAGTTCTGGATTTAACATTCTTCTCTGATGAGGCATGGTTTCATCTATCTGGATACGTTAACAGCCAAAATAATCGTATTTGGAGCAGTGTTAATCCCAGTACATTTCATGAAGCGCCGCTACACGATGCGAAAATTGGGGTATGGTGTGCCGTCAGTAGAAAACGTTTAAATGGACCAATTTTCTTCAACAACACTATAAATCCAGATTGGTACCGTACTGACACTCTGGAACCTTTTTTAGAGCAGCTGAATGAACGTGATATTGAAGAAGCGTGGTTCTAACAAGATGGTGCAACTGCACACACAGCTAGAGCAACACACAGTTTTTTAGAAGACATTTTCGCAAATCGCATAATTATCTCGTGGAATTTGCCCTGCTCGTTCTCCGGATATAAATCCATTAGACTGTTATCTATGGGGTTTCTTGAAAGGAAATGTTTACAAAAATAATGTACAAACATCTGAGGACCTGAAAGAAGCAATCAGAATTACCATTCAAGAAATAACAACAGACACGTTGCACAAGGTATTTGACAATATGAAGAGACGTGTACAGTCATGTCTTGAAGTCTGTGATGGACATTTCCAACACCTGTTACAATGAATATTTCAGTGGTACTTTCCAGCTAACCCAAAAACTGCGTTGTATCATTGCAGTCACTATTGTAAATAAATAAATGACTTTTTAGCACATTTTGTGATGACGTCATTTACTTCATTTTTCTTGGTTTTTTTTTCATAAAAAGTGTAGTGAAAAACACCCTGTACATGTAGAAGTAACCCAATAATTGGTGTATAAGTATACAACTATACACTAAGCACTGCAGTAAAGCTGTGATACCAGAATGTATAAAATCGGAAAAAAGTAGAAGCAGATTTATTACTTAACGATTACAAAGTTGTGACGTTTCGGCGTGAGCCCTAATCATACAAAAACATACAGGACGAAGAAATAGAGAAAGGAGATAAAGTATAGATTCACATGAATACTGTTTAAAAACAGTATTCATGTGAATCTATACTTTAGTATTCATGTGAATCTATACTTTATCTCCTTTCTCTATTTCTTCGTCCTGTATGTTTTTGTATGATTAGGGCTCACGCCGAAACGTCACAACTTTGTAATCGTTAAGTAATAAAGCTGCTCCTACTTTTTTCCGATTTTATACATTCATGTAGAAGTAACCGTTCTTCAAGTTTTAGTCCAAAGCATGACCTAGTTCTGCTTTTATTTGTGACTGGGATTCAGCTGTTTCAGAATGTCTACTGTGCCAGAGTAAGCAAATAACTCATCGTCTGTCGCCCCTGGTCCTTTCAAACATCCGCGGTCTTGTGAGAAGCTTGTGTTACCATGGTGACATAGAGTTCCTCCAACTTTCGGCATTTGTTCTTCATCAGCTTCATTCTAGGAGGCACCCACTTTATCCAGGTCCGTCTACATACATGTGCATTAGTTGGGCAGTTTTCTGTGATGTTGATTCTATTTTGTGTGTGGATATCCCTGTGGAATATTCTGATTTTTTTCCCTTAATTCTGAGCTGGGTTGTGGGGGGGGGGGGGGGGGATTGCAAGGGCGGGGTTTCGGCTTCATTTCAGCTTTCTCCTTTCTATCATTAGAAAACATACACGGAGCAGTGTGGACACATACACATACATACAACTATAAGCTGACACATTCTGCTGTAAAAGTATAACTCGTCCGAACGATATCGCTCATAGAGCATCGACATGAGAAGCAAATAATCTTGCTCTATCATTCATGACTTTGATGTCTGTGTCAAGAGCATCTCATTCATGATTCTGATGTCTGTGTCAAGAGCACCTCATTCATGAATTTGATGCTTTGTCAAGAATATCTCATTCATGATTTTGATGTCTTTGTCAAGAACACCTCATTCGTGATTTTTGACTTCTTTGTCAAGAGCATCTCACTCATGATTTTGATGACTCTGTCAAGAGCAGCTCAGACAGAAATCGCGTGAAAGATATCAAGAAGTCTCATCTGTACGGATGAACGTAAAGAAAATAAAGCTGGGCCACTTTACACACGAGCACCTGGTGGCCCCCTACTACCCTCATCATCTTGTGATGTACAAAAAAAACCTTTATGCTACCTTTCCTTTATTCATTGTTATAAAATGTAAAGCAAATTAAATCCGGCATTTTGTTCAGATCATTTCTGTGTGTTTAACATATTTTTGGTGAGACTTTGATGTGCTTTATTTATTATTTTACAAAATTATTCTTGGTACTTTCCTCATTTTTGCTAATTATCAAACAAACAAAAACAAAAAACAAAAAAGAATTTCTGTAAAATTCTGATTATTTATAACTTCATGTACCCACTGTAGTTAGCTTTGCATTAGTTTCACTTTATCCTGACGGAAACACTTAACTATACCGAATTATTTTGTTTCTCACAGGAACTTTAGAAAAAAAATGATTTTCTTCTCAGCCATTTCCCAGAAAGAAATAACCAAAAAAAAAAAAAAACTCTTATATTTAAAACTACAAATCTGACATATTTTTTTGTCAAAAAGTACTTGACATCGTATAGAAAAGGATTAAACAACAAGGCTGATGCCTTACACACACGAATAAAAATCACACTTCCCGAGGTAACTGCAAAACATTCCCACGTGTAACAATGGGGTTTATATTCCTGGTCCAATCCCTACATTTTTGGACAAACAAATTGGACGCGTAATAACCGTTCCTTTCTGTGTCTGGATTACACTCACGATTTATACAGCAAAAAATAAATAACGAACTTTTGTACCCAGGAAAACTCGTGAATCTGTCTATTGTGATGGCTGACACTGAGAGTTTACACACAGGCGGATACAAATCAATAACTCATACCGAGTTTCTTTCTTTTTTGTTCTTTGCCGCCAGCGTTCATGAAACGGGAAAGAATTAACACTTTATGATGCGTGCATCTGCACCCACTGAAGCGTGAAATATCCTAATATGTGTACGTGTTAATAAAAAGAGAAGAAAAAAACGTGTTTCCAAAAAAATATTTAAAAATAATGTGGATGGTGAGAGGCTACGCACAAATTTTTAAAGTCGCGCATGAAAACAGAAGCATTCTAACTTTTTACCTCAAGCTTTGATATCGTAACATTTCTTTCCGGAAGTTCACTCGCTTCCGTTGAGGCTTCACTTCCGGTTCCTCATCTTCCTCGTCCACCAGCTCCATGTGCCCTGCTGCCTGAGGCCTCACCTTTTCTGCCAGGTCAAAGAAACAGAAACAAACAGAAATAGAGCTTTAGAAAAAAAAAGGAGGAAAAAAAAGAAGCGTGCCATGTTAATTATTTACCAGGTCATCATTGCAAATGGTTGCGTTGTCGATATTTTTGGTGTATTGAAATTATGGAAACTGAGATATTAACAGTGCCGTCGGCAATAACAGCCTCTGATGTCCTGACACGTGATTTCCAACCCTAACAATGAGAGTGATGAATGAAACCAAACAATATTTTATTTCACTACTGTATTTCAAGTTGAATGTGGTACAGTTCAATATTATGTTAATGGCAACACCAGTAACAATAATAATAGTGGCAGTTGCAGCAATAAAAGTTTCTAATATCAATATATATATAACTAAAAACAGAAATATGCATAAAATCACTGCAGTTAGACTGCCCTGTGTGTTTTCGTGTGATTAAGGTGTAAATTTAAAGGTCACAGCTGCGTGTTCGTTACATAATAAAACTGTTCCTATTTTTGTTTATATAGGCTTAACAACAAAAGTAATAACTTGAAAGTTATTTTTTTTAAGTATGTATAAATTCTGCATCGTTTTTATGATAATTGTAGCATCTAAGCTACTTTGTAAAATAAAAGTAATAATTCGTACAGCGGTTATTTCAGAAGGACAAACGTCTTTGAAATATGGCAGTCTTGTAACTTAGCAACATCCTAGAGCCAGAACTTACTGTAGAGTCTTCTTCTTCTTCAGTATCACTGGAACTGCGAGCTGGTGCTTTTGCAGCAGATGCCGTAAAGATGTTGAGGCACAACATCGTGTCGGATTGGGAGCAGGCCATGGCAGGTATTTTTTTCAGTTCCTAAGTGGAACTGACAAGCAAGGGGTGTTCACTACTTCTTAGCAGGCTCAACCACCCTGGGGACTATAGTAATCCCTGCCCCGTTAGCCAGGCTATGCCTGTTACAGGGGGTACCAACGGAGAGGTGGGGCAAGGTCTTGGTCAGCTAAGGTTCGCCAACCCTGACGCTAGGACGTCAGCTAAGGTTCGACAACCGTGATGCTAGAACGTCAGCTAAAGTTCGCCAACCCTGACGCTAGCACGTCAGCTATAGCTTGCTAACTGCCAAAACGCACAGCCTTCATCCCCTCATTGTAGATTAACTGTGGGATGTTTTATGTGCATGTGTACGGTTATATCTAATTTTGCCAAACCTCGACAAAAGTACCGGGCCTAAGTCAGGCTTAAACGAGTGGAATCTTCCACTACAACCTGGACAAAAGTACGATCTAACAGTACCGACCGGGTTGCTATTTTAACCTGATCTAAAAATCGAAAGGCTAAAGTTGAAGAAGATTACCATAAAATGCTTCAAAAAGAACGGATAAGTTCCCGTCTAAAGACCCGCATTCTAAAGCCTAGATCTCTGTTCGGCCAGCGAGTGTCCAATGACAGATTAATTCCTCATTTATTCACGGCCGGTTAGTTTAGTATGACCAACTCAAGCGTCTAAGGTACAGACCATCCAATATATATGCTTATGTGCCCCTGATGGAACTATGCGGTTTACATTTATTGAAGAAAATATCTTCCGTTATCTAGCTGACCATTCCCTGGTTTTATATAGCTGATATTTTAACTTTAAGTGAAGGTGAAAGCAAGAATAAAGCCAAGATAGCTACTGCAGTAAAGCATTTGTACAAGTAAGAAGACTTTATTCGTGTTGTGTATGTGTGTATGTGACTTACCTATATCAGTGTTCTGTCCGTCTGAATATGTAGCTTCTAATGATAATACCTAATAATACATGCACATCAATCGTATCATTATTATCATCTGATCAGTCATCAAATCAGACGATGGGAAGCTTGAAAACAAATACTGATATAAGAACACAAAGAGCCAGTTCTGTTGCTTGTCAGCTGTCCTCGCTGCTTACACGTCCCAACATGCAACTTAACACCATGATAAAACTAATTAATAGCATATTCCTACCAACACTGTGCTACCAGGGCCAGACATTGACACTTACTAAGAAACAACATTTTGAAATAACCACACGTGAAATGAGATGTCTTAGGAAAGCAGCAAACCTCATCAGATTTGACAAGCCAAAAAAATTACACCATATGACGAATGGTAGTAACTACACCATGTCTACGACACACACAGAAGCAAAGAATCAAGTGGCTCGGCCACTTAATGAGAATGGCTCACCCACAGCCACCCGCAAGATCAAGACGAATACCCAGAAAGAGGTGGATAGATGGTGTCAGAGAAACACCAGCTAATTATGGCATGACTGTCAGCGAGGCCACTCATTTGACCCAAGGTAAGGCCAGCTGTCCCAACACTTCATGACATAGAAGAAAGGACAAGGTAAAGTAAGTAGTCGATCGTCATTATAGCTAACACTCTTTTCTAAGCTTTGAAGACAAATTTTAACAAAGGAATTCTTTCTATTATACTGCTTGCGAAAAAGAACTAACTTTCCAATATATATACTGCAAATTTTAAGATTATTTCAGTGTATTGTCCTTTTCATTTTCTTCTAAATTACTCCACGTGATTTTCTTCTCTGCTTTGTGTATTCCATTAATTTCTGGAACGTTGATTGTTTTCTAACTCTTCACTGAGTTTGTTATGTCTTCATATGTTTGCGCTATTCTGTGTCCTTCTGTGTTTTCCTGTGTCTTCCAGTTATTTTCCTGCAGTTCCCAGTTCTGTCTGTTATTTTCCTGCATCGCCCAGCTTCTGCTTGTTTTTTCCAGCAGGTTGGTTCCCCCCTGTTATTTTCCTGCAGCTTCAAGTTCCTGGTTCTTATTTTCCTGCACCTCCAGGTTCCTGGTTCTTATTTTCTTGAACCTCCATGTTCCTGCCTCTTATTTGCTTGAACCTCCAAGTTTTTGCCTCTTATTTTCTTGAACCTCCATGTTCCTGCTTCTTATTTTCTTGAACCTCCATGTTCCTGCCTCTTATTTGTTTGAACCTCCAAGTTCCTGCCTTTTATTTTCTTGAACCTCCATGTTCCTGGCTCTTATTTTCTTGAACCTTCAAGTTCCTCCCTCTTATCTTCTTGAACCTCCATGTTCCTGCCTCTTATTTTCCCACAGTATCCTATTTCATTTTTCCATATACTCTTTTATGTTTTCCTTTTTATGTTATTTTAGTTTTATGTTTTGGCCTCTGATTATCCAGTTTTTCTCTTCTTGCTCTTTTTTCCTCAATGTTCTTATTTGGCCGTTATCAGTTTTTTTCATAATTCCTTTCCTTCCATAAATTTGTTTTGAATTACCTTTCATTTTCAGCATACTTCATGCATTATTTTTGCACATTAAAAAAAGAAATTCATTTATTCATTCCAGCGTATTTACTCCATGGTTCTCCTACGTGGTATTATCAGTTTCTTCACAAACAATGCTACCGTCACGTGATATTCTGATATTCTTTGCTAGTGTCTATCATGTTTTTTTTTCCTGCAAATACTTGGGGGGGGGGGGGGTTGTTATTATTGTCGTCTCTCTTTTTCACATTTCTTTGGCCTCTCTAAGGCTTCTCGTGATCAAGCAACCCTCGTGATATCTGGTTGCTTTCTGCAAATACCAGGGGAGGGTTGTGCTTTCTCGTTTATTTTGCAAATATTTATTTTAAGGCTAAATTTTTTTTTTTAACTTTGCAATGCATTTCATGTTGTTCGAGTCCCATTTTCGATGTTGGATACAGAAACATTTTTGTTTGTACATCTTTTCCCCTTAGCGGGATGAATTCAGAGATTCTGTTTACGAAGCAAGTCTCTGATGTCTGCCTGCTAATGGCTAATCTAGGGCTTTCGTTGTGAATTTTGATCTGGAATTTAACTTGTCCAGCTGCCCTGTGAAGCCCCATGCGACTACAAGAGACGCCGCTTGGAATTAAAAGATGTGAGACACTAATGGACTGTAATAATATTACACACAAGGACATGATGAAACGATCTTTCAATAATTACAGGGAAATGTATTTCGATTGGCCAGAAATTCAAGCAGAGGAAAAGCAGAATACACTCCAAAAGTGGAGAATGTATCAGTCGGAAAGAAGAAAAAAACTAGCAGGGATTTTAAATATATTTTTAATTAAGCTAATATACTACGCCCAGGAGTTTACACTGTCTGTGTATCCTTCATTAAAGTGATTTCATACAGTGCTGCACTGTTAGGATTCGACAAGTACTAGACATAGCACTCAGACATGAGAGAGAAAAAAAAAACCAGCACCGTTTCTCGCGATTAGGCGGCTGCTCGCCCTGCAAGAGGTCGCGTTTCGGGTCGGAGGGATTCTCTTGTCATTTTTTTTTCTTACTTTCTTTCGCGTCCAATGCGCTTTGTCTGCTATTTTTCAAATGCTAATCATACAAAACTGTGTTAATCACTTTACTGTGCGGAATCTTTGGTGTTTCTCTTTTGAAAAATGTGTATATTTCATAAGCGGATAAATCAGCGACTGCTAATTTTTTTTTCACCCCGCACTGCACACAGAACTAGGTGAGAAAACTGTCACGATACACAAAGAACAAGGTGAGAAAACTGTCACGATACACATAGAACAAGGTGAGAAAACTGTCACGATACACATAGAACAAGGTGAGAAAACTGTCACGATACACATAGAACAAGGTGAGAAAACTGTCACGATACACATAGAACTAGGTGAGAAAACTGTCACGATACACATAGAACTAGGTGAGAAAACTGTCACGATACACATAGAACTAGGTGAGAAAACTGTCACGATACACATAGAACAAGGTGAGAAAACTGTTACGACACGCACAGAAAAAGGGAGATAATATGTCACAATACAAACGGAAAAAGGAGACAAAATGTCAATATACAAACGGAAAAAAGGAGAGAAAAATGTTACTACATACAACTGTTTTTTTTAATTTGGAAATTTCTTCGTTTTATAAACTTTTTTAAAATCTCTTCTTTTCCACCCTCTCACAAACGTCCATGGCACACAGCCAGACCCTTCGTGACACGCCGATATAACCTGGAATTAATTAATTTATTTATTTGCATGTCCCTTGCTGAACTTTGCCTCTTTAACATCACTCCTAGGCCTCTCGGTTGTAAGCGAGATGGCCTGCTGCTGATGCATCCATTTGCAGATCATCAACGATGTCATGCAGCCATCTTCGCCTTGGTCTTCCTCTTTTTCTTTTTCCCATTATGTACCCTTCCAAGACGGTCTTCGATAGATTATCATGACGTTTAATGTGTCCAAAATATTTAAGTTTTCTCTCTTTAATTCTCTTTATTAGCCAGCCTTCTTCCATAATGGAGATACAATGAGGGAAATTAAAAGGAGGACATCTATCGCTCTTCAGGAAGTAAAACAACTAAAGAATCTGTGGAGAGGAGCAGACAGAACTACAAAAAGAAGATTTTTAATGGCATGCATCTTTCTCATTGCAGCATATGCCTGTGAGACCCGGACACTTAACAAAACAGCTGAGAAACGCATAAATGCCTTTGAATGTAAATGCTACAGAAGCGTTCTTCAAATATCATGGACACAAAAATGAAAAAATATATCCATACTACAAGAACTTAATATGGAAAAAGTGGAGAGTTTTTAATATCTTGGATCACTGCTAACTAATAATCAGAAAACTCTCCACTTCTTATGACCTGGCATATATGTTGGAAATTACTGAGTTAATTCAAATAAAGCAACACACAAAAACCAGTTATATTGTAAGATTTATCTTCTGAGGAAGTATAGACGCTGTTCCGTTACATCCAAGACTTGGCAATGTTCTGTAAATTATTGTAGTACAGAATTAAGGTTCAACCTTGAATTCTATTATGAACTGTATGTGATATTCTTATGTCTTTCTGTATATGTAATCTCTTTTCTCATTCCCCCTTCCCAAAACCCAGTATGTTAGTACATAATAACTGCCCACGAGGACACCCTTGTTATCCATAACCCTGGCATGTTCTTGTAGTGACAACTCTTTAACAGCGACCTCTTTCAGCTGATCCCGTGGTGATGCTGAAGAGCTGGCATAATGTCAGACAGGGAGAGGAATTGTTTGAAGATCCTGGGCCTTTCCTAGGAACGGAGTCCCATGAAAACTCGAGTCCTATATCGACGTGTGATAGAACATAACTCTGATCAGACAGTGAGAACTTGCCTCTATTTTCAGTCTAGTCTCTCTGACAGCTTTATGACATCAGCCTGTCAATCCTCTACGACTGCTGAGCCAATCAGCTGATCTGATCCTTCACTTCACCTAATACCATCACGGCCATCTTCGTATCTTCATTGTACGTTCTCTAGCTTAGACATACATTTCCTTCTGTGTCTTTTTTCTTGTATTCCACAGTTTGATCTGTTTATGGGGGGGGGGGGGGGGGGGAAGGGGAGGAACTACGTCCGATTTGGCAATAAGCGACACATAGCAGACGTGCTAGTGTCATTGTTGGCGAGACATAGATGATCAAGACCCTGTCCCACCTCTCCGCTGGTATCTCAGATCGCCATAGTGCCAATGGCGGTGGAGTCTGTAAGAAGTATTGCATGTCAACTGCTTTTTTATCTGCACTCCGAAGCCCGCTTCTAACTGGACACAAGGTTGTGACTCAACAGCGCCACAGCATGCCCTGCAGAGAACATCAAGCTTGCACTTCACGTTGTGACTCAACAGCGCCACAGCATGCCCTGCAGAGAACATCAAGCTTGCACTTCCAAGAAGGGGAGGACGAAGAAGAAGAAGAAGAAAAAAATAATCTCTTTTAGAGATAGCATTGTTTCACTGCACACTCTCCTCCTCACAGATGCTCATACCACATACAGCACACAGCACATACACAACACACCTGAAAGCAAACAGACATCACACCACACAGAAACATGGCTGAAAAAGTCAAGAAAAGAAAGAAGAGTTTATTTCGTCTCACAAACTACCAGAGCGAACTTGATCTCACAAACTAACAGGTCGAACTTGATCTCACAAGCTCACAGAGCGAACTTGATCTCACAAACTAATAGAGTGAACTTGATCTCACAAACTAACAGCGAACTTGATTTCACAAAATGAGAGGGCGAAAGTGATCTCATAAACTATCAGAGCGAGCTTGATCTCACAAACTATCAGAGCGAACTTATCTTACACACTGACAAGGCGAACTTGATCTCATAAACTATCAGAGCGAACTTATCTCACAAACTAACTGAACGAACTCGATCTCACAAGCTGACAGAGCGAACATGATCTCACAAACTGTCAGTGCGAAACAAGAAATAACGAAGAGGCGAGATTTTTCACAAGGGAATTAGGCGAATTAAAAATATGGAAGGGACAGAATGTGGTCCGAATTGCTTCTCGTTCACGCTGCGTGTTCTTTGCTTGCTCGTTCTGTTCTGGCATTTGCCTTTTTGAAACACAGAGATGGAGTTCTAGCAATGGCGATACTGGATGGGTTTTTTTCGGAAGTTGTAGTGTCAGATGTCTTTGTAATAGAATGCTTACAAAAGCAGCAGTAGTAATAGTAGTCGCAGTAGTAGTAGTAGTAGTAGTAGTAGTAGTAGTAGTAGCAGCAGCAGTAGTAGTAGTTGTACCAGTAGCAGTGGTAGTAGTAGTAGTAGTAGTAGTAGCAGCAGCAGCAACAGTAGTAGTAGTTGTAGCAGTAGCAGTAGTAGTAGTAGTAGTAGTTGTTGTTGTTGTTGTTGCTGTATAGTAGTAGTAGTAGCAGCGTCAGTAGTAGTAGCAGTAGTATAGCAGTAGCAATAGTAGTAATAGTAGTAGTAGTAGTAATAGTAGTTGTAGTAGTAGTAGTAGTAGTAATAGTAGTTGTAGTAGTAGTAGTAGTAGTAATAGTAGTAATAGTATACTAGTAGTAGTAGCTTTCATCCACAACCATCATGGGCTCAGTTTCCTGATAAGCATTTCTCCTTCCACCTGCGTTTGTGTCTTCCCTTGCTTCTGCTTCAGTAGCAGTCTGATTGCTTTTTTTTTTACCAGAAAATGGCCCTATGCCGAACCCTCCTTAGTCGCCTTTTACGATCATGCGTGGTAGGGTACAGTGGTCCTATTCTTTGCCGGGTATCATACGTCAACGAATTTGTATATCTTGGCAGTATAGTAGTAAAAAACAGAGACAGCACAGAGGACATCAACAGCAGACTTACTAGAGCAAATCAGGGTTTTGTAATGCTGCAGACTATATGGAAATCTAAAAAACTAAGCATGAAGACGAAAATCAGGATATTTAAGAGTAATGTTCTACGTTTTTATGGAAGTGAATGCTGGAAGATTACCAAAACCATAGAGAACAACTTGAATTCTTTCCAGACTAAATGTTTACGAAGAATTACTAGAATGTTTTGATCAAACACCGTAAGAAATAACATCTTGTTGGCAGAAATGCAGACACAACCGCTAACAGCAATAATTGAGGAAAGACGCTGGCGATGGTTGGGACATGTGCTCCGAATGACTGACAACTCACTACCAAAAATAGCACTAAGTTGGACACCACAGGGGAGCAGAAGTAAGGATAGACCAAAAGAGACATGGAGAAGAACAACAGAGAAGATTTTGAACAATAAAGGGCTCACCTGGGTAAGAGCAAAAAAAAAAAAAGGCAAAGGACAGGCATTTGTGGAAAACCTTTGCAGAAGCCCCATGTGCCTGGGCATTTAAGGTTCAGAGAGAGAGAGAGAGAGAGAGAGTAAAAGTAGCAGCTTATAACAGTATATTGGAAAATTTACTGTTACGATGGTTTGATTCTTATATAAGGGATATAATCTAGTTTATTTTAATATTTTGACTATTTGATTTAAAGCCCTTGGTATTTTTGTTGTACAAGAGTTCAGTTGAAATGTCATGGCTGAGACGCTAAATTCCACGAGATATTTGATTATTTTTATGAACTTATCCTTCACATGTTAGTAACATAAAAGTTATTTTCTGAATGTCCAGTGAGTTTCCGTTTGAAGGTCGTAAACAGGTAGACTCACGGGTTGATTGATTCTCGGGATAGAAACTTCGGGAAGTTTTAGGAAAATTAGGGTAGGATATTTAAGGAGTGTGAAAGAAAGAGGATTATGATTATGATTATGAGATTAGAATGAGTTTGTATTAAGTCTCGGTTGTTAACGTGTTAGGATTCGTGGTTAGGCATGATTAGTTGAGATTGTGATTTTTCCTAGCCTATAGTGCACTGTGTTAGTGATGTTTGTCATGTAGCTGACTTGTGCATAGAATGCTCCTTTTGTAGACATTATGAGATTATTTCCTATTATGATTTCCGTAAAGAGTCAGGTTGCTGTTAGTGACATTTGTTCTCCTGTCATAACTTTGCTGAACTAAAGAATGTCAAATTAATTCCTTTTGGGGATTTTTGTATAGACTAAAGAATGTCAAATTAATTCCTTTTGGGGATTTTTGTATAGACCTTTGGGTCTAGAGATTTTCTGTGATGGTTGTGTGAATTCTGTTCTTATATTCTGATGCAGCACGTGTTGCACTCTTTGTAGTACTTGCATTTTGTTTACTTGCTGCTTTCATGCAGTGTGAGAGTTGGTTTCTCCCTTCCCATTTGGCAAACAAGTTCTTGTCTGGAAGAGGACTAGCCTGTTATCTTTGTCTGTATTGAATGTTATCAAATACCTCTCACCGTCACGATATCATCACCCATCTTTTCCATCAGTAAAGTATGAGTTTATGTTCACACCGGTTGTTATTTGCTTCACACTGTTCACTGTGTGTGTTGTCCTTCTTAGTATATTTCTATAGCAGAAGTTTCATGACAGTAATACAAATCTTTATAAATATTGCCGTGTCTGTAACTAGCAGTCATGGTAATAATAGACAGATGCACGATATATGTATAAGTAGTGCACGTCTCATTCATTCATTCATTCATTTGCATGTTCCTTGCGGAACTTTGCCTCCTTAACAGCATTCCTGTAGGCCTCTCGGTTGTGAGCAAGATGGCCTGCTGCTGATGCATCCATTTCCAGATCATCAACGATGTCTTGCAGCCATCTTCACCTTGGTCTTCCTCTTTTTCTTTTTCCCATTATGTATCCTTCCAACAAGGTCTTCTACAGATTATCATTACGTTTAATGTGTCCAAAATATTTCAGTTTTCTCTCTTTAATTCTCTTTACTAGCCAGCCGTCTTCAATTTTAAGTTCTTGTAGTATGGATATATTTGTTCTTTTTTGTGTCCATAATATTTGAAGAACTCTTCTGTAGCATTTACATTCAAAGGCATTTATGTTTCTCAGCTGTTTTGTTAAGTGTCCAGATCTCACAAGAAAATGTTGCGATGAGAAAGATGCATGCCCTTTAAAAATCATATTTTTGTAGTTCTGTCAGCTCATCTCCACAGATTCTTTAGTTGTTTTACTTTCTGAAGAGCGATTTATGTCCTCCTTTCAGTTTCCCTCATTGTATCTCCATTATTAGTTAGAAGTGATCCAAGATATTCAAAACTCTCCACTTCTTCCAATTTTTCCTCATTGATACATATTTCAGCTGCCTTGTTTGTTTTGTCAGTTGTCATCAATTTAGTTTTCTTTGCATTCAGATAGAAGTTTTGCTCTGCACTACTGCTACTACTATTGCTGCAATAGTAGTAGCAGTAATGTAGCAGTAGCAGCAGTAGTAGTAGTTGCAGTAGTAGCAGTTGTTGTTTTTGTTGAAATATTAGTTGTATTAGTAGTTTATATCAGTAGTAGTTGAAGCAATTGTAGATGTGGTAGGTGGTAGTGGCTTAGGCAACTGTACTGGCGGCAGTAATTGTAACAGTAGTAATGGAACTAGTAGAAATAGTAGTAGTTGTTGGAGGAGCAGTGATATTAGGAGTGGTAGTGATAATTGTTATGCAGGCAAAATGTTTGGCAATTGTGATTGGTAGGCAAGTTAGAGATATATGATAGATGTTAGAAATACATGATAGATGTTAGAGATACATGGTAGAAGTTAGAGATACATGATAGATGTTAGAGATACATAGTAGAAGTTAGAGATACATGATAGATATTAGAGATACATGGTAGAAGTTAGAGATGAATGATAGATGTTACAGATACATGGTAGAGGTTAGAGATACACGGTAGATGTTAGAGATACATGACAGATGTTAGAAATACATGATAGATGTTAGAGATACACGGTAGAAGTTAGAGATATATGATAGATGTTAGAGATACATGGTAGAAGTTAGAGATACATGGTAGAAGATCATTGGAGAAAACAGAGATGTGGTTCGTGAGAAGAATGTTGAGAGTCCTATGGTCGACCAAGACAACTAAAAGAGCAGTGTAGTAGTAGTAGTAGTAGTAGTAGTAGTAGTAGTAGTAGTAGTAGTAGTAGTAGTAGTAGTAACAACAGTAGTTGTAGTATTAACAACAGGAGCAGTTGTAATCCTAGTAGTAGTAGTAGTTGTAGTAGTAACAACAGTAGCAGTTGTAATCCTAGTAGTAGTAGTAGTAGTAGTAGTAGTAGTAGTAATAGCAGCAGCAGTAGCATTAGTAGTGGTGGTAGCAGTAGTAACAACAGGAGCAGTTGTAATCCTAGTAGTAGTAGTAGTTGTAGTAGTAACAACAGTAGCAGTTGTAATCCTAGTAGTAGTAGTAGTAATAGTAGTAGTAGTAGTAGTAGTAGTAGTAGTAGTAATAGCAGCAGCAGTAGCATTAGTAGTAGTGGTAGCAGTAGTAACAACAGGAGCAGTTGTAATCCTAGTAGTAGTAGTAGTAGTAGTAGTAATAGCAGTAGCAGTAGCAGTAGCTATAGCAGCAGCAGTAGTAGTAGTAGTAGTAGTAGTAGTAGTAGTAGTAGTAGTAGTAGTAGTAGTAGTAGTAGTAGTAGTAGTAGTAGTAGTAGTGAAAAAAGCTCAACTTACAGCAGTTAGTGTGAGATAAGACATTTAAGCAAGATCGGGTCTATACAAGAGTTGAGCAGTCAGATACAGCCATGATAGAAGTTAGAAATACATGATAGAAGTTAGAGATACATGATAGATGTTAGAGATACATGTTAGAAGTTAGAGATACATGACAGATGTTAGAGATACATGATAGAAGTTAGAGATACATGATAGATGTTACAGATACATGATAGAGGTTACAGATACACGGTAGATGTTAGAGGTACACGGTAGAAGTTAGAGATACATGACAGATGTTAGAAATACATGATAGATGTTAGAGATACACGGTAGAAGTTAGAGATACATGATAGATGTTAGAGATACATGGTAGAAGTTAGAGATACATGGTAGAAGTTAGAGATACATGGTAGAAGTTAGAGATACATAATAGAAGTTAGAGATACGTGATAGAATTTAGAGATACATGATAGAAGTTAGAGATACATGGTAGAATTTAGAGATACATGATAGAAGTTAGAGATACATGGTAGAATTTAGAGATACATGATAGAAGTTAGAGATACATGGTAGAAGTTAGAGTGAAAGCTTCCTGGTGGAAGGTGCTTCAGAAATTATGGGATGCAGGGGCAGGTAATACTGTTAACAGATGAGAAGAATCTAAATAATCATAGACCTGGTACAGGGGTTCTCAAAAAGTGACGAATTCCCCGACCTGGTATTGGAAGAAGGGGGGGGGGGGTAGAAGTTTTACAATTTAAGAGGTGTGAGGGAATTAAGATCACATATTTACCAACTCAAATTATTGAAATATTACATAATTTTTCAATGCAGTTTCGGGCTATACAATCTTGAAAGATGGGTGTTGTAATAACATTTTAACATTTGGTGAAAAGGGTACAGGAGACATAAAAGGCTGAAAGCCCCTGTCTTGGTGTCATCAGTGACTTGCACGCGAGGATAACTCTGTAGGAGACTGCAGCGTTAATGGACCTTTATCGGGGGCATGGTTACGATGGTAACTAGCTAGCTCTCGTAACAGAGTTGCGCTTCCAAATTCTCAGTCTGTACGTGACAGCGGCCACCGGGGGTTACAAATAGGTAGAAGTATCCATTTGTTATTGCATCTTCGACGCCATATCATGATCTTTCGTACATCTGTCTTTTAACCACTTTTTGATTCGCACATGAGGCCCTTCCTCACGACAAACGTATGTCCTTGGCCTGTTTCAGTCTTGCCCAGGTGAGCCCTCCATCGCTCATCATCCTCTCTGTTCTTCTCCATGTCTCCTTTGGTCTACCCTTACTCCTGTTTCCCTGAGATGTCTATTTCAGTGCCATTTTTTGTGATAAGTTGCATATACTGTACGAAAGCCTCGTAGTTCTCTATTTCTAAAAATGTATACCTCAGTTTCTTTCCATACAACCAGTCTCTGTCTAGAGCTATGTGGTCTACACCCACTCTCTGTATAAAGGTATGTTCTCCATATACCCATTCTTTGTATAAAGCTATGTTCTCCATTACACCAACTCTCTTCATAAAGCTATGTGCTCCATTACACCCACTCTCTGTATAAAGCTATGTGCTCCATACACCAACTCTCTGTATAAACCTACTTGCTCCATACACCCACTCTCTGTATAAACCTACGTGCTCCATACACCCACTCTCTGCATAAAGCTATGTGCTCCATACACCACTCTCTGTATAAAGCTATGTGCTCCATACACCCACTCTCTGTATAAACCTACTTGCTCCATACACCCACTCTCTGTATAAACCTACGTGCTCCATACACCCACTCTCTGCATAAAGCTATGTGCTCCATACACCCACTCTCTGTATAAAGCTAAGTGCTCCATACACCCACTCTCTGCATAAAGCTATGTGCTCCATACACCCACTCTCTGCATAAAGCTATGTGCTCCATACACCCATTCCCTGGATAGTTTTTAAGCAACGATTTTTTGTTATAAATAGGAAACTACGAGGCTTTGGTACAGTAAAGTAAGAGAACAAATTTTGTAGGATTAGACCTCGAAAAAAACGTAGACAAAGCACTTTAATGAGACGTGGGAGAAAGAAAAATCACAAGAGAATTACCTGGGATTCGAACACGGACTCCGGTAGGACGAGCAGCCGTCTGGCCACGAGAGAACAGCGTACTATCCACTTAGCCAACTAGCACCCCCCAAAAAATGGTGCTTTAAAGACATCACTGTTCAGTAGACACGAGGGATCATGACACCCGGAAAGAAACGAGGCCGTGACACAGAAATTCCGTAGCTTAGATTCATTCTCTCTAGCAGGTACCAACTTTTTAGACAAACATACACACGGTCTCCTGCCATGTCTGGTGTAAACTTGACCAACAATAACAAACTAACGAATACTTATTACATGAAGTTAGTTTCAGGTATAGTTTTTTAAGGAACATTTTTTTTATAAATAGGAAACTAGGAGGCTTTGGTACGATAAAGTAAAAGAATACAGTTTTGAAGGATTACACCTCGAAAAAATCGTGGCTAGACGGCAGCTAGTCCTACCGGAGTCCGTGTTCGAATCCCAGGTAATTCTCTTGTGATTTTTCTTTCTCTCACGTCTCACTAAGTGCTTTGTCTACGATTTTTCTAGGTTCTAATCCTACAAAACTGTATTCTTTTACTCCCTGTATAAAGCTATGTGCTCCATACATCCACTCCCTGTATAAAGCTATGTGCTCCACACACCCACTCTTTGCCTAAAGCTATGTGCTCCATACACCCACTCCCTGTATAAAGCTATGTGCTCCATACACCCACTCCCTGTATAAAGCTATGTGCTCCACACACCCACTCCCTGTATAAAGCTATGTGCTCCACACACCCACTCTCTGCCTAAAGCTATGTGCTCCACACACCCACTCTCTGCCTAAAGCTATGTGCTCCATACACGCACTCCCTGTATAAAGCTATGTGCTCCATACACCCACTCTCTTCCTAAACCTATGTGCTCCATACACCCACTCCCTGTATAAAGCTATGTGCTCCACACACCCACTCTCTTCCTAAACCTATGTGCTCCATACACCCACTCCCTGTAAAGCTATGTGCTCCACACACCCACTCTCTGCCTAAAGCTATGTGCTCCATACACCCACTCCCTGTATAAAGCTATGTGCTCCACACACCCACTCTCTGCCTAAAGCTATGTGCTCCATACACCCACTCCCTGTATAAAGCTATGTGCTCCATACACCCACTCTCTGCCTAAACCTATGTGCTCCATACACCCACTCCCTGTATAAAGCTATGTGCTCCATACACCCACTCCCTGTATAAAGCTATGTGCTCCACACACCCACTCTCTGCCTAAACCTATGTGCTCCATACACCCATTCACTGTATAAAGCTATATGCCCTGTGCGGCCGCGTTAGTTCTATACAATACCATTAACACATTCCGATACGTGTCTTGTGTTCTGGCTAACTGGCTCGAAAGGCGATGGGGGAAAAAATTGATTGATTTATGTGATGGGGGTCGGGGAGTTGGGGGGGGGGGGACTGTATATGAATCTTTGAATGTTAGATGCTAACATACAACACTTTGGCGACTTGGGCCGCGGATAGAAAAATGTAGAAATGCTAGAAGAGATAACACACAAGCAGAGATACTCGTAGCCTGTTGTCTGAGTGATTTCCTAGAGGATGTTTCCAGCCATCCAGGCTGTTGGGCCACGTCGAAGGCGTGCAAGTATGTAGAATGATTGTAGCTGATAAGCATGAACACTGAATGGAACCATTTTGTTCCATTTTTACTCATTGCTTTTGTATTACTGATAGAAAGAGGCCCCGGAGATGAATTCTGTGAAATGATATAAAATTATTTCTAGCCGTCACCTTCTCTCCCCCTCTCGCTTTACCTTCCCTCCCCCTCCCCCTCTCTACGACCCGACCTCCCTCCTCTTATGCTGCTGTTTAGCCATTCTGATTTTCTTCACTACGGGCCTCGCCTTTAACCCTTGCCTCCGGTAGCCCCCCTGTAGCATGGCTTTGTAAGTAACGATTATAGTTGTTATTATTATTATTATTAATGAATATGATTATGAAAATATACCGTAAACAAAATAGTAACATCGAATAGCTACAGAGAAAAGTGGATAGGAAAGGAAGAGAAAGGTATAAAACTTCCATGACACTAGAACAAGACGCGGACAAAAGTAAACAGTGGAAACAGTGAATAGAAAAAGAGGAGACTCAGTAACTCTGAGATATAGGTATTACAAAGGAAGGACGCCAGAAAGTAGGATGGTCCAGGGATAACAAAGCGGTGACTGGACCGTGATTGATACGTGTAAACAAAATAGAAAAGACGAATAGAAAAGTCAGACACAATAAAAAGCGAGGAAAACAATAAAACCTCCGGCATGAAAGAGCAAGATGATGTCTTAGGTAAATAACAATTGTATAGATGGATGACACTTTGACACCTATTAGCGTTAGGACGCTATTGCACACGGTTTTTAAATAAAGAAGTAACCCAACTCGGGCAGCTGAACAGTTAAATATTTAGAGGCGTGCTCTATTGCTGGGTAGTGAAGAGGATTAAAGAGAGAAAACTTAAATATTTTGGACACATTAAACGTCATGATAATTTAGAGAAGACCGTATTGGAAGGATACATAATGGGAAAAAGAAAAAGAGGAAGACCAAGACGAAGATGGCTGCAAGACATCGTTGACGATCTGGAAATGGATGCAACAGCAGCAGGCCATCTTGCTCACAACCGAGAGGCCTACAGGAGTGCTGTTTGGGAGGCAAAGTTCCGCAAGGGACATGCAAATGAATGAATGAATGCTCTATTGGACAATTAACTTACGACATATAAGTCACAGGGCAGTTTGAACGACGGACAATCATAACGCTCATGGGAACCATGATAGATATCTGAAGGGTGGAGCCAAAATACTTATTGGTTAATCCGTCAAGCTGGACTTAAAGATAAAAAGGCGATCGGAGAGACAGGAGAGAACCAAGAAGTACGGAAGTAGAGGAAAGAAAACAGAGGAGGGAGCCCGAAGACGGAAGAACAGACAATCAGAGAACCAGGAAGTACGGAAGTAGACGTGAGAGGAGACAGGGGCGGTAGATCGTCAGAACACCGTCGGTCCGGCAAGTAGCGACTGACCAGAACTGCAAGAAGGATGGTCAGTGCACGTGGACAGTCAAGAGCGAAGAAATAAGGTCCGACCAGAACAGCCGAGAGGTCATCAGATGAGAGATAAGAACATAACTCCAGAGAAGAGACAAACAGACTTTTCTTGTTAGTACACTGCGATTGAGAGGCGGCAGACCATCATAAGAAATCAGAAGACAGACAAGAGAAGAAAGAGGACGAGACGATATAAAATTAGAAGTAGTGTTAGACGAAAGATGGTTTTCAAGTTATTCAAGTGATTAAGAAGAACTGACACTTTTGAAACTTTGAATTTAGACGAGAAACTAGTTGACCACGTGTGGCAGGTGTGATATAATAATGAGACTAGGAAATGTTCTCGCATCAAGTGTAGAATATTGTGAATTTGAGAAACTGAGAAATGCTGCATGTAGAATATGATAGAGTTTGATGTTGTGAACAAATGATTAAGAGCTTCGATCCAAGTGACCTAGTCGACAATATATCTTGAACTTTAGAATTAAATAAATAATGAAGGTACATTTAATCGGACTTGATTTAGTGAAGTGGTAATGTTTTGTGAAACCTGTGATGTGTTAATCAAGGAGCAACTGTAAGCTTCAATTCTATCATATGGAATTATTCAGAGAAATATATAATTCACAATCTACATTGTTATACTTCCCTCTCCCCACCCACTTGCGCTATTGATTAGTTATTCTGTTTTCCTCCACTAGTGGGCCCCCATCTTTAGGCCTTAGTCTAGGCCCCTCCCCGCCTACGGTATTGATTAGCCATTCTGTTTTTCTTCACTACGGGCCCCTAACTTTAACCCTTGGCTCCGGCCCACTCGTACTTTAAAACATAGGAGCCAACCTGACATTGGAGTACTGCACTGGTTGGACTCTCTCTCTCTCTCTCTCTCTCTCATTGTATCTAAAACATCGCAATGGATTAGTCTTCGCTGTAGCTTGACCAGGTAAAAACAATACAAATGATAATATCGAAAGAACCATCAATCTATTACTAGATACACGATTAAGATTTTTTTACAAAACATACAAAAACACAGAAAGAGAGAGAGAGAGAGAGAGAGAGAGAGAGACTTCAGAGAAGCAGGCCCGTATTACAAACTGACATTGTTACAAAAAGAGACAGAGCAAAATACAGTATTAGTCAAGCTAGATCGATGCACATATTGGCTCTCTTTTACAGCCTTGTTGCTGCCATCATTGCGGGTGTGTCGTTGTTAAATTACCAGTTTGAAACAGCAGCTGTTCCAAGCTGGTATTTCTCAGTGCTTCAGTCGTGCCTAGATCTGAAGCTGATACTGATCGTGTCATGATTCATGAATGATGCGCTCCGTCTCCTGGGGCATGATGGACCAGAAGCTACGCCGACTTGATCTCAATTTGAGTGTTACAAATCAGTTTTCTTTCTCACCCTCTCTCTCTCTCTCTCCTACGTTCTCTCTCTCTCTTTCTCTCAATGTCTCCCACTCACACTCTCAAACACTTTCTCTCTCCCACAATCTCTCTAAAACTCTCTCCCACGGACACTCTCTCACGCTCTCTCTCTCTTACGTTCTCTCTCTCTCTCAATGTCTCCCACTCACACTCTCAAACACTTTCTCTCTCCCATAATCTCTCTAAAACTCTCTCCCACGGACACTCTCTCTCATGCTCTCTCTCTCTTACGTTCTCTCTCTCTCAATGTCTCCCACTCACACTCTCAAACACTTTCTCTCTCCCACAATCTCTCTAATACTCTCTCCCACGGACTCTCTCTCTCTCTCTCTTCATGCCCAAACTTATCTATAACATTCATGTTTACTCGCTTATATTGATAATACTGATATTCGTTTATGTAATAATGAATCCATTCTGGCAGAAGCCACGCTGATTTACAGAGGTGGATCGATGGCCTACCAACTATCCACATGCAAGACTTTTCATTGAGATCCACCAGGACAGGAATGCATCGATTCTTCTCTCGTATGACAGTCTGACACAGTCCTCCAATCCTCACTACAGAACCGACTCCTCTTATATTCAGTTGTAAAGATCTAACTGCAAAGAGGACTCCTCTGATATTTAGTTCTATAGTCCTAGCCACAAAATCGACTCCTCTGACATTCAGTTATCACGATCTAGCTACAAGATCGACTTCTCTGACATTAAGTTCTCAGTATCTAGCTAGAAAATCGACTCCTCTGACATTTATTTCTCTAGTTCTCCTACAAAATCGACTCCCCTGGCATTCAGTTCTCTAGTTGTGACAGAACCGACTCTTCTGACATACTGTTCTCTAGACTTAGCTACAGAGGCGACTCTTCTGACATACTGTTCTCTAGACTTAGCTACAGAGGCGACTCTTCTGACATACTGTTCTCTAGACCTAGCTGCAGAGGCGACTCTTCTGCGACTTAGTTCTCTAGACATAGCTACAGAGACGACTCTTCTGCGACTTAGTTCTCTAGACTTAGCTACAGAGGCGACTCTTCTGACATACTGTTCTCTAGACTTAGCTACAGAGGCGACTCTTCTGACATACTGTTCTCTAGACTTAGCTATAGAGGCGACCTTTTTGCGACTTAGTTCTCTAGACCTAGCTACTAGCTACAGAGGCGACTCTTCTGCGACTTAGTTCTCTAGACTTAGCTACAGAGACGACTCCTCCGAGATTCATTTCTTTGACCCTTATTACAGAACTGACTTCACTGACATTCAGTTCTCTAGCCTTCACTACAGAACCGACTCCTCTATTATTTAATTTCCAAGACTTAGCTACAAAACCGACTTCTCTGATTTCAGTTCTCTAGTCTTAGCTAAAAAGGGTGGCTATACAAATCTGTTATTACGTTCGGCGAAGTTATCTTATCATAATTAGTTAACAGAAAGATCTCAATTTTTTAGTGTAACACAAAGTTAACAACGCCCGATATGTTCACATACGGGAATAACAGTTGTGCACAAATATCTACTGGCTAGACTTCATCTGTAAGATCCAGAATGGTTTAACATTCCCATACACACACATACACATATGTAGACACACAGATGAAGGATGTACTAGAACAAAAGAAGAACAAAGCTCTGCCGTGGCCAGTACGTATGATGTTCTATCTGATGTCTGGAAGGAACTTGTTAAACGAGTCTGAACTTGACTCGGCAACAGATAAGTTGCAGCATGGCCGCACTATTTGTCAGAGATCAATACTGCAGTTGTGGTTTGGCTTGAACTTAAGATCAGAGAGCACGTCTGAGATAGATGTAGACAGCTCCGTGCGTGTAGTCATAAATCACAGTGTGTGTGCTAAATGGCGGTACGGTCCAACTATTTCTTTTCTTCTTCAAGAATATTTTTGCGTCGTTTAGAAACATAGATAGAAGAAGAACAGAGAGACAACAAACAAAGACTGATAATATAAATAGACTGATGGATGGGCACATTTTCTTTAAGGCGCGCATTTGTTCGTGTGAGGAAAAAAAAACTAATGGACTCTGAGTGACTGGAAAGGATCGGCATTCATCATGTTGTTAAGCTTTACGCCCAGATATTCTAATGACGCGCTCAAAAGAAAGCATTCATGCCTTTGTCACAGACGGATGACTACTCACAAGCAGACCATAAATGGTGGGTCAAGAGCACCGAGAGATTTAAAAACTGAAGAGATGGTTTTAAAAATAGGGTACAGATAATCATGTCTCAGTTATAGTGGCTTTTCTTACATCTGAGACAGGGTGTAGATAATCAGGTCTCAATTATTGTGGCTTCTCTTGCTTCTCAAACAGGGTATAGATAGTCCTCTCTCAGTTACAGTGACTTCTCTTAGGGTATAGACAGTCCTGTCTCATTAACAGCCGCTTCTCTCACTTCTCAAACAGGGTACTGAGGTGTGAGACACGGCCAGAGGACAAAAGCTTGGGGCAAAAGCTTTGGGGGTTCTATCAGGATCTGGAGAAGACTGTGGGTTTTGCCATGTCGACAGGGATCAGGATCTAAAGTGACCAACAATCTCGAACGTAGAAAAAGACGAAGAATCAAACAGGGTATAGATAGTCCTGTCTCAATTATAGTGGCTTCTCTTGCTTCTGAAACAGGGTATAGATAGTCCTGCCTCATTACAGTGGCTTCTCTTACTTCTGAAACAGGGTATAGATAGTCCTGCCTCATTACAGCGGCTTCTCTTACTTCTGAAACAGGGTATAGACAGTCCTGTCTCAGTTATAGAGGCTTCTCTTACTTCTAAAACAGGATATAGATAGTCCTGCCTCATTACAGTAGCTTCTCTTACTTCTAAAACAGGATATAGAAAGCAGGCTCTAGATATACCAGAAAAAACGTTTGCCAGTGCGGACGACGTTGTATAGCCACACAGACCTGGAGATCCGCACGGATCCGTCTTTGCTAGTGAAGCTTTGTAAACTCAACCCCTCCCCCTCGTTTATTTCTTCATTCCCTCTGCCCCCCTTCCAAGTCCTTCAGGCCACACTTAAAACAGGGAATATCCTCCAGGCCCACACTTAAAACAGGGAATATCCTCAAGGCCCACACTTAAAACAGGGAATATCCTCAAGGCCCACACTTAAAACAGGAAATATCTTCAAGGCCCACACTTAAAACAGGGAATATCCTCAAGGCCCACACTTAAAACAGGGAATATCTTCAAGGCCCACACTTTAAACAGGGAATATCCTCAAGGCCTACACTTAAAACAAGGATTATCCTCAAGGCCCACACTTAAAACAGGGAATATCTTCAAGGCCCACACTTAAAACAGGGAATACCGTCCGGACCTACACTTAAAACAGGGAATATCCTCCAGGCCCACACTTAAAACAGGGAATATCCTCCAGGCCCACATTTAAAACAGGGAATACCCTCAGGCCCACACTTAAAACAGGGAATACCCTCCAGACCTACACTTAAAACAGGAAATACCCTCCAGACCTACACTTAAAACAGGAAATACTCTCCGGACCTACACTTAAAATAAGGAATACCCTCCGGACCTAAACTTAAAACAAGGAATACCCTCCGGACCTAAACTTAAAATAAGGAATACCCTCCGGACCTAAACTTAAAATAAGGAATACCCTCCGGACCTAAACTTAAAACAAGGAATACCCTCCGGACCTAAACTTAAAACAAGGAATACTCTCCGGACCTATACTTAAAACTGACTATACTCCGGACCCACTCTTAAAGCAAAGAATACTCTCCGGCCTACAGTTAAAACGGGTATTAAACTCCGGAGCCAACCTTAAAAACAAAGCTCGAGTACATCCTTTAAAACAGGGAACACAACACACTACAGGCCCATCTTTACAACAAGCTGTACCCTCGTGGGGCCCTGGAGCAGTGCACTGGCTGGACCCCTCTTGTTTTTCCTGCGTATGAATATAGAATGAGATTTTGAACAGTGATGCACTATTCCACTACAAAGACAATTTACTGCATTAGAAAGAAAACACAAAGGAATTTCGTGACACGGTTTTTGCAAGATGGTTTGTCCTCATTGTTATTACTCTCTGGAATATTTCGACCAAAGTGAGGACTGGGTCTATATACGGGGAGAATCAGTCGCTGGACGATGAAACCCATAAACATATTTCTCATGGGTATACAGTTTCTCATTGGTCGTGCTAGCATCCAGTCATTGTTGGAATGAATGTGGGAAGGGTATGGAAAGAACAGGGCATGGAGGGGGGAACGAAGGGGCGGACTAGGAAGAGTCGGGTGAGTTTCAAGACATGGTGACCCGAGTGGCTGCAGTACTACAGTGAAGGCGTAAATAGAGAGAACAAGGAATTTATAACTGTCTGCTCTACCACAGCCGTAAATCTGTCAGGCAGATAGATAGATAGATAGATAGATAGATAGATAGATAGATAGATAGATAGATAGATAGACAGACAGATAGGCAGACAGACAGATAGACAGACAGACAGACAGACAGACAGACAGACAGACAGACAGACAGATAGATAGATAGATAGACAGACAGACAGACAGACAGACAGATAGATAGATAGATAGATAGATAGATAGATAGATAGATAGATAGATAGATAGATAGATAGATAGATAGATAGATAGATAGATAGATAGATAGATAGATAGATGGGCAGGCGGACAGACAGACAGATAGATAGATATCGAAGTTGACAGAGCTGACAGAAAGAACAAAAACATCAAGTGTAGAAACAGACGAGCAGGTGGACAAACAGAAAAAAAAGTACACAAACTGAAATGTTTAGTAACCATGAAATTTTTTGACCACGAAGCATCTTTCACAATACATACACGGAACACATAACAAAATATATACTATCATCAAATGCTAACTATTAGTATCATCAAATGCTAACTATTAGTATCATCAAATGCTAACTGACATCCTGACAGAAAATATGACACCAGATAAAGCTGAAATATTCGTTACAATTTCTGAAAACAACAGTCTGATTCATAGGTCATATTGCTTTTAACATTCTCGTGTTATTTTTGTAGTCAGAGATCTTTTTATTCAGAGATCTTATATCTAAAGTTGACCAAGACCCTGTCTTGCCTCTGGTTATATAATCTGGCTAATGAGGGCAGGAATCACCATAGGCCCCTGCTTTTTAGATGCACTCAGAGACTGACAAAAAGTGGCTGTCATTACCCGCTCCCAAGCCGACACCATGCTGTGGCTCGGCCCCTTCAAACCATCGCCTGTGAGGAACACCAGCGGGCGGCCTGAGGGAGATATAGACGACAAGACAAGACAAGACATGTCTTAAGATGAAAGCTTCTTCTCTGTTGTCGTCTTGCCTCGTATTTCTCAGCGAGGCCAAGCCTTCTTCTCGCATGAAACTAGATGAAACAGTTTCTTGTCTTCGAATTGACATAGATTCCTGAAAGGAATTTTGTACTTGCCTGAACTGATCTGTTCTCTAAATTTTATTACTTTACTTATTCCAGTTCTATACATTTTATCACTTGATTTATCCTTGCTCTTTAAATTTTATCACTTGATCGTTTACCGTTGTCTAAATTTTATCAAATGATCGCTTCCCATTCTCTGTTGTTTATAACATGATCTCCTCTTTTTCTCTAGATTTATTATCTTTTTTTCCTGTTCTCAAAATTGTACCATTTGATCTGCTCTTGTTATATAAATTTTATCCACTGACATAATCCTGTTCTCTAAATATTATAACTTGATCTCTTCTCGTTCTCTAAATGTTATCACTTGACATAATTCTGTTCTCTAAATATTATAACTTTCTCTTCTTGTTCTCTAATTTTATCACCTGACACCATCTTGTTCTCTAAACACTATCACTTGATCTCTTCCTTTTCTCTAAATTTGTAATCATGCTCTCTTCTTCCCCAGATGTACTATTCTTCTATTTTTATCTAAGGTTCTTTATTATTTTCGTTGAGGCTATTTCCGTTGGTTCATTTTCTTAAATAAAAGATCCGTTTCGTATGTATTTTCTCCTTTCTTTATCAAGCTGAAAAATCCTATATCTTTCGGATACATCGTTGAAGAGCTGAAATATAATAAATGTGTAATCTGCGTGGATCCCAAATGGCTATCTATTTCCTATTTCTCATTTGTCTTTGAAAATGTTACAGCCCATAGAGTATCTAGTATGGGAAAAACTGTTCTTGCGTCTGCATTTTATAACAATGTTGTAATTGTTGTCCATAATGAAACATACAAAGAGCAGAACATAAGGCTAATGGCGTCGTATGTTTCGTTCATATTAAATTAATTGTTGACTAGCTGTAAAAAAAAGAAGGTCGACTGGTGGTAAAGTTTAGAAACAATACTAGACTTATTTGAAAGTGAACGAAAATCTTTAACAGTACTTCATCCGAAGTATTCAAGATGTCTACCAACCGAAGGTACACAACGTAGCAGTGCTAGAAAATATGTACGTGGCGTTTGATTAAAGTCTTGGAATGTTGTTTTAGAGCATGTGATTTAAGATATCACTACGAACTGTTACCTAACTTTCCATGAACAGTCGTGCCAGATTTCTTACATCACTGTGAACTGTTAAATAACTTTCAATCAACAGTCGTGCCAGATTTCTTATATCACTGTGAACTGTTAAATAACTTTCAATCAACAGTCGTGTCAGAGTTCTTTCATTACTGTGAACTGTTAAATAACTTTCAATCAACAGTCGTTTCAGAGTTTTTACATCACTGTGAACTGTTAAATAACTTTCAATCAACAGTTGTTTCAGAGTTTTTACATCACTGTGGACTGTTAAATAACTTTCAATCAACAGTCGTTTCAGAGTTCTTACATCACTGTGGACTGTTAAATAACTTTCCATGAACAGTCGTGTCAGAGTTCTTACATCACTGTGGACTGTTAAATAACTTTCCATGAACAGTCGTGTCAGAGTTCTTACATCACTGTGGACTGTTAAATAACTTTCAATCAACAGTCGTTTCAGAGTTCTTACATCACTGTGAACTGTTAAATAACTTTCAATCAACAGTCGTGTCAGAGTTCTTACATCACTGTGGACTATTAAATAACTTTCAATCAACAGTCGTGTCAGAGTTCTTACATCACTGTGGACTGTTAAATAACTTTCAATCAACAGTCGTGTCAGAGTTCTTACATCACTGTGGACTGTTAAATAACTTTCAATCAACAGTCGTTTCAGAGTTCTTACATCACTGTGGACTGTTAAATAACTTTCCATGAACAGTCGTGTCAGAGTTCTTACATCACTGTGGACTGTTAAATAACTTTCAATCAACAGTCGTGTCAGATTTCTTACATCACTGTGGACTATTAAATAACTTTCCATGAACAGTCGTGTCAGAGTTCTTACATCACTGTGGACTGTTAAATAACTTTCAATCAAAAGTCGTGCCAGATTTCTTACATCATGTGGACTGTTAAATAACTTTCAATGAACAGTCAGGCCAGAGTTCAAGTACAAATTGATTGATTGTTTGATTGATTGATCTTTATTTCAAAAGGGTTAAGAATTGAGCAAGCAGGCCCGTCTGACATTCTGCCCTTTATCATACATCTTTCACTCTATTCCAGACATTCTACAAATATGCTGTTCATGTAACAAACATAACATTGAAGCTGAGAGACATAAAATAAAATATAACATTTACGTTTCGCTCTTAAACATTCACTCAGTACAAAAGTAACTACATACATTATAAATGACTATCTACTAAACAAAATTTTCGGGACTATTCAAAAACAATTAATTTTACTCGGTGTCTGTAAGAGCAGTTTAAGATAACTTTTAAGTTTTATAATTCATAGAGACATGTAGTCGACATCAAATAGATATTGCGAAAGCTTGTAGTTGTAGGAAGTAGTATAATTTATATTTTTTATACAGGATGAGAGGGTATTCCAAAGATGAGCAGCAGAATAACTAAAGCTTTTCTTGTAAAGATCAAGTCTAAGTTTTGGAAGACATATGTTTTTTCAAGCGTTGGCTGCACTTTGAGCTAAATTTAAACAATGGAAAGCAGAACAATAACAAGACAGGAAGTGCGCTATCAAACATGATGCTTCTCACTATACCTAATCTTCTTTGATGGTTCACCGAAGAATGTAGATATGGATATCTAGACAACATATAAAAGCAATGGAAAGGAGAAGACACGTTATATAACTATGGTTGAGTTACATATCAGTAGGACGCCCTCTAGACCAGAGACTCCGAAAGTCAAACAAACTGAACGGAAATTTTGGAAACAAAATATGAAGCAGACAAACGTAAGAATTAACATTAAAGACCAAAGCAGCCCCGAATCAAACTGACAAGAGCCAATTTAAAGCTAAACAGTAAATACATCTGATGAACGGGAAAAAAAATTGCAACCAGCAGAAGATGTTTGTAATTATAGGTCAGACAACAACAGAGGTCCTATATTCAGGAAGTGACAAGCATGAGATTCTACATTCAAGAAGCGACAAGTATGTCTGGAATGATATATTTTCAGCCTGTTCCACTGACTCGTAATCTCTCATCCGTCACTTCAAAATCTCTGACCTACTGCCTCAAAATCTCTGACCTACTGCCTCAAAATCTCGGATCTACTGTCTCAGAATCTCTGATCTACTGTCTCAGAATCTCTGATCCAGCACTTCAAAATCTCTGATCTACTACTGTCTCAAAATCTCTGATCTACTTTCTCAAAATCTCTGATCCACTGCGTCAAAATCTCTGATCTACTTTCTCAAAATCTCTGATCCACTGCGTCAAAATCTCTGATCTAGTCAGTCACGTTCATGTCCCTTGAGGAACTTTGCCTACCTAACAGCTCTCCTGTAGGCCTTTCAGTTGTAAGCAAGATGCCCTGCTGCTGATGCATCCATATGCAGATTATCAACGATGTCTTGAAGCCATCTTCGCCTTGGTCTTCCTCTCTTTCTTTTTCCCATTATGTACCCTTCTAAGATGATCTTCTCTAAATTCTCACGACGTTTAATGTGTCCAAAATATTTAAGTTTTCTCTGTTTAATCCTCTTTACTAGCCAGCCTTCTTCAATATTAAGTTCTATCTTCTTTGATCTACTGTCTCAGAATCTCTGATCCAGCACTTTAAAATCTCCAATTTTATGCCTCAAAATCTAATTTTGCTCAACAATTAAAGTACAGAATCTAAAGCTGAGATAACGATATTCTTGTAGCCAGCCAGGCAAAGCTGGTCTAAACCCTGTCTGTCCACATAATCCTCTGACAAACGTCTGGCAGTTGGGATTTCTTCTCTATGATGGTGGAGTCTTCTAAGAAGATCGTATTTAGTTCTTTTTCAGGAAGAAAAGAAAATCATTGCAGCACACTTTCCACTAGTTATTGTAGTCCATAGTAGTGATGTAGTACTCTTCTTACTAATTAATACAATACTGTACATGTATCTGTAATCAGAGACCGGCATTCCTGCACTCCGGGAATTCCCATAGGTGCTCCGCCTTCCATTCCAACATCCACCGAAGTGTGCGCCTGCTGGTGGAGCCAGTCACACGCTGCTGGTTTTAACAAGCGCTAAGCCACTTCTTCCGAAAAAAACCACCTCCACTTCCCCTCTTCTCCCCGAATTCGATCATCCTCTTGATGTGATTGTCGTCATTCTACCCGATGTCGACCTCCACAAGCAGCCTATCATAGATGGCTCTTGCAGGTCTCGTCCTTGTCCATTCTTAGGGGTAATTAACGCTGTATTCTCACCACAAACTGTCACAGCACACTCCCCACTAATTATTGCAGTATACAGTTCTCCTAATTCTTGCAACTCACTCCCTAGTAGTTAGTACAGTACACTTCCTAACAATTCTTACAGTAAACACCTCACTAATTTCCACTGGACACACCCACCCCACTAAATGCCACAGGTCACACCCATTAACTGCCTCTGGACACATCCACCAGGATATTCCAACAAAGGGTACCCAGACCGTGACCATGCGTTATCTGCTGGGTCTGGCCGGCATGAGGATCCGGCACAAAGTTGAACAGGTCAAGGCTTATCTCACTGTGGTCGGCAACTCCATCCACCCCCCGCATAAGTCACTGGCAGTGATGAAAGGTCGTCCTATTAAGTGTGGCAGTTCATGGATGGCTGAGGCTGAAGCGCCCATTAGAGCTGTAGGTGCCGTTGAGGAAAGAGCAAGAGAAGCAGAGGCGAGAGATGATTCCAATAGGCTCATCAGAGTGGTCATCTCCGCAATTAGCAGAGAATGTAGAGAATGGACGGGAGGCAGGTCTAAGCTTGCACTTCGGGAGCTCGCTTAAGCTCATGCTCAGCAACATCACCCCGTCATCTTTACGACGGCTCAGTGCTGCGAGATGGGTGGATGGAGCTTTCTTGTCTATAAACGAAGCAGACTGGTGGCACAGAATTGCAAGGGACTCCTGCACGATGACATCGAGCATGCGGACGGGACCTGATGCAGAGACCAAGGCTCTGTCCCCCAGGATCATGGATGATACACACGGTGTGGTGACGCCGGGCTCTCAAAGAATACTTAGCAAGAATAAGACGAGTTGGATACGTCATCAATGGGTTCAGCCCCTGCGACAATCCAGTGTCACTAGGATGACATGGATATACTGTCCTGGGTAATGCGGGAGTGAGAGGCAATGAGTTGGCTGATCACGTTGCACGTAACGCTATTGCAGCAAGTATGATTCCTATGGATAGGACAGATATACTGAAGTCGGTGGCCGAGAAACTGATGCAGAAGAAGGAGGAGGAGGAAAGGGTCTGTGTTATATATATACATACATATATATATATATATATATATATATATATATATATATGTTCCAACATCACTCTGGAACGTCTAGAGTAGTTTCAACCGAATCTGGTACACATATGACTTACTATCTGGAAATGTATAATATGTGGAGGTAAGACTCCCCTATCTCCTATAGGGGTTGGCGTAAAAAGGGGGTGACACACTGAAGGAGGAACAAAAAGAATGGTCTAAGGGAGATAATCGCGAAATAGAGCGGTGCTGGGCTAAGAGCAGCATGTGTAGCCTCCCATGGCAAGTCCAAATAATTTTGATGGTCTAAATAATTGTGATTATCTCTTTGTTGTTTTAATTATATTTGTAAAAATAAATTTTAACTTTGTTTTTTTCTTTATGTGTATATTAGCTTTTTTATTGTATTCTACAGCAGATCTCATCGCTCAGTGACAGTGAGCAGTATTCTTATTTTTTCAAATTAGCTTTTCGAATCAGGGAGAGAGAGAGGGAGAGGGAGGGAGAGAGGGAGAAGAGAGGCTTAGAGAGAGGGAGAGAAACAGGGAGAGATAGGGGTAGGAAGAGAGATAAAGATGGGGAGAGAGAGAAAGAGAGATAGAGAGGGAGAAAGAGATATGGACAGAGAGGGAGAGCGAGATAGATCTGAGATCACCATGTTTCTCCCACGGACAACTTTATGTTGCTTGCTCGAGGGAGAGAGAGGGGGAGATATAGGAGGAGATAGAGGGAGAGAGAGTGAGAGAGAGAGAGGGAGAGAGATAGGGACACAGAGAGAGGAAGAGAAATAGTTTTGAGATCGCCATGTTTCTCCCGCGGACAGCTTTATGCTACTTGCTCAGGGGTGAGTTCACCCATGAATTTCTTTATTCTTGCTCTTGGAGGTGAAACTAAAACTGTTGTTTATAATCAAGTTTCGAGTTAAATTAATATTATAGTGAATTTGTAAAAGACTTTACTCTATAATTTGTATACTGTAATTATACTTTTAAATACCTGTAAATAAAATTACTTCGATATTACACCATAGATAGAATTCATTCATTTTCCTGTCTAATAGACGACTGGGGTAAATAAATACCCGGGCAACGCCGGGCAATCAGTATATATATATATATATATATATATATATATACAGAGAATGAAAGACACAGTTGTGAGGAGGGGGAAGGAAGAGCCGCCTGGTTAGCGCTGGTAGAATTCGAGGATGTCAGAACCACAGCTAGACTGGCGCAGTCAGTGTTCATACTCTTCAGAGGTTACTGAAACAGAGAAGCACAGCATGCGTGGGTGTCCCCCCGAGAGCAACGATGTTAACTCCTCGACTCAAGACATCCGCTAATGGCCATAGTATACACCCCACTAATTGCCACTGGACACACCATTAACTGTCACAAGATGTATCCACTAGCTGTCACAGAACATAACCACTAACTGCCACTGGACACACCCACTAATTTACACGGTGCAACAAACCCCCACTAACTGCCATTGGATACACCCAAATTTGCCACAGGATGTCCGTCTTCACTCACAGGCATAAATCATCTGAAATATCTGATTATTACAATCCAAGACTTTGAATCATTTAGTAAGTTAAATATATGCTTCTGTTTCTCCATCTATTTTCTGACGTGCCGAACAGAAGACGAAGAACTGAAAACTGCTTTATCTCCTTGTTCACATCAGATATTACTGAACAGTGATCACGCCAAACTCTAAAATCAGTTTCCAGAAGATAAAAAAAAACAATATGGCTCTTGTATGAATTTTATGCAGCGTTCCTTTTTGTCGCGGAACACGTGCGAGGGCCAAGCGGAAGTTTTCCTTGGGATCCAAAAAACCACCCAACTGAGCAAGGGAACCCGATCAACTTAGCGTCTTGTCGGATCTGCATGATTAAAATCCCTGCAGACGCAGCTCAGTATTCTACATGTCCTCCTCCGCGTGTGTCTGCTTTTATCTGGAACAAAATTCAGTAATAAATTTGCAACAGATTTGCTCGGCGCCTTTAGAAATATGGCTGGCTATTTCCATTTTAAAGGGAGTTGGAGAGAATAGCGTTACGGGATATTCATGGAAAAAATCAGAATGCATGCCTTTCTGGTGTCATTTTCCTCTGATTATTCTGTGTTATGCTAGTTTTGTTGTGAGTAATGAAGGGCCGATATTTAAACCAGACAGCATAGGAAGCAGCCGACAACAAAATGTTACGCTTCACATAGTAAGGGTGTCTGAGTGGCAAAGTGGTGAGTGCGCTGGTCTCTCGTGGCGAAGGTCGGGGGTTCGAATCCGCTGGGAGGCACCACAGTCACCCAGCTGTAGAAATGGGTACCCGGGTTCTTCCGGAGTTTGGAAAGAAAAGGCGGCCATGCGTGATACTGACCTTATCACCCTCTAACGTACTGACAGGTCAAGGAAAATATGGGCACTAACACCATATCCCTATGTGCCCTCTAAGGCATGACAGGATTACCTTTACATTTTTTTACCACATAGTAAGCCAATGTAAAAATAAAAATAAGCACCTTCTTAATACACAAGATGTCTCTGGACATAGTTGTCTTGGAGTACCCAAGACTATGGAGCACGCCCAACATTGAATGAAGAGACTAGCCAGGCATTTTACTTTATACACTCAACAAATATTAATGAGCGTCTAAGCTGTCTTATATTAAGTCTAGACAAACCAGGACACGTAAACTAAACCGGGTACACGTCTCTCTTGTATTTTTATATACTGTGTAACTTCAGATATTATGAATTCCTATTCACACTGAATTTATATCCCCAACAGAACATCGTCTTTCCTTCTTTATTTCTTCCCCCAGTTTTTATTTAATCATCTAAAACCTTTCTACGAATAGGAAACTGGTAGAAAATTGATCCTCAATATAGAGCCCGCGGATCCGCGAATGATTATGTGACGATTCGCGGAGAAGCTGAAATGTGTTAAGGTTCAAGGAAAAGTTTTAGATTATATTTAAGACTTGAAATATGTGAAGGTTCGCGCAGATGTTTAAGATTATATTTAAGACTTGAAATATGTGAAGGTTTGCGGAGATGTTTTAGATTGTATTTAAGACTTGAAATATGTGAAGGTTTGTGGAGATGTTTTAGATTATATTTAAGACTTGAAATATGTGAAGGTTTGTGGAGATGTTTAAGATTGTATTTAAGACTTGAAATATGTGAAGGTTTGTGGAGATGTTTAAGATTATATTTAAGACTTGAAATATGTGAAGGTTTGCAGAGATGTTTAAGATTATATTTAAGACTTGAAATATGTGAAGGTTTGTGGAGATGTTTTAGATTGTATTTAAGACTTGAAATATGTGAAGGTTCGCGCAGATGTTTAAGATTATATTTAAGACTTGAAATATGTGAAGGTTTGTGGAGATGTTTTAGATTGTATTTAAGACTTGAAATATGTGAAGGTTTGCAGAGATGTTTTAGATTATATTTAAGACTTGAAATATGTGAAGGTTTGCGGAAAAGTTTTAGATTATATTTAAGACTTGAGATATGTTAAGGTTCAAGGAAAAGTTTTAGATTATATTTAAGACTTGAAATATGTGAAGGTTCGCGCAGATGTTTAAGATTATATTTAAGACTTGAAATATGTGAAGGTTTGCGGAGATGTTTTAGATTGTATTTAAGACTTGAAATATGTGAAGGTTTGTGGAGATGTTTTAGATTATATTTAAGACTTGAAATATGTGAAGGTTTGTGGAGATGTTTAAGATTGTATTTAAGACTTGAAATATGTGAAGGTTTGTGGAGATGTTTAAGATTATATTTAAGACTTGAAATATGTGAAGGTTTGCAGAGATGTTTAAGATTATATTTAAGACTTGAAATATGTGAAGGTTTGTGGAGATGTTTTAGATTGTATTTAAGACTTGAAATATGTGAAGGTTCGCGCAGATGTTTAAGATTATATTTAAGACTTGAAATATGTGAAGGTTTGTGGAGATGTTTTAGATTGTATTTAAGACTTGAAATATGTGAAGGTTTGCAGAGATGTTTTAGATTATATTTAAGACTTGAAATATGTGAAGGTTTGCGGAGATGTTTTAGATTATATTTAAGACTTGAAATATGTTAACGTTCAAGGAAAAGTTTTAGATTATATTTAAGACTTGAAATATGTGAAGGTTCGCGCAGATGTTTTAGATTAATTTATGACTTGAAATATGTGAAAGTTCCCGAAGTTCTAGATTATGCTAACGCTTGAAATATGTAAATGTTCGGGACAAGTTCTAGATTAAGCTTAGCACCTGATGTGTGAAGATTCGGGAGAAATTCTAGACCATGTTTAACACTTAAAATATGTGAAGATTGGGTGGAAATTCTAGACCATGTTTAACACTTAAAATATGTGAAGATTAGGGAGAAGTTCTAGGCCATGTTTAACACTTGAAATAATCGAAAGTTCCCGAAGTTCCAGATTAAGCTTAACACTTGAAATACGTGAATATTCGGGAGAAGTTCTAAACCATGTTTAACACTTGAAATATGTGAAGATTCGAGGGAAGTTCTAGACCGTGTTTAACACCTGAAATATATGAAGGTTAGTGAGAAGTTCTAGATCATGTTTAACACTTAAAATATGTGACGATCCGGGAGAAATTCTAGACCATGTTTAACACTTGAAATATGTGAAGACTTTTAATTTAGTACTAAGAGGCGGGCCCACACATTCGTGCTGCAAATTATAATTATTTGCCTCTCAGATTCTCTACCTGAAAATGTTTGGGAAACACTTCTCTACACTACGCACAGGGACATTATTGTTCACCCAGTATATAAACGCCATATTGCTATGTTCTTGTTTGGCAAAATGGATACAGCTACGACTGTTTTATTTTGTAACTTGATCTATCCTTAAATGCTTTAACATGTGTATTTAACCCATGCTCTTTGCTCATGAAATACCTTTTTCCTCTTTTTTCTCTAATCTGTGAAGTGCTCTCGAAGCTCTTTGTCTTCTCCTGAAATGTCTTTCTCTTCTCTTCTCTCTAATCCGTGAAGTGCTCTCGAAGCTCTTTGTCTTCTCCTGAAATGCCTGTCTCCTCTCTCTTCTCTGTAATCTATGAACTCCTCTCCATCAAGTTGTAACAAATATCTCCTCATAAGCTCTTTGTCTAATCGAGTATTGATTTTTAGAACTAAGTAATCTATTGTTGCGAGTTTTTCTGATCAATATGGACTTAAAATAAAGTGAACAGTTCGTTGTTTCTTAACAGAAAATAATGCAACGCTTTTAAAGACGTATATGAGTAGAGAGACTGATGTACTAATGTACACTAAATGTACGTGTTTATATTTGGACAGAGGGATAAATAGACAATAAAGAATACAAAGACAGGGAAACATGCCATGTGTCTACCTCTACCTCTTCAGTTTATCTGTCGATCTTTTGTCGATCTATCTGCTCATCTCTCCATTTATAGTTCTAGTTTATGTGCTTGTTAAATACTTTACAATATATTATCTCTTCCTCTCTCTCTCTCTCTTTCTCTCTCAGATCCATATCCTCTTATATTACTTTCAATATGGTTTCTCTCGTTCTCCTGCCATCTCTCTCTCTCTCTCTCTCTCTCTCTCTCTCTCTCTCTCGCCTTCCTGGCAAACATTTCACTTTCTTCCACTACCAGGAAGGTAATCAATAACTCACCTGGGAACAGATACCTGGGTAGATACGATATTTTCACGCCCGACTTATCCACATGGAGACAGTCTAGTCATCCGATGCTAGTTCTCTGTAGTACACAACAGCTCGTAGCTACACACGTGCAGGGAAGGTCTTTGTTGATATCCACGGAATAGGCGGCCCCACAGAATGTAACAGTCCCGAATGTTGCCAAAATAGCGTGAATACTTAATCAGTGATCGATTATTCAAAACTAGATACTGTTAGTTTCCTGGAGTCTTTGCCTGAAAAGAAGCTTCGATAAATGTACACTAGATGAGCACGTACGAGGATGTCCCCTCTAGTATATATAACTAAACTCCATGCCTCGTCTGCCACGGTGATTGTTTACCAGCCGGGAAACTACGGCCAGACAGCGACACGACAAACACGCCAATAGTTCGTTTGCTATCAGACGCAAGTTCTGGAACCGTCCGCAGTGTCAACACTTGCACGCTTGCTCACTCGCCATATCCTGGAAAATGAGGAGTGGAGGGGAAGATGAGAAACTGGAATCTCAGTATAACTGGGCGGAATTCCAACAATACAGGCGTCCCTTTTAAATGAGTCATTATTTCCAATCCTTTTGGTCTGAGGTTATCGCTTAGCTTGCTTCAGCGGGCAGCGATAAATAAATAACGATATGAGACGCTCTGGGACAGGTACCCCCACACACTGGAGGGTGGGTGGATTACTGGGATCATTCTAGCATAAATTACCGAGAATTTCCTCTGATCTTGATTTGTGTCTTCGTGCGAAATACATCACAATACAATACGATACAATACACTGCATAACGACATAATATAACACAGTACAATACAGTAAGTCTAATACAATACAATGCAGTATAATACAGTACAGTACAGTCCAATAAAATACACTAATATAATATAATATAATATAGCACAGTATAATATAATATAATATAGTATAATATAATATAATATATAATATAGTATAGTATAGTATAATATAATATACACTATGCCTTATACAATTTGGTACTTCTAATGCTGGTACAGAAGCGAGAAGATCGCTATAACCGTATTAAGCATACGGGACCCAGGTCAAAGTTTTTAACATCACAACCCCCCCCCCCAACCGCACCCCTGCGCCCCCCCCCCGCCCCGGCCCCACTGCAGGTTTTACCTGGTGAATTTCTCTCAACCACTTTATCTGGAATGTGTTACAGTATTTTTCCTCCATGTCCCATATGTAGTATTGCCTTGTGTACATGTTAATAATGTCATATCTTATTTTATAAACTCCAATAATTTCCTTTGTTATTCGAACTTTTTTTTTTTTTATTTTGATTTAATTTTCGATTGACTGCTCTCTCTCTCTCTCTCTCTCTCTCTCTCTCTCTCTCTCTCGGGGTTACATGGCTTCGTTCCTGCAACAAGCACGAATGCCTGCCAGTTTGAAAACACTGCTAATGTACTTGGCCTGCGATGCTGAGATTTAGAGTCAAGAAGGGGCAGCTTCAAGAGGCCTTCTTATCCTGGTTATCTGACCTCATAGTCTGCGGATTGCTAGTTTTTTTTTTTTTTCAATTTTCCACTAAATTACCGAGTCTCGATTTGCTCCCCATGTTTTTTTTTTTAAGAGTTCGTGAAAAGTGTCAGACGTCGACAGGTGATATTCAGCTTTGGTGGTTGTCCGTGAAATGTCTGTCCGCGACAAGTGAAAGCCGGCCGTGACATTCTGCAAGTCACAAGTGAGCGGTTGGCAAGTTTCACGCTTCATCTACACGCCGGGTTGCGCTCTAGGCCTGTTCCCAGACTTTTATTGTCGGTGAAAAAGAAGAAGAAGAACAATAACAAAAAACCAAAAAACTTGGAATGAGTTCACAGAAAAATGTTACATATCTCGACTTAGTTATTTCTCACGTTATTTCAAAACACTGAATAAAAGTTCTGTAAGCGATGGAGGAAAATATGATCACTAACACCATATCCCTATGTGCCTCTAAGGAAAACATGGGAACCAACACAATATCCCTATGTGTATCTAAGGAAAATATGGGAATTAACACAATATCCCTGTGTGCCTCTAAGGAAAATATGGGAACTAACACAATATCCCTATGTGTATCTAAGGAAAATATGGGAATTAACACAATATCCCTATGTGTCTCTAAGGAAAATATGGAATTAACACAATATCCCTATGTGCTTCTAAGGAAAATATGGGAACTAACACAATATCTCTATGTGCCTCTAAGGAAAATGTTGGCACTAACACCATACCCCTATGTGCCTCTAAGGAAAATATGGGAATTAACACAATATCCCTATGTGCTTCTAAGGAAAATATGGGAACTAACACAATATCCCTATGTGCTTCTAAGGAAAATGTGGGAATTAACACAATATCCCTATGTGCCCTAAGGAAAATGTTGGCACTAACACCATACCCCTATGTGCCTCTAAGGAAAATATGGGAGCTAATACAATATCCCTATGTGCTTCTAAGGAAAATATGGGAATTAACACAATATCCCTATGTGCTTCTAAGGAAAATATGGGAATTAACACAATATCCCTATGTGCCTCTAAGGAAAATATGGGCACTAACACCATACCCCTTTGTGCCTCTAAGGCATGGCAGGATTACCTTTACCGATTCGATGGAACGGCTAATCGATTTGCAGACTACTCTGTAAGCAAGTTTCTAAACGATAATAAAAGGTTAACTATCTTTGTAATTTATGCAGGCACACAAAGTAGTAGAAGATAAGTGTTGTACTGACTGCGGTAAAGCTAGTCTAGTGGTACAGATGTGGACAGAGTTCGGTAAGTTGGACAGAAAGAGAAAGGACCGAGGACAGAAAGAGAAAGGACCGAGAACAGACACGAAAGCAGTGGAGTAAACCAATATGTAGGTAGAAATGAAAAACACAGAGCAACGATCCAATATTTAAGGAATATGTCTTTATCAGGGACAACAGAAATGCCAAAATCATAAATAAATACACGAATAAAAAGGTTTGGAACTTGGTAAAAAGGGTGAAAATATGGGTCAAAATCTATATAACATTAAAAACCACGAGCATAAAACATAAAAATTTGTGTTAGTTTCTCAATTTCGGAAAACTGGCTTTCCAAAAATACATCTCTTTTTTAGATATCTCTCTCTCTCTCTCTCTCTCTCTCTCTCTATCTCTCTCTCTCTCTGAACCTTAAGTGCCCAGGGCACATGGGGCTTCCGCAAGGGTTTTCCACAAATGCCTGTCCTTTGCCTTTTTTTCTGCTCTTGCCCAGGTGAGCCCTCTATTGCTCAACATCCTCTCTAGCAAAACAAAACAACAACAAAAAAATGGCAATCTGTGTGGTACTCTGAGCATCACGCTCTCAGCACTTTTAGCAGAGCGCCACAGGACGTAAGAAAATAGGAACGTTCTTGTTGATCTAATGAGCATGAATGAATGAGAGTCTGCAAATCTTAACATGGCTCCGAGATAATTTTCTCTGAAGGTCCCTCTATTTTTACACGCCGGTCACGCTTTCAGAAAGATTGCGCTTCAATACCTGCTCATAAATCATCCAGGCGGGTAATGAAACATGAGCAGATCACGACGTGAGCACAATTTTTGCTCCATTTGAGTACGGATGCAAAAAAGTAACATCAAACGCGCATGTTACTTTCTGAAACGGAGGCTGTAGTTTCGATGTAACATTTTACAGAATCAGAAAAGGCTCGCATTAGGTTCTGTTTTGCTGGCCACAATGAGCAAGGCTTCTCTGACGAACATGGATGTTATCTTCACATGCACATAAAACAATATTTTTTTTAATATTTGGCTAGAATAATGGGACGACTGAATTTGGAAAAGAAATAAGATGTGAATATAAGGGCAAGTAAAGATTTAAACAGTAAAAATTAATATATAATCATTTCAACCCTTCACATTCGTTATATGTTATGGTAATATATGTCTGGCATAAATCATTAGCCAGGAATCCGGCGTTGCTTGGGTAGCTCTATCTATCTATCTATCTATCTATCTATCTATCTATCTATCTATCTATCTATCTATCTATCTATCTATCTATCTATCTATCTATCTATCTAAGTAGGAAATCTGAACTGTGTGGCAGACAACGCATTGTAAAGAACCAACACTTGATGGGAACTGTCAGCAAACATATTCTTAGGTGGATGCTGTGACACGAGGCGGAGTAAACATGGGGCTGCCCTGAATACAATGACGTCTGAGCCTGATTTTGAACCTTTGAATCTTTGAATTTGTCCGTCTGTCTCTTTGTCTTTCTGTATGCATGTATGTCTGTCTGTTTGTTTGTCTTGTCAGTGTCTGTCCGCCTGTCTGTCTGCCTGTCCATTCATTGTTCATCTGATTGCTATATTATTATATAATTACTTCCAGGATTTAGGAATATTGAAGGAATGGGATTTACGAATATTATTTTCACTAACATATGAAAAATAAACAAATAACAAAATAATAATTCATCTACTGGGAATAGAAACCTTATCACTAACGTGACGCACACGCTTTGTATTCCAGCTCTAATGACTCAATTTTCAAAGAGTAATTTTTTTTAATTTCTTAAACGAGGGCCTTAACTCTTCCGTAGGTAACACTCAGTAGTCAACAAGTATGCGTTTGAAAGCATAAGGGTTTTTTTTTCCTGTTTTAAAGTTTCTTATAAAGGGCGTCCAAAACTAAATAGCGTTTATGAAAAATCTGTAGAACCTGATGTGATTTACGACTGTTATGTTGCTCAAGGTCATAATTTATTACAGTCAGGAACAAACGGGGGTTTAAAAATAGCTACATTAAAGTTACCGCTCCGCCTTAGTTGTGGTCACTGTTTACGTATAACACTAGACATAGCCAGCGTTTAAAAAACTGTCTTCTTCCTAAACCCAGGATGGATCTGTACAAGAAAAGCCTTACATACTCTGCAGTACAGTTCTGGAACACCCTCCCCTACCATTTAAAATCATTTAGTAATGCTTCATCCTTTAACTCAAATCTGTTTAATTATTTACTTGCTTGTAATTATATGTCTCCGTAGAATAACCAGCATTCTCTCAAGCCATGACTTGCCAGCCTTCAAATACTAAAATGACATAGTTCGAAAAGTAACCTGTTAGATATTGTTAGAAATTATTTTAATGTTTCTTAAAAAATATATATTAGAAGATCTGTATGCGCGTGTATGAGTGTGTGAGCGCTGTTTTACTAGTTTAATTACATCTTCTCTTTTACTTTGAACGTGATAGTTTAATCTTACACCCTTTTGATATGTTTTTTTCCCTAATGTAATGTGTATACTTGGATTAAATCGAGTGTGTGGGAAGAATGAAAGATGGAGTGATGAAGGACAGAATGTAAGAAGGGCCTGCGTGCCCAATTCTGTCATTCATTCATTCATTCATGTGCATGTCCCTTGCGGAACTTTGCCTACCTAACAGCACTCTTGTAGGCCTCTTGGTTGTGAGCAAGATGGTCTGCTGCTGATGCATCCATTTGCAGATCATCAACGATGTCTTGCAGCCATCTTCACCTTAGTCTTCCTCTCTTTCTTTTTCCCATTATGTACCCTTCCAAGACAGTTTTCTCTAGATTATCATGACATTTAATGTGTCCAAAATATTTCAGTTTTCTCTGTTTAATCTTCTTTACTAGCCAGGTTTCTTAAATATTAAGTTCTTGTAGTATGGATATATTTGTTCTTTTTTGTTTCCATGATATTTGAAGAACTCTTCTGTAGCATTTACATTCAAAGGCATTTATGTGTTTCTCAGCTGTTTTGTTAAGTGTCCAGGTCTCACAGGCATATGTTGCGATGGGAAAGATGCATGCCCTTAAAAATCTTATTTTTGTAGTTCTGTCTGTTCCTCTTCACAGATTCTTTGGTTGTTTTACTTTCTGAAGGGCGATAGATGTCCTCTTTTTAATTTCCATCATTGTATCTCTATTTTTAATTAGCAATGATCCAAGATATTCAAAACTCTCCACTTCTTCCAGTTTTTTCTCATTGATACATATATCAGCTGGCTTGTTTGTTTTGTCAGTTGTCATCAATGTAGTTTTCTTCGCATTAAGATAGCGATTGTGTTCATCATTATTCTTACGGACTGACATAATTAGTTTTTCCATTCCTTTTTATGTTGTGGACAGTAATACTATGTCATCAGCATATCTAATTCTTTACCCTTTAAAAAAGAAAGATTATTCATTCATTATCGCACTAAATGTCAAATGTATAAAGGTAAAAAATGAGTAAAGAATAAATCTTGGATGAGAAACAATGTGTGCACGCTTGTTCTAACTTCGTGTTCAAGTGCCAGCGACTAGATAGCACAAGCGTTATTTGATTTCAGTTGTATAGATACAGAATGAGGAACTGCCTGACTGACATAATATTTGAAAGAATCAAAAGGTAATTATTTCATTAAGAAGGGAGGAAACGGTGGTTGCACTGGGTAGACTAGGAGGAACGAACGAACAAACGAACAAATTTTGTTTTCAAAAGGTTAAAAATTGGGCACGCAGGCCCGTCTGACATTCTGCCCGTCATCAAAAATATTTCATTCAGTCATGGACATTCAGCATTTGTTAAATATGCATGAATGACAAAATAAAAAAAAACAAACGAATAAGTAAATAATAAACCCGTTCTTCTCCATAGACTCCACATTCTGCTTTAAGTAATTACATGAAATAAACGTAACTACATTCTCACATCCTTTATAAACCAAGAAATAAAGGGTTAACCATCTTTGTATATATGTATTAAATACAGTAATCCAGCCATCCTTTGGATTCAACTAATTTAGACTTTGATAGTACATATGCCTATACTTTTCATTCAAGCAAATACATATAGATGCATATATTCACACACAGACATCTATCAGATATATACAAAACATCCATACGTGTACTTACAACACATATATTCACATGTATAGACATAAACACATGTGTATATACATGTATATACACACGCATACATACATATACTCATATATATGTATATACATACACAACACACATACATATACACATACATACCAATACATATCAATACACATACATAAATGCACATTTATATATACACACATATACATACCTACACCTATTCATATATATAAAGTATGCACAAACACATATACATATTAGAGAGGCATACAGTCCATCTCAAACAGATATTGACAAAGTCTGAAGTTATAAGGTTTTACATGAGTTGGTAGGGCATTTTAAAGGTGGGCAGTTGAGTATGAGATGCTTTACATATCAGGCGAAAGAGAGAGGCAGATCGCAGGACAATATTAAACAGAATAAATGATTAACTCTGTTTCTATGTCCTGTGATCATAAGAAACTGGAGAAGAACCAAGTTCTGTTTCTGTGTCCTGAGACCATAAGAAACTGGAGAAGAACCAAGTGCACTCTGTTTCTGTGTCCTGAGACCATAAGAAACTGGAGACGAACCAAGTGCACTCTGTTTCTTCGTCAAGACATCCCAAGGTCTGACACTGAAGTGAGAAGAAGATATCTGCTCGGAATATTATCTTTCTCTGCCTCTTGACCCGGACGTGGTTTATTCTCCAGGGTTCTGCAAGCACGATGTGATATACCTCACTGACCTTCTTAGTTCATTCAACGTTTAAACCTCGTGTCACAGTATTCAGTTTTTACGATGCTTTTAGACATCTGCAAGACGTCATGTCATCAGGTATGACGGGAATACATTAGCTGGATATGGGCAAGGACTCATTCATTCATTCATTCATTTGCATGTCCCTTGCGAAACTTTGCCTCCCTAACAGCACTCCTGTAAGCCTCTCAGCTATGAGCAAGATGGCCTGCTGCTGATGCATCCATTTGCAGATCATCAACGATGTCTTGCAGCCATCTTCGCCTTGGTCTTCCTCTCTTTCTTTTTCCCATTATGTACCCTTCCAAGACGGTCTTCTCTAGATTATCATGACGTTAAATGTGTCTAAAATATTTAAGAACTGGGATATAAAACCTCACATTGTACCCCACATCAAGGGTTGTCAGCTTTCTTGGGTATCTGTTTCCTCCACACAGCTTTCTATGTGGCCTTCTTTAACCTCTTTACTTTATACAAACGATATTTAGTTCTTTTAGTCACAGCTCCCATAAGGCCCACAAAAATTCCTTTTTGAAATCATTTACAAGAAATAGAAGCGATGTATGCCGCGAGATGGGTTGGCTTGGTGGTACGAGTGCAAGAAAAAGGAATAAAGGAAAGAAATAAAATAAAAGCTGAACACTTTTTATCTATGGAACAAACAAACTACGAGGCCATATAAACAAGAAACTAGGTCAAGTATTCATCACTCGAAGTTATCATTGCTTTCAAGCTAAGTGCCATCAAGACAGATCGTCTCTTGATATTAATCCTGCGTTCTAAGCACATGCGAGTTATGTGCACGGGTCGTAAATATATGGATGCCCGAGTCGGTCAGAATAGGGCAAAAGAGTGATGAACAATTTGACAGACACAATCTAATCCGGTTTTTCAGCAAGGAATTTTCTTGGCTGTGAAATTCTTCATCCATAAAGCTCTTTACACCGCAGTGGATTATTTTTCTAGTGAGGAGAATTTTGCTTCCTCTACAACTGAATACTGTGTTTTGTGATTCTTTGATGATATTCAGAGTCTGTTTTTTTTTAGATCCATGTTTTTTTTAAAATTCAGTTCTTATTTGTCCCAGTAAAACCCTTATTCAACTTTTAAAAATCTCTCCTTCCTCTCTCTCTCTCTCTCTCTCTCTCTCTCTCTCTCAATCTAAAAGATATCTGGGGGCCACTGTAGTCTTTTTAACTTCCTTAGTATTTGTATTTCAAATCAAGCATGACGGAAATTAGAAACAAACTTTCCATTTCTACATTCCCGATCTCTCTCTCTCTCTCTCTCTCTCTCTCTCTCTCTCTCTCTCTCTATTTATTTATTTCTCTCTCTCTATCGTCTAAATGCTTTTAGTGCACTGTCGACTTTTTTCTGTCTGTTTCTAGACTCGAGAATATCCTCGATGTTTCCACTGTTTAAATATACATTTACCATTATTTCTACTGTGCATCTTCTTATATCTTATATCCTTCCCGTGCCGTTAAAAATCACATAGGGCTCGCAAAGTAGTTGCCAATTTTTCCTGTTTCCGGCGAGCTTTTCAACCTCATCAGGGGATTTTATGGCTATTAATTTTACCTCTCTTATCAATGTCCTCTTTCACGTGGTCTAGTTATTTTTCTTTGTCCTGTTGTGTTCCACTTGATAGCTTATTTTGGGATTCTCTGATCGTTTATTCTCATCTCGTGACCAACATATGTCCATATCCATTTGATGCCGAGTATTTTCCTTAACATTTGTTTTCAAAAGAGTCTAATTTCTTTTCTATTTCTTTAGTTGTTTTCCAGCTTTCGCATGCATAAATGAGGGTGGATATTACATTTGAATTGAATAGTCTTAATTTGATTTTTGCGCTTATAACTTTAGAATGCCATATATTCACAAGATTCTTGAAGATCGATGCTGCTTTTGGAATTCTAACTTCCTTTCTGTTGTCACCATCCTGGTCTATATAGCTGCCAAGATATGCAAATTGATTGGCTTCTTCAACAGCTGTCCCTTCTACGTGTATTTTTCCATTTTGATTAATGGGACGCTTATTATTTTTGTTTTGTCCTTGTTAATTTTAAGTCCTATTTTGCTAGCTAGTGAAAACAGAATATCTGTTTTTTTTCCTTGCATGGAATTCACATTGTTACTGATACGAGCTGTGTCATCAGCAAAATCAAGATCTTCTAGTTGGGTCCCATGTACTGTGCTAAATAACTTAAATAAAGAATTCGTATTCTCATAAACTCATATGATATAGATATTCCTGTTCGAGCTGATAAACTCGATATCGATGTTCTGCTATTAGTACATAAATAACAGATTGCTACAGACAAACTTCAGAGATACTGAGGGGTTCTGTTACAGACTCTCTCTCTCTCTCTCTCTCTCTCTCTCTCTCTCTCTCTCTCTTTCTGAACCTTAAGTGCCCAGGGCACATGGGGCTTCCACAAGGGTTTTCCAGAAATGCCTGTCCTTGGCCTTTTTTTTCTGCTCTTGCCCAGGTGAGCCCTCTATTGCTCAACATCCTTTCTATTGTTCTTCTCCGTGTCTCTTTTGGTCTACCCTTACTTCTGTTCCCCTGTGGTGTCCATCTTAGTGCTATTTTTGGTAGTGAGTTGTCAGTCATTCGGAGCACATGTCCCAACCATCGCCAGCGTTATAGACTACCACAGTGAAACGAGCACGGCATTAAAGCAAGGTACACCCATTCTGTCTTCGCATCCCAGTGCAAAGAGGAGCCCAAAACCGTGCGTACGGAGAACTCCATTAACTGCACATTATGAAGCTATGAAGAACTATGTAGCACAACGTTAAAAAAGGAATTCTTTTTTCCCTGAAAACATGCTAATCCCTCATCATCTGACCCTCTATAAATAGTACTCTTTTAAGTTCGTTCAAAATGTCCTTCCCGTTCACAAAACTTTTGTAAATTGAGTGTCATTTGCTGTCCTCTCAAGGGGTTATTGAAGAGTAGTTCGGAGCACCTATGGATTGATATGCCCAGAGTTATTGAAGAGTAGTTCGGAGCACCTATGGATTGATATGCCCGGGGTTATTGAAGAGTAGTTTGGAGCACCTATGGATATGCCCGGAGTGGGTGGATGATGGTGCTTCCTATCTAACTAACTTTGGCCAAGTGTTTGACCATGAAGCCTAGCTTTCTGGTCTGTCTTGTCGTCCGACGTGCCTTTCTCACTAAGTTTACTCATTTCTGGCTTCCGATTTAAAGCGAGAGACGTGCCACTCTTCCATTCACTTAAACACTCACAGGTCGGTATATACTTACTGGCAGACCCAATTTCAGCATAATAACAATTTTTTTAAAACAGTTTCAAATACTGTCAGAATGTGACACGGAGACACAAAGCAAGCAGATATGGTGAGCAAAACGGCGCTGATCCGCTCGGAAAAAAATCGAAAGAAAAAGGCAAGTTCTGGATATTATAAACATGGAGTATTCTGTGGAAAAGACGAAAAATCTGCTAAGAAATGGAATAAAGCGAAGCGGCAATAAAGGGAAGTAAGCGTGAAAATAGCGGTCTTTTAAAACTCATAATGAATTTATGTTTCACAAACAAGATGGACACATTCAAGAGGAAAAAAAAAACAATAGGAAACTGTGCCAACACCGATGTATGTGTCAAATGTGGATGTCTGTTGCACTGAAAGGGTACTGAGGCTATTACAGCACACCGTGAATCAGTACTTCACCCTTTGGATACTTCACAGCACTGTTTTGTTTAAGCAGATATTTTCATTAACTACATCAGAATGACTCCGAAAACGTTACATTGATTTACACAAACGATAACCCGGTTGAACAATAACACATCACTACATAGTCACCAACGCGAACGTGATCAAGCAACATGAGTAACAACTCAACGATGATAACTAGCAGATGGTACACTTTACATGAATCCAAATACCACAGAAATCAGCACTTGCGAATACATTAAAACGTTTCATGGGAAAAAGCCAACGTGTGGATGAGTTGTTTCAAATGAATGCGTTACTGAAAACTGAAATGCAGAACAATCAGCAATGTACATAAAAATATTTTTAAAAACTGTCCGAGCGATTTGCCATCGCCATGGGACTCTAACAATCACACTGAAACATTAAAAAACATACTGACCTCGTTTATACCGAAAACTCCACATACAACCTTGCAATCGAGAATCACATTTTGTCCTAAACAGGACAATCAAGCTTTCAAACACTACATAATGAAATTTACAACATTTGTCCTAAGGATGACGATCCAACTTACAAAAAAAAAAACTACACGATGAACCAAGCACACTAACGACCACTCCAGACCAAACAAACAATGTCTTAGCTCTTTCGCAGTTCAAAACAGAAGTCTCTTCCCTTGCAAAAAGCAACCCAGACCCCGTGACCAAACTGGCCAATTGGAACACGGAGATATGTTTTCCTCCGTACCTCCAAAATCAGCTATCTGTGGTCAACAACTTTTGACCACAAAAAAAACAGGGTTACTACTCCCATTCTGTCACAGAACATCACTCTGTTACAACACGGTGGTGCGATAAAGCGCTTACGAAAAAGAAACCCAAGACCGATCATTTCCAACCGCAGCAAGTACTGGTATTATTTTAACTTACATTTGGTTTCATTTTTTTTGTGTTATTTCTTTTTCATCTTCCTTTTCTTTTGTCCTGGATAATGAGATGACATGGCAGTTTCTGTAAAGCGAGATATGATGAGAAACTTGACAGTATAATAAGACCAAGAGAAGACACACGGATCAAAATTTCTCTTATATTTGAGGCCATCGCAGTCTGAGCTAAAAGTGGGAGAGCTAAGAAAGAAAACATCAACAACTGCGTCTTTCGTTCTAACAGCGACCTTTTAGACTCTGTCACATCGGGAGTTCTTCATTTTTTATGTCTCTCTCGACATTTCTTGTAACATTTTCCTAATTATTAAAGGCAGAGAGACAGACAAACAAGTCAGCATTGGCCAGACACACAGACAGACAAACAGGTCAACACTGGACAGACGGACAGACAGACAGACAGACAGACAGATAGATAGATTGATTGATTGATCTTTATTTCAAAAGGGTTAAGAATTGGGCACGCAGGCCCGTCTGACATTCTGCCCTTTATCATACATCTTTCACTCTATTCCAGACATTCTACAAATATGCTGTTCATATAACAAACATAACTAACATTGAAGCTGAGAGACATAAAATAAAATATAACATTTACGTTTCGCTCTTAAACATTCACTCAGTACAGAAGTAACCACATACATTATAAATGACTATCTACTAAACAAAATTTTCGGGACTATTCAAAAACAATTAATTTTACTCGGTGTCTGTAAGAGCAGCTTAAGATAACTTTTAAGTTTTATAATTCATGGAGGCATGTAGTCCACATCAAATAGATATTGGGAAAGCTTGTAGTTGTAGGAAGGAGTATAATTTGTATTTTTTATATAGGATGGGAGGGTATTCCAAAGATGAGCAGCAGCTTTTCTTGTAAAGATCAAGTCTAGGTTTTGGAAGACATATGTTGTTCAAGCGTTGGCTGCACTTTGGGCTAAATTTAAACAGGTTCCATAGATAAGGCGGGGCATGCCGTGAAAGAATTTGATGTACTAACTTGGCTTTGTTGAAGAGGAACCTGTTCTTAAGAGGTAGTATTTTGATACGTTTGTGATGATTAGTTGTTTGTGCTTGATCTCTGTCACTAATAAGCTTTACTGCTCGCTTATGGAGAGAGCAAAGCCTCTTTATTTGACACTGAGCAACTATCCCAAACTGTTGAGCAGTAGTCTAAATGTGTTTGTATATGAGCTATGTAGTATGTCTTCCTAGTGTCTTGATCTATGAAGTGCTTAATTTTAGCTAATTGGTATACTTTTTGTGCGATGAGTTTTGTTAGACATTGCACATGAGAGTTCCAGGTCAGATGTTGGTCAATAATAAGACCTAGTGTTTTGTGCTCGCTAACGTTTTCTATCTGTGATGTTTCTGTACAGAGCCGAAGTGTTGTTTTTGTTGCGTTTTGTAGTTTCTGTCTTGTTGTTATGAGCATTGATTTTGTTTTATCGGTGTTTATAATCATGCCATTATTTTTGCTCCATCCAATTAAATTGTATAACTCGACCTGAAGAGTTGATTCTAGATTAACACAATCGTAGTCACTGGTGTAGACTGTGCAATCATCGGCAAAAGGTCACAAGAAGAGTGTTTAAGATGAAGTGGAAGATCATTGATATAGATAGCAAAGAGCAACGGGCCTAGAATAGAACCTTGCGGAACACCAGTGTCAACTTTAGCAGAATTTGATAGAGAATTGTTGAAGAATACTACCTGTTGTCTGTCTGAAAGAAACGATGCAATTAATTTTATTAGGTCAGGGTGCAGTCTATAAGTCTTTATTTTTCTTACAAGAATATCGTGGTCAATCATATCAAATGCCTTTTTAAAGTCGACAAAGATGGCACCACATAGTCTGTCGTCATTTATGTTTACTAACCAGTTTTCTGTCATTTTGGTAAGAGCGTGTGGCAGGAATGATTGGGTCTAAAGCCTGACTGACTGTCTATGAGTAAATTGTTCTCTTGCATGTGTCGTAGAGTTATTTTGTGTATGTGTTTTTCGAGTGGTTTTGATAATGACGATAATATGGATATTGGTCTATAGTTGGTAAGATTGTTAGATGAGCCAGATTTAAAGCGAGGATACACCTTAGCAGTTTTAAAAGCCTCAGGAAAATAACATTTTGCAATGCACTGGTTGTAAATATATGTTAGTGTATGTGAAATGACAGGTGCAGCATAACGTAAGATCTTATTACTAATATCATCAAGCCCAGCTGTATTGTTGTTTTTTAAGGTTAAGAGATAACTGTGAACTTCACTGACTGTTAAGAATGGAATGTGTAACTGTTTAAAATCAGTACATCTGCTGTCCAGGAATGTTTGTAGTTCATGTAAGTCGCATACAGGAGCTGATACTGATGATTTAAGAACGTTGATTTCTTCTCTGAAATGTGTACTGATATGTGCGCTAGTATATGCACGATTGATGGCTTGAGAATCAAATTCTTTTCTTTTATTTGATAGGGTATTTATGGCTTTCCAAATTGATTTACTGTCTGATTTATTCTGTATTAGATTCCTGAAGTAATTTTTTTTCTCTTGTCTTATTAAGTATTGAACTTTGTTTCTGAGTGAACGGTAGGTCATAAAGTCCTTGATTTTGTGCGCCCGATCACGTTCTCTCATGGATTGTAGTATTTCAGGTGTTATCCAAGGTGACTTCGTCTGGTGTTTTACTCTCACCTCTTTCATGGGGACATGTTTGTCTAATATATCTCTGAAGATCTTTAGCCAATATTCTATTGCCTCATCAGGGTCAGTTAGTTGGTACACGTGTGTAAGTGAAGATTCTTGCAAATCATTAAGGAATAATTCTAGGTTAAATTTTCTGAAGCTCCTAAATTTCATATGATGTGATTGTGTTTAGGAAGTTTATACCCCTTTCTTGTCCACGTACAGCAGACTGGGTAATGATCGCTTAACGAAGTATGAGGGATGTTACATTCAATGATGTTTTCTGGTTGGGCTACATATATATGATCTAATAATGTGGATGATACTTCTGTTACTCTGGTAGGTTTGGTGACAATTTGGCAAAGATTATAGGATAATATAATATTGCTCCAAGTTAGATGTGATTGTGTTAGATCTATGTTGAAATCTCCAAGAATGATAATATCTTTGAACCTAAAGGTTGAAACCTCATCCATCATAGTCGTGAAGTGATCGTACCACAGAGATGATGCATTTGGATTACGGTACAAAAGTCCAATAATTAATGGACTCTGGTTTGGCATTTTAACTTCCACCCAAATACACTCTACCTCTGATGATTCGAGGTCTTCTCTACGACCAAACTGGATAGTTGTGGAGACATACATTACTAGACCTGTTTCTAGTTTCCTGGTTGGGTCACGCCGGATCAGGTTAAAACCGTTAATTCTAATATCTTCATCGGTTATGTTCCTATTTAAACGGCTTTCAGAGAAGCCAAAAATGTGGAAATTTTGATGTAATATGTGTGTTACTTCAGGAATTTTACCTAATAGGTGATATACATTCAGATGCCTAATTGAAGTCCTTCCTTATGTAACCATTTTTCGGTAGGTGGGGTCATTTTATTTTCCTGTCTCCTGTTACTGGTTTGAAAATAATTCCTATTATGATACTTAATACTGAGGTAAATAAACTTTTAAATACTACACAGAGACACACTCTGTATATTAAACTTTCAACTGGTACACAACTCAATAGCTGAATTAATTGGAAGCTGAAAGAGAGACGCGTCTAACTACTGAATAATTAAACGCTGAAATATGTGAATTCACTAACAAGTTGAGTAATTAAGTATATAGTTCTCACATACACACACACAAATACAATTCACAAACTGCAACGACCTATAGAAAGTTGACAAGAATTAGAAAAATAGATACAAAAGAAGGGGCAAGAAATAAAATGCAATAATAAAATGTAAAAATTCTAAATAAACGTAAGAATGAAGATATCAGTCACTATGTCTTGCTGAGTAATAATTCTTTTTCGACATTGCGGGTTGAAGGTTACAGTTTGTGATGGATTACGATGATACTGCCATCAGTTTAAGGCATGTGGTGTCTGTAAGGTACCATGCCATGTGAATTATGCAGAGATAACATATAGGCATGACTCAAGGCTGCAGGGCTAAACTGCAACAAATACTGCAGCTCCAGATTTCTTTGAGGATGTTGCATGGAACGTGCTTGTGTGTTGAGCTCTTCCAATGAGCTGTGCGACGGAGGAAGAATCCTGACGTTGCTGACGCTCGTATCAGCTCGTCTGACCGTCTGAGGCTGACGTGAGGGTAGGGGTGGAAATATTGTGTCATAGTCGGTGGTTTGCTGTGGAACAGGTGTGTAGATTTGGAGGTCCCTTTGGTTTTAGTGCTCGGAGTAGAGCTGGCTTTATGGGGGTTTTTTGTTGGACGTGGGTGTTGTTTGTGGACATCCAACTGTACCACGTCTTTCTGTAGTGTACGTTCTGGAAACTTTAGATTTTTGGCAAGGATGCTGGTACCAAGTTTTGATGTATGTATGTGGTCCCTGTACATCCGTTTCTTCGGGGCACCAGAGGCTGAGATGAAGAACACAGTGTGGTCTATGAAGACAATGTTGTTAACACGACAGTATGACTGAAGTGCCTTGTTGTTGATGTCTACCAGGCGGCGTCCAGGACCGGAGCAGGGTGGAATGATGGAAGATAGGAAGATTGCTGCAGTCGGATACTTTTCCTTGATGGCGGAAGACAAAGCCTGCATGTCGGAACGTCTGATGTTCTGGCCATTCATGCTGTCATTTATGCCAACATGTACGGAGATTTTCCTCACGCCCTGGTCTGTATTAAAACTTCTCAGTGTTTGCGTTATTTTCGCAATACCAGCTCCCGGTACTGCAACTACTGAGACAATGTCTTCGTCTGCTATGGACATCCGCTCGCTATACACGCCCTTTAGCAGAGAATCCCCAATTATTAAATGTGTTGTGCTGTCCGTGATTTTGTGAATGGGAATTTGCTGCGTATTTTGTTCACGTTGTTTTTGGTTAGATTGTGACTGGAGGTGGGATGCGTTGTTTGACTGAGATGATTGTTGCGTCCTGTCTGTCTGCTGAGTATCTGGTACAGAGCTTTGTTGTAGAGCGTCGAAACTGTTGGTGATCTTGACCTCGATGGGGTACTCGTATTTTGTGATATGCTGGTCTTGCTCACCTGATAAAGAGTCACTGACTTCACTCTGTTTTTGTTGGTTGTTTTTCTTGTGAAGTTTGTTTACACCGGCTGGTGACGATGGCTGAGCCTTCGGCTTCATGTTGAGATTAGTTTGACTAGCAGCCACTGACTGACTGTGACTACCAGTTTCTGTCTGGATGTTTTTCTGTAGTTTTCTACTACTGCTGTTTTCGCTGTTGACTGATTCAACGAGAAGCTTCAGCTTGGTATTTTCTTCTCTCAGCTGTTCAACCTCTTTTTTGATATTATCATTCTCCTCACTGAGTGACTTTACAACTTCGGACTTCATGTCACTGATGAGTATTTTCACGAAGTTTTTAATAACTTCTGTGAAGTCATGGCCACAGTGACAAATAGGTAGTTTTGTTCTTGTACCAACAGCTTGATGGGAACTAACAGTCTCACTAAGTCTTGGTACATTGCTCTCCAAAGATTTTTCGGAGTTTGGTTCCGTTATTACACCATTTTCGCTAGCTGGGTTTTCTTTATGAGTAAAGGTGTCTGAAGACAGTGGAGCTTTCTCAGTAGAAGCTGTTGCTCCTTGTTCTCCAGCAGTATCTGTGATTATTGGTTCTTCTGTAGCAATTGTTGGTGGTAATTCATGTTTGCTGGAGGTTTCTTTGCTGGTGATAATAGCAGCGTTTTCTGGCACAGACTCTTCTGCTGTCATGATGTCCATTATATCGTCGACTATGTCAATAGTCTTCTTTACAGGACTTGCAAAACTTTCGACCATGTTTGTAAGTGATGTGTTTGGTTCATCTGAGTTATCTTCTAGAGGGAGCTGACTGGCCATCACTTCCTTGACTGTGTTTATGTTTCCTTCTTGCAGCTTCATAAACTGTTTTGTTAGCCAGGATTCAACGGCCTCGGCGTCACCTTGTACCATCACTTTGTTCTTGGTGTGGTAAAGATGAACTGTGAGGACTGGTGTTTTTATGATGTCCTCAACATTAGCGCCTAGCTTGTTATACCTTTCCTCTCTTTCTGCTTGATAGATCTTCCTAAGGGCTTGCCTCAGGGACTCGTATTGAAGTGTGTTGTGACATGTCACAACGACACATTGTCCCTCGTTGGTGTATTTTATTGTTAAGCCTGGTGGGTTACTGCATTTCTTTAGCTTTGTTCCCACGGCTTTGTTTGTTTAGGCTATAGTTCTTTGTTGTGGTAGACCGGAGACCATCCCGCCGGCTGGGCTTGTTTGTCACCTCACAGACTAAACCTTCTGTCCCGCATTCTATCATTGTTACATAACGTCCAGATTAAGCAAACAAAACATTCTGGCTGACACTGGGCAGACCGCGTGGCCTATCGAAAAATGGTGGTGAAAACTGGTGACCACTATGATCTTAGAGAAGGAATGTCTTACCGCAATTTTATGAAATAACTCCACAAATTCACATATTCTGAATAATTTTCATAACCGAATGAAAACACAGTTTCTTCAGAAATCCAACAATATAAGTATCACTGTCCAAGTATTTGAAATAATACACAAAATAATTGACAAATCAGGAGCGAGAAATTACACGTCCTATCACGGACAACGTAGATAGATAGATAGATAGATAGATAGATAGATAGATAGATAGATAGATAGATAGATAGATAGATAGATAGATAGATAGATAGATAGATAGATAGATAGATAGATAGATAGATAGATAGATAGATAGATAGATAGATAGATAGATAGATAGATAGATAGATAGATCTCTTCTCTCTTTTAATCAACCTTCAGTTTCAACTCTTCCAATTGTTCTCTAAATTAAATCCCCTCCACTAATATAAAAGTGTTGCCCTTCTTTTCCTATTTTTCCTTCTCCTTCCACCAGAACAAAACTGAAATGGATGAGCAGAGATGCAGGGCTAGCTGAGACAATGATTGGTTAATACTGCCATTGGAAATCAGAGCGCGTGCTGCTTGCGTGCCGGATGGGATTCTTTCTTTTAACTCAGTGAGTATTCGCTTTCCAGGCTCCTGCATTCTTAAATAAATCGAAATATATAATTCTTCGGTTTAACTCTTGCAATCTCGGGTAAATGGAGGCCAAATAATCTGTAAGAGATTGAGTTGCAGCGAGAAATTCTAGAGGATTCTCTTCCGTTCCTTTCGATTTAATTTCGGGGGTTCCTGAAATAATCACGTGACGAGAATAGCCAATACTTTTACGGGAAGACTCCGCCACTATTAAAGATGACACCGAGCGAACAACACTGCGATTACGTTGTAAAGTTTCTGCACGATACCCGTTTATTATCAAGTCTTACAAATTTAGAACCTGGACGTAGTCTCACAGTACCACAGACTACACTTCGATAGTCTCACAGTACCACAGACTACACTTCGGTAGTCTCACAGTACAATATATTACACTTCGGTAGTCTCACAGTACCATAGATTACACTTCGGTAGTCTCACAGTACAATAGATTACACTTCGGTAGTCTCACAGTACCATAGATTACACTTCGGTAGTCTCACAGTACCAGAGCCTACACTTCGGTAGTCTCACAGTACCATAGATTACACTTCGGTAGTCTCATAGAACCATAGATTACACTTCGGTAGTCTCACAGTACCATAGACTACACTTCATTAATCTCATAGTACCATAGACTACACTTCATAAATGTAAAAATGAAAGTTTTTTTAAAAATACTTTTTTTTTCTTGTTATCTTTTCTACGGCCGCCCAGTAACTACATGATATCTTCTGGGGGTAACTACACCCCATACCATGTGGAGCCTGCAAAGAAATCATGTCCTGTAGTAATACCAGGCTCGCGCCAATCCTTCAGTATGTAACTGATCTCAATTCCCCCCACCCTCACCCACAGTTTTGTCAACTGTGTAGCAACATTTGGGTTAGTAGGTGTGTCGTGGCTTCTCGTATATTCCATGTTCAAGCAAGTGACAATGCGAAATTTGGTCATTTGACTGAGTTTTACTTGAACTCGGTCACAAGAGCGGGTTTTGGTTGAACTTGTTTATAGAGAACATCTATGTGGAAGCTAGAGGATGGGGAGTATGCAAGGTCTTTATCTGTCTGCGTGAGTGCTGAGAAAGTGATTAACACGGCGTTTATATGTGAGACTTTGGGGCTAAACTTATGCCTCGACCTGCTCTTCAGTATCGTTCCTGAGTCACAATCACAAGTGAGGTGCTCGTGCGTTTGGAAGTTGTTGTATGATGTTATATGATGGTGTATGTTGTATGGTGTTGTATGTTGTATGTTGAGCTGTCAGTGCGTACAACATGAGACATCACACATACACTCATCCACCAGTAGATAACGCCGTACATGAGGGGCAGGCGGGCACAACTAACGTACTAGTGTCATAGCAGTGTCTCAGAACACCCGACTGTGCACACAAGCTCCAACTGGAACACGACAGTCTTCGGGCATCAGGCTCGGCCAGGTGACACGACAGTCTTCGGGCATCAGGCTCGGCCAGGTGACCTCTGAAGAAACGGTCCTTTGGCGCCCACGACCTTTAATCTAATCCAGTACATTCTGAAGTAACTCGGAATATGAAATTCATTTTATAACTACATTAATATTCTTGCAAAGGACTATTATCTCGCGTGGGAAAAAAACTCACACTAATTCAGTATAGGAAGAACTAACATCTTTTTACTGTTGACGCTGATGGATGAACCCCTGATTAAGAAGAAAGGTACATAAACACTGGAGGGATCGTGATATGGTGGCCACTGGCAAATCATGCATGTCGACCAAGAATCTTCAACATAAAATTAATGAAGTGTTAAACAGCTACTTCCTTCTTCTAAGATAAACTTTCAAAAATGGACATCTAACCAAAGAAAATATAAATGTATTGTCCTCTTTAAAAAAACAATTAAAATGGCATAAATAACCAAAATAGAGCTAGAATTTTAACTAGAAATAAATCTCGTGGGTCCGTGCTTTCTCATTTTAAAGGAAACTATAATATAGACCAAAAATAAATACAACAAACTTTAAACATGTAGATTATTATGTGTGTACGTACAGAAAATAACGTTGTGGAGTGGCGCATGTTGCCATGTAAATAAATATTACAGATAAATAATATAAAAACAAACTGGGATCTATCTCCATATGGTAAGTAGTAAAGGTAAAGGTGACCCTGTCATGCTTTAGAGGCACATAGGGATATGGTGTTAGTGCCCATATTTTCCTTGACCTGTCAGCACACTGGAGGGTGATATGGTCAGTATCACGCCTGGCTGCCTTTTCCTTCCCCAACTCCAGAAGAAGTCGGGTACCCATTTCTACAGCTGGGTGACTGGGGTGAAGCTGGCCGGATTCGAACCCCCCGACCTTCGCCATGAGAGACTAGTGCAATAACCACTTCGCCACTCAGACACTCATCTCCAAATGGGTTGACGCTGATTAGTTTCGCTTGTGAACTGCTGTAGTTCCTGAAATTACGTCATCGCTGTGTGGCTCATCTTCAAGAACTAATACAAGTGACCGTCGATGAACATTCTGTACGATATTCACTGCCACAGGCGGTTTGAAGGGAGAGGGGGGAGAGAATATGGGAGTGCCTCCTTTGCCATGATACCGAGAACCTAATCAAACTCAAACCCTGTATAGATGAAAGCTACAGCATCAATATTAACCAAAAATCAAACAAATAAATATGCCTCAGAAATCTTTCCAACAGAAACAAGGATTTGATCCTATAAACATAACATAGACTTAACTAAATTTTCCTTTCCCTTGAATCGTGTCAGGTCAGTGATTTAGCTTAATGAATGATTTAACATTATTCAATACATGCACTAGCTACCTACATCAACACTCAGTTCAAATCACAGATATGAAACGTAATTTTTTTACCCTGGAAACCAAATACCCGTCTCGTCAGATTTCTTTTGTCAGTCAGACTATACAGAGAATTCCACTCGCATGAATTTCACTCTAAGACCATCAGCACGATGTCAACTACCAAGATCTTCACGGCATAGACTACCAAGACCTTCACCACGGCATCTACTACCAAGATCTTCATGGAATGAAATACCAAGATTTTCACGACATGAACTACCAAAACCTTCACCATGATATCAACTACCAAGACCTTCACGACATCAACTACCAAAACCTTCACCATGATATCAACTACCAAGACCTTCACGACATCAATTACCAAAACCTTCACCATGGCATCAACTACCAAGACCTTCACGACATCAATTACCAAAACCTTCACCATGACATCAACTACCAAGATCTTCCATGACATCAACTACCAAAATCTTCACCACCTGCCATAACCTTCACCATGACATCAACTACCGAAACCTTCACCATGACATCAATTACCAAAATATTCACCATGACATCAACTACCGAAACCTTCACCATGACATCAATTACCAAAATATTCACCATGACATCGACTACCAAAACCTTCACCATGATATCAACCACCAAAATCTTCACCATGACATCAATTACGAAAACATTCGCCAAGACATCAGCTACCAAAATATTCGCCAAGACATCAACTACCAAAACATTCGCCATGACATCAACTACCAAACATTCGCCAAGACATCAGCTACCAAAATATTCACCAAGACATCAACTACCAAAACATTCGCCATGACATCAACTACCAAAACATTCGCCAAAGACATCAGCTACCAAAATATTCGCCAAGACATCAACTACCAAAACATTCGCCATTGAATCAACTACCACAAGGACCAAATTGGCTCTTACAAGAACAAAACAAAAAATCCTCCGGGTGTTTCATTGATTTTCTGGTCTCATCATCAACAACAGCGTAATGTCCCTAATCGATACGTGGGGGATCCACAAAGCTGTTACTGATGAAAGTCACATTTGATTACTTTTCATGACAACACAAAATGATTCGAGAAACTACATCGAATGGCATTCGCGAAGATTAAAAGCATGTTAGCCTTCTAGCGAGCCCTTCATTATTGCGAAAAGAAGAAGAAAACAAAAAAAAACAAAAAAAACCAAGAAAGTGTTTGAAACTACCACGACCTTCACAACACCAAGTTGTCTAGGACAACGACGTTTCACCGAAAAAACTGGGTGTCTTTTCGTTAGTTTCCATTGTCATGTTAGTTTCTTGTAGTGTCCTCTTTCTCCGTTTCTTTCTCTTTTTTTTTGCATTACAAAAAAAAAAACTAGAGAATACATGTCAATCCACGTGTTTTCCATCAGTTTGATTTTTGCTGAAGTCATAATTACACTCATGTTATAGATGTGAAAGAAATGGCAAAGAGAAGTAACATTATCTATAATGTGAAATAAACATGAAAATAATGTAACTAAAAGCTGACTGTATAGGGCGCACTGTGAAAATAGAGAAAAGAGCACGCTAGGGGACCACTGAAACCAATCATCCCTGAGATGATGATGATGATGATGGTGGTGGTGGTGGTGGTGGTGGTGGTGGTGATGATGATGATGGTGGTGGTGGTGGTGGTGATGATGATGATGATGGTGGTGGTGGTGTTGGTGATGATGATGATGATGATGATGATGGTGGTGGTGGTGGTGGTGGTGGTGGTGGTGGTGATGGTGATGATGATGATGATGATGATGATGATATAGTTTACAGAAACTAATGAACGATATCAAGAGAGGAAAAAAAGCTGTTAGACCTGAATAGCAACACTATGATTGCATCAAACTGGGTGAAAATGAGAAATGGCACGGTACTATAGCAAACAGAAGAACACAGAAGCAAGTTGATTAATTCAATAACTCGAAACAAGAGTAGCAGCAGCAGCAGATAGCACATGACAAGCAGAAACCACGCCAGGGGCAATGAAAACCTTAAAGAAAAATCAGGCAATAAGTTTATATTCTTAACGCTGAGTAAGACTGTACTTTGCTATTTAGAGGGCTACTTTGCTATATAGAGGGCTACTTTGCTATATAGAGCACTGATCTTTGCTAGTGAAACTTTGGCAAGAAACAAATCAATGAAACAAAAACTGAAAGCAATAGAGATGTGGTTTTGAAGAAAGAAGCAAAATGTGCCCTTTATTGTTTCGCAGGAAGAAGTCTACAGACCGACGAAACTAAATTATTTGGGCCAGCCACGACAAGACAAGTTTGAGAAAACTAACAGTCAATAGAAAACTGAAGGGAGAAAGTAAGAGATGAACCCGAGAGAAATGTCACTGAACTAGCTGGCCAGGTTAGGCAGGACACAGAGCTGATTGAAGATTCGCTTGAAACAGAGACCATCTATCGCTAAGGCGGACTGGCACTTCACACAATCTTTGCTCCGTGGTATTTGCATGCCGTAGGGGTATGAAGTGCTAGTGTCTTCACATTTCTAGGTCACCACAGCATTTAAGGTAAGGACACCAACACCTTCCGCATTGTCTTTGTTTTATTAGAAAAACCCCAGAAGCCCTTTTTTTGAGGCCGATCCGAAACATTTCTGGCCGACTGCGAAGCGGAATCTGGGATCTTCTAACCTGTAAGCGTCCTCACATAGTTAATGAATCAGTGCATGTATGCATATCCTGGTTGGCTGAGCGGTTAGGCACTCGGTTTGCTAATCCGGTGGTACGGGGGTCAAACCCAACAGTGAGACTTTTTTTTTTGGTAACACCACACCAAAAATTATCATACTGGACAGTCTGACGGGATGGTGTGAGAGGAGATCACCAACTGAGCTGATGGCCTGCATGAAGGATCGCGTACTCTGGAGAAGCATAATAGCCAACGCCAGTCGGCACGGCACATGATGATGATGATGATGATGATGACACCAATAATGCTCCGGGGTCCATCCAACTTCTAAAAATGGGTACCAGATAAATCTGGGAAGGTAAAGCGGCCAGTCGTGACATCATACTTTCACGTGCTGAAGATCTTGGAAATACGGGACTAACACTGTATCCCCAGTACGTTTTAATGGCAATGGAATTGTTTTTCTGTATGTATATATGAAAAGCTGCCGCTATGTGTGAATGTTGTATGTGTGTGTGTGTATGCATGTGAGAGGCTGCGGATTGTGACAAGAAAGTTAGAAAATGGTAGCCCACAAAACTTATTTCTTACCTTCTACAGAAGCATATAACAGCTCGTAAATCTACCTGTATTTGAGATTTTTAAAAATCCTTTAAAATACCAGAGTGACCAAGTCATTGAATTATTGTTCACAACAAAAAAAAAGAAGCAAACAAAGAAACAAACAAATATGAGAGTAGCACTGTGGCAGATTTTTGTCGAAGATAAAACAGTTTAGCTTTGCCATTGTTCAAGCTCTGAGGAAAACAATATCCAAAGACTCAAAAAATATGAATGTTTAATGAACTGTTCATAAGTGAATTCAGCCCATCTGCTCGTGAACGAACTTGATGATTATGGACCGGCCGAACTGGCTGTGTATGCAGGAAACTCTCTACTGTAGAGAGCGGAACAACAACACAACTCCTTCAGATCATCAAAGGAAGTACAAGTGTTTCGGCCCCTATTAAACTCCTGACACTCTAAAGAGGGTGGCCCCCTCTGGATCTTGACTCCCAGAGGTCTTGTGAGTTGTTGGTTTTTCCTTTTTTTCCGTCTGGGAATTAAACCCGTGATCTTCTAGCTGACACTGCACTTTGAAGTGCATCTTTAGCGATTTAGCCACGGAGGACTGGTATTGGTTGTGACAAACGAAATTATTTAAGTTCTCAATGCTTGTTTCGCTTACACCAGAGCCAGCATGAGGCCTTTTCTGCTGTTTCTGAGAGGTTTTTCAATGCCCTTGCTCTTGCTTGTCCCTTTATGCTCAGTTGCTTACATAGGTCCTATACTGATGTTGCTACGAATCCTCTCGCTCCCACTTCTACGGCTATCACTTTTGCTTTGACTCCTGCCCCCTGCCTCAGTTGATTGACCAGATCATTGTACTTCTCATATTTGAATAGCTGCTGCTCCTCTATTCTTGTTTCGTATGGAACCGTACGCTCGGTCATTATTAATTCTTGTTTTTCTATGGAGTTCACTACAATGTTCGGTGGCATTCCTGTGTTCTTGATGGCATTTGGGCATTCTCTTCTTCCTGGAAGGTCCGCTATCACATCCCAGTCGTTTCCACCATCTAGCAGTGATGGTAAGGGAATGTCCCTGATTTCTATATTCAAATGTCGTACCGGTGCCTATGAAGTATTTAGGTGGGACCTCAGCTCTTTTGCTGTTGTTTGCTTTATCTTTTACCCTGTCTACAATGGCTACTAGTTCCTGCAGCACTCTGTTGTGACGCCAGGTGTAGCGTCTTTCATTATCATCATCGCCTTTCACTCCCTTGAGAGTATAGGCCACGGATAAAGGCTCTCCAGTCATCCCTGTTCTTGGAATTATTCTCTGCTTCATTCAACGTGCATCCCTTGTCTCTGAGCACTGTCATAATTAGGGTCCTTGGGCTAATGATACTCTGCATGCTGACAGCACGTGCTCCAATGTTTGCTTTCGCTGCAGAGATGCACTTTGTGTCATATGACGCACCCCGTTTGTGTATGTTGGAGCCTGTAGGCAGAAGGTCATAATTAGCGCTGATGGTGAAAGCTGAGTCTCAGGGGTTCCATTTTCCTGATGTCATTCCATGTCAGTGGTCTCTGCAGGACTTCCTCCCATGATGTCCAATGGCCTTGCTGTGCCTGTTCTTCCTCTGGTGATCTGAAGGAGTGGTATTGTTATTCCGATCTCTACATTAGAGAGTTTCCTGCATAGCTTTGCCATTGTTCAAGCTGTGATAGAAAAAAATCCAAACACTCAAAAAATGTGACAAAATTATGTCGACCTTTTTACTTTGACTTTTCCGATCCCGGATTTACGAGTTTTCACTCTTTTTCCCTTGTGTCAGATAATGAAACGTATATGTTCTCTTCACCTGTTCTACATCTCCATACAGAATGTCGGTGACTGAGGAGTTTGGTGGTATCATGTTCTTCCGAAGGTCCTTCAATGCACTACAATCCAGCAGAAGGTGTTTAACAGTTTCTTCTTCTTGTCTGTTGCAGTGCACGCAGTATGGTGTGTGGTCAACGGTCACTCTATGTAAGTGCTTACTGAGGATAATATGTCCTGTTCTCAAACTGAAAATTGTGTATTGGTCTCTACGACATCAGCTGTTGATGTGGTCTCCGGGGTTAGGCTTTGGCAGGTGTGTATACAGGGATCTTCCAGTCGGAATACTGGCCCAGCTGCCCATCCACTGCTGCTTGCAGTTGTGTATAATGTGTTTAGCTGTTCTCATGTTGGTAGAGATGTGGGGCTGTGACATGGCGGCTACATTCTTTGCCAGTCTGTCAGCACGTTCATTTTCTCTGATGTCTATGTGCCCTAGTATCCACTGTAGGGTGATCTTGATGTCTTAGGAGGCGAGTTGTTTTATTGCACTGAGTTTTCAAGGGCCTGGAGAGCAGACTGGGAGTCTGAGAAAATAACAAGATTTTTTGGGTGAGAGGCACTGTTTTTGTATTTGGTGGTGGTGGCTGTCAGGGCTGCTAATATTTCCTGCATCTCTGCATCATAACTGGAGCAGCGAGATCCACAAGGAGCAGAAATGTGGCTTGTTGTCTTGTCTGGAAACATTATGAATACCCTATATCCTGCATTGTCTGTTTCCTTGAACGGTGACCCATCAGTGTATGCAAGGATCCAGTCCTAGGGGTAGGATTCTATGGTCTCCAGTGCACACAGCTTTAGGGTGTTGGGATCTGATGATTTGTTTACTAATTTGTTCTTGAGTCTGGTGTTAGTTTGAGGAAGTGTGTAGTTTGTGTTTGGTTGGATGTCTGGTACTTTTGTAAGTTCTTCTCTGTCTTCAGAGAGTTTGTGTCTTGTGTTTAACTGTTCTGCTATGTGCACTGGAGTTTTCAGTTTCAGTCTATTATTATGCTTCCCTTTATCAACCACTATTCTGTTAGGATGGTATGGGGGCATGCGTTTATATCTTTCTACTGCCTCAATGGTTGACTTTTCGGGTCTTTTGGCTCTATGTTTGCATCAGTATCACATGCAGCTGTGGGTGTTGATCTCATTGTCCCACTAATGAAATGAACGGCTTGGTTCTGGATTCTGTCTACTTGTGTACGAGAGCTCTTTGATGCTGTGACCTGGGTAGGCTGTAATCTATTATAGATCTAACATACCCTGTGTACAGTTGTCTGAGTGTTTCTTTGTCAGCACCCCAGGATGTACTTGCAAGCCGCTTGAATAAGTTTAGTCTTTTGGATGGTTTTTCTGCTAGTTCATCCAAGAACTCTTTAAGTTCAATTTTCTGTCTAGTTTCACACCAAAGTATGTTGGATTTTTTTTCTTTCATGATTTGAGCACCATCAAGAGTTATTTTCAGTTCAGTCTTTGCTAGTTTGTTGCTAAGAGTGAAGACTGTATATGTAGTTTTACTAACATTGATCTTCAACTTGTAGGCTGATATGGTGAGGAGGCTCTATTAAGTCTCTCAGCAGCCAGCTGCAGGTCTGTTCCACTAGTCCATATGAAAAGGTCATCGGCGAACATGGCTTTGTGGGTGTTCAACAGGTCAGGGATGTCATTTATAAAGATTAGGAACAAGGTGCAGCCTTGTAGCAGACCTTCCTCCAGGGTGCATTTGTTTGACAGTCTGTTATTGACCTGAGCTTGTACGGTTCTATTACTCATGTAGTTTTTAACCCATTGATTCATTTTCCCATGTATGCCCATGTTTTGCATCTTTAACAGATACATTTTCACCAGACCCTGTCATATGCCTACTAGAAGTCTATAAAAACAGCTACAGAGTTTCTCTTGTGTAAAAAAAACTCTCTTTCACACTTTGAGTGAGTAGAAATAGCTGGTATTCGATTCTTGATCCTCTGTGGAAGCCTACCTGAAAGTTACTGAGGTACCCCGAGGATTCCAGCCACCAGTACAACCTATTGTTAAGCATTCGTTCCGCTAGCTTACCAATGTTGGAAGTCAGTGAGATTGGTCTGAAGATTTTTAGTTCATCTTCTGGCTTTCTTTTCTTCAGGATAGATCTAACTATGGCTGACTTCCAAGATTTTGGTAGTACTCCACTTTGCCAGGTCTTGTTAATGAAATTGAGCAATGTGGACTTTCCTACATGGCCCAGATGAAGGATCAATTCATTTGATATTTTGTCTGGTCCTGGTGCTTTTCTTAGCTGTAGCTTACCCATAGCACTCTGGAGTTCATGGATGGTAAAGTTTTCCTCAAAAAGTGGAATGTTTGCCAAGCTAGATTTCTCTTTACTTCTCAGAACTTTTCCCAGCGCCTTGTCAAGTACTTTCCTGTTGGAGGATTTGTTGGTGGCAGCAAAGAATTTGTTAAAAGTACTGGCTTTGTCTGAGTCACTTGAGAGGACTCGACCAGAGATTCGCATTGGCTTAAGGTTAGTTTGTTTGTTTTTTCCTGACATGTTATCTCAGAGTTTCCAAATCTTCTTTCCTTCAGTTCTGAGGTTGAGATTGCTGCATATGATTAACCATTTCTCTTTCTTTGCTGTTTTAGTTTCGAGTCTTACCTTAGCTGTTAGTTTATTGTACTCTCTTCTGTTTTCTGGAGTATGATTTTTCTCTGCATTCTTTCTGGCTGACTAGGTCTTCCAGAGATTCTGTTCAGAAGAGGCTATATTTCTTTTCGCATCCTCGGGGGTTTGTAGGCTACTCCAAGTATGGCTTGGACTATGTTGGTGTAGAGTGTATCAATGTTTGTGCTGTCATTTAATTTTGATAGGGTTTCATCTGTTTGTGTTCTGAATTTTTCTAATCTGGTTTTCTATAATTCCAGCGAGGGGGGGGGGGGGGGGGGGTTGTGTGGTCTTTGGTTTCGTGTGTGAGAAATTTGTAGAAGGATGGGGAGATGGTCGCTTCCTATGTCATCAAGCACTCTCAGAGTACAATCTTTGTGGATGTCTGGTGAGACAATGGTGAGGTCAGGTCTGTATGTGCATCCAGTGGCTCTGTGGAGGAGTTTTGGTGGGGAGGAAGAGTCTTGCAATATGTTGCCGTGCTGCATAGCTCTTCAATGTTATTTCTCATAGGGTTTCGGTCTATGTATCCTAGTGATGGTACATGTCCATTACAGTCTCCTGCAATGATAGTTTTATGCATGTCTGTGCTGTGTATGTTGGTTTGACTTTTAGAATTTGGGAGACAATAAACATTATACAGAGTGTACCGCAGTCCATCATGCCATACTGTTATCTCTTGGATATCATTCTCATTGCACTTTCTGTTTTTAACTTCTCCTTGGATGTCATTTCTCAAGAATGTGGCAATATCATTACATTTACCACATTCACATTTGTAAATTTGTAATCCAGGCACTGAGTGATCTTTTCCATATAGAAGTGTTTCTTGTACGATCGCAATATGGATGTTGACTTTTTTCAGCTGTCTGCTTAATTCTGAGGCCTTTGGCCGAAGTCCAGAAATGTTGATTTGAAGAATGTTTAGTGTGGCCCCCGTAGCAGGGTAGCCCGGGGGCGAACCACCTGGCGCGGACCTTTTACGAGGCGACGTCCAGGCTCGAATGGTTTTCTTTTTGTGTCTGACATTTTCATATTTGGGGGTTTTGTCCTAAGTCTTTCTTTCATACCCAGGAGGCCCTTCCAGTGAGAAGCTGAGATCAGGCCCCGAGTGCAACAGCGGCCTGCCCGACGGCTTTGAGACATTTTCACAGAGACACTCCGACTTTAAGATGAGGGATCCAATGGTGCTTCAGCGATGTCCACTCCCGGCCACCTATAGTCTGCTGGTTGCTTTGTTTGCTTCATTCTGATAGTCACTGTTGTAGAGACCCACAGGCTTGCCACGTCCTGGACTCGTCCATATCCATCAGACTTTCCCCATCCCCGCAAGTGATCTCTGTGTCCCCATCCATCCGCCATCCCGAACAGCCCAACACGGCCCCAGGCCAAGATCTCTGCCCCTCCTATTGACGGGTGTGCAGTGTCAAAAGCTGGAGAGTCTTCTATCCTAGGAGGGGGGGGGGCCTTCTATCCTAGGAGGGGGGGGCCTTCTATCCTAGGAGGGGGGGGGGGCCTTCTATCCTAGGAGGGGGGGCCTTCTATCCTAGGAGGGGTATTTGTGCTTGTCATTTTTCCCACAGGCGAGTGGGTTTTCTTAGCGTACACAGGATTTTGTCTGAGTTATCTGACACTCCTATAATAAACAAGAGGCTACTAGCAGATTTCTCAGTTCTATGTTCCCTCTTTCTTTTGCAGAAAGTTTTCTGTTCCCTAAAAATTCTGCCTTATAAGAGGGTGACATTACATTTTATAAAAATAACAAATAGTGTTGGTTGCAAAAGGTTTCTGGGCTACAGGAGTAGGTCAGAGTTTTTTAAGCATTCAGATCTGATGTTCCCTGTCTCACAAAGACTATGTTAAGATAAGTGAGTTCTTAACACAGTTGTTCCCAGGGGGACAAAAGTGTGTAGATGCTGACCAAAGAACTCTTCATAGGTGAATTCAGCCCAACCGCTTGTGAACGAACTTACAGGGTTATGGACCAGCCGAGCTGGCAGTGTATGAAAAATTGCGGTACGCTGGCTAATTTTTACTTGCTTCTCGCACAATAAGTTGTTTGTACGCCCCCCCCCCCCATCTAGTCTTTCAGCTTTGTGTTATGAGCTAATTGTTGCTTGCTTTTCGCACAGTTAAGTTGTTTGTCCGACCCCCATCTAGTCATTCAGCTGTGTGTTATAAGCTACATTTTGGTTGCAAGTAGACCACTTGCCTCTCATTCATAAAATTATTCATCCGCTGCCGTCTAGTTGTTCTGATGTTAAAAAAAGGGTACTCGACAAACTAATCCAGAGTAAAAGGGACTCTAGAAAATGTAGAAAATCTTACACCAGGGCGAGGCGCACTGATCGCACACACAGAGCTATTAATGAATTTCTTCCTCCCTCTTCCCGCCCCAAAAAGAAGAACAGAAGAAAGAACTTGCCAAAAATTAACACTTTTTATTAACTACATTAATTTTTCAAGGACCTAATTAACTTTTTTATGAACCAAATACATTTTTCACATGGACCTTATTAGCTTTTTATGAGCTAAATTAACTTTTCATGAACCAGATTAATATTTTATGAACAGAATTAGTTCTTTATGAATGAGCATAGCTTTATAATACCTTTAATACCGAACTTAGCTGACTATAAACGAACGAACACTTTTCCGTAACTGAACTATATTTACAAGGTCCGACAATTAAGCAATGAGACTGATTTTATTATGGCCAAGACAAAAATGCCGCCTATGAAGAATTTCAGATCAAACGGCCAGGAATCGGCTGCACGACGCTGGTCTTTGGGCTAGAAGTCTCTACAGAGGTCCTGTTCTTATGGACCTGCATCGCCAGAACCGGCTGCAGTGGGCGAACCAGCATCGTCAATGGACCGTTGTGAATGATTGGAGAAGGGTTTGGTTTAGTAATGACTCATTCTTTCTGCTCCAGCGACAAGATAGACGGAGAAGAGTTTACCGCAGAGTCCATGAACGCTACTCCCAGAACTGCGTGGATGAGGCTCCTCCACATGGTGGTGGAAATGTACTGGTGTGGGGACGATCAACTTCATGGAAAGAAGTGACCTGGTACAAATTGAAGGACGCCTGAATGCCCAACGATACATCGCTGAAACTCTTCGTCTTCACGTCCTTCCACTTCTGGCTGAATCAGGAACGATTTTTCAGCAGGATAACGCTCGAGCTCATGTGGCACAACTCACCACCCAGTTCCTCACTGATAACAACGTCCAGACCATTCCGTGGACATCCATGTCATCAGACATGAACCCAGCAGAACACTTATGGGGTGAACTCAACAGACAAGCCCCGCCAGCGAGACGTGGCACCAAACAATCCCCGACAGTTGTCTCTTGCACTGCGGGAAGAGTGGGCACAACAACATATCCAACGGCTAATCGGATCCATGTCAAGGAGATGTCGTTCTCTGATACAGGCCAGAGGAGGCCATACACCTTACTGAAACAGAGGCCTCAGTCGCAAAGAATAAAAGTCCAAATCAAATTTAATGAGCATCATTTCATTGTTAAGGTCTTAAAGTTTCTTCATGCCAAGATTGAAACATTAATTCCGTAAAATAAATTTTGATACAAGTTTGAAGTGTCCATTACGACTACAGTAGTGTTGCGTTTCTTTTTTAAAAAAAAATTTTAACAGTATATTTGCACACTCTTACTATTTTGTTTTTAAATAAATTTACTACGTTCACAAATTTATTGTTTTAACAGACCTACTATTTTCACAGACTTACTCAGTCATTTGCATGTCCCTTCTGGAACTTTGCCTCCCTAACAGCTCTTCTGTAGGCCTCTCGGTTGTAAGCAAGATGCCCTGCTGTTGGTGCATCCATTTGCAGACTATAAACGATGTCTTGCAACCATCTTCGCCTTGGTCGTTCTCTCTTTCTTTATGTATTCTCCCAAGACGGTCTTCTCTAAATTTCATGACATTTAATGTGCCCAATATATTTCAGTTTTCTCTTAAGTTTAATCCTCTTTACTAGTCAACCTTCTTCAATTTTAAGTTCTTGTAGTGTGGGTATATTTGTTCTTTTTTGTGTCCATGATATTTTAAGAACTCTTCTCTGGCATTTACATTCAAAGGCATGTGTTTTTGTTAAGTGTCCAGGTCTCACGGGCATATGTTGCGACGGGAAAGATGCATGCCCTTAAAAATCTTATTTTTGTAGTTCTGTCTCTTCCTCTCCACAGACTTAAAGGTTTATGTGACCCGCGAACTCTTTCGGGAAACACATTCTATGAAACAATCCGGCGCTCCTGTAAACATTTGCTTGATGTGTCCTTTCATTTCAATTTAAATGTTCATGTGTTGTAATACTCTGTTTGTTTCTTTTTGTTACCTTTTTTTGGGTCTTGCTCGGGGCAAAAATGACGGGGAAAGCATGCAGACTCTTGAAACTCTCTGGAAAGTTCATTAAGAAAAGAGCTGGCTACAATGTAATCTGGTAATCAGTTGTTGTTTTTTTTGAGCGGTCCTGGGAAACTCAAGAACCAAAATGCGTCATTATTTTGAAATCCTATTCGCAGATTACACACTGTCTGCTGGTGGCAAGCGTTAGAAGTCATTAGTCTCAGAGATGAAAAGTGCTAACGAGATTTCATTTTTTTTTTTTTGTCCTTTGATCTTAAAAGTACGAGTATGAATTGAAGATCACCAACACTCAGGATTTTTCCTCGGAATTGTCATAGGGTTTATAAAATAGAAATATCTAAACCTTAGTAATAAAAACATTAACTCAAACTGGAGGGAGAGGAATAAAAGCACTGAGAAAAATGCAAAGGAATAGGGTATCGACTTAGTACTAGTTTTGGAGGCAGACAGCTGGAGTTATGGAGTTTGTATGCCTTGATGAGATTGCCCTGGAAAGAAAGAGACCGAAGAACTTGTCGACTTGTTATGAACGAAATGATAATCATGGGCGTGTCATGACTGAAAGGATAACATTGGGCGTGTTCTGAGTGAAGTGATGTCTTTTAACATGTCTGACATTATTTTTTTAAAAACTGTGTTCATTCGGCCAGGCAGGATCGTCTGTAGGGTGTGTATTGCATGCGTGTGTGTGCTTTGTTTTGTTTTTTTCTCTCAGTATTGGTATAGTATGCGGAGAGATTTGTGTTGTACGGTCGTTAGAGAAATTAAATATGCCACTCTTGCTCACTCCTATCTAGTCTGATAATCGTTTCTTGCTTTCTTCATGACAAAGTTAGAAAGATACTTGAGATCAGCAGTCAACAACCAGACAGTTCACATGAATATCAACAGTCAAGAACCAGACAAGTCTCAGCTCACATGAAGATCAACAGTCAACAGCCAAACAGTTTTCAGCTCAGATGGAGATCAACAGTCAACAGCCAAACAGTTTTCAGCGCAGATGGAGATCAACAGTCAACAGCCAAGCAGGCCTCAGCTCTCTTGGAGATCAACAGTCAACAGCCAAGATCAACAGACAAACAGTCAGGCAGTCAGCTAGCTGCTGACTGAGGAATGCGGAAGTTATTTAAAGAAACTGCTTCGTCGGCCCTGGCATAAAGTTCCAACTCGAGGGGCGGGATCTCACTTCGGCGTGAAACTTTCGGGGCTTTGCCATGCGTGAGAGACAAAAGTGAATAGAATCTGTAGAACAAGGCATGAAATGAGAAAACAAAATCAAATTTATATGAATAGAAGAAGACATTAGAAGACACGTGTTAAAAATCATTCAACTATAACTGAAATAATTAAACTAAACTTTGATCTAAAGGAACGAAAGAAATTTAAAATGAAGAATCAAAATTGTTTGAGCAAAATCGCCTGAATGGATAGAATTTAACCAAAGGAAGCTTTTTTTCTGAAAATGTTGAATGATGGTCATCCTGAGAAGAGGACTAAAAGTGCACTGGACTGATGGTCATCCTGAGAAGAGGACTAAAAGTGCACTGGACTGATGGTCATCCTGAGAAGAGGACTAAAAGTGCACTGGACTGATGGTCATCCTGAGAAGAGGACTAAAAGTGCACTGGACTGATGGTCATCCTGAGAAGAGGACTAAAAGTGCACTGGACTGATGGTCATCCTGAGAAGAGGACTAAAAGTGCACTGGACTGATGGTCATCCTGAGAAGAGGACTAAAAGTGCACTGGACAGTCAAAACCCTGCTCTGTTCTAAACGATGTTCCTAGTACACGGGGTGTATGATCATTAGCGTAGATATCGAGATGCTTTCTGTTTCCTTGTCCACTTTTGTGTTCGTTGCATTCTTTACATAAAACCATCGAAACTCACCGAATTCGTATCTAACATAAAATCTGTGTCACGAGATCTTTGCCAGACCATCAGATACCAAGAACTTGATTTTCACCAGAACGCGTAACTTTGATGAATAAGAGATGCGCATGCGCAATGAAGAAGTTCTCGGAAATTGTACAGAAAACTGAAAACTAATAAGAAACACAAGAAAGAAAGAAAAAGGACAGCCGAAAGATGATGAGAAGAAAAAAACTAAACAGCCTAACAAAAACTGAAAATCTTTATGGAAAATGAAAGACGCTGAGACTGAGAGAACAAATATCTCAAGAGGCTAACCACTTGCCACAGGAATTATGAAGAAACAACTCGATTTTGTAAAAAATCACAGACTATACAAAACGGAGAAGAATGGTCGTCATAGCACATGATGATGATAAATTTGTATCTGAGCAAGACAAAGGTCAAAGACTTCAGCATGTCAAAAAATAAACCACGCAGGGGAGGCAACGTTCACCAGATTACCCACACACTGGGACACACTTCATTTAAACAGGGAACATACTCATCAAAAGAATCGATTTTCCCAGCAGGATCTCTGCTTCATCTCCCCTAAAGCTTCTTCCTTTCCTTAAATATATGGAAACCCAACATGGGAATCCACGGTAAAGACGGCTAATATGGCTGTAAGGTCTTCCAGCTAGAAATGAGTTTTTCGCTTGACGAGATAAACTATTCACTTTTTCAGCCAACCGGACGTATGGGCGGCCTAGGAGACCGTCGTGGTGGCACCAGAGCGAGGGCTGAGACAACATCGTTATTGAAATCACGGTCCTTGTGTAAGTACAGGAAATATAGGCCCCGCAAATATAGTCCTCGGTTTAAGTCAAAGTCTGGGGCGATATCTGAGCTACGCCTGGGTGCTGATGGAAAGTTCCATGCAGGAAAGTCTTAAATGAAGTTTAGTTGGTGCATGAACACGAGATATATCAGACCGGCCATAAAGAAGTTTGACCGAATAGTGGAGGGAAAAAAATATGGTCAAGATGTGACTCCTCCTATCTAAAATTTCAAATATGATAAGATTTGAATATCTTTTTTAAAGTAATCTCTTTACATGAATATTTTCTTTTCTTCATCTCTTTCTTAACGTGTGTCGCTGTTTGTTAATATTTCCTGGGTGCTGTTGTTCTACGAAAAAAATAACAAACCCAGAGTCATGGCGGTACTTTTCAGTTATTACTTAGTAAAACTTCCACTTAGTTTTTTTTTACTGACAAACCAGAGATTTCAAAGCTTCAGAATACAGATTCTGACGAGATTTATGTCTCCTGTTTTCTGCGGTTATTTCAAGAAATGCATCTAAGAACACAAACCTACATGTGCTCAGATCGCTGGATATGCTGGTATCATTGCTACTTATTTTCATTATTTATCTCCAGGGAGCTCTGTGCTACGAAAAAAGACAACATCCACCCGTATAAAAACAAGTAGGCCCGCAATGAGGTGATACTGGCAGCATAAAGCTTGTCTTCGATTGGCATTGATCAGCAAATAGAAATGGAGAAAAAATCGTTCCACTTTTGGCTTCAAGTACTTGAGACAGTGGAGCCACCTTAAACTTTAATGTCTAGCCACGGAGTGGATAGCTTCATACTGCTACTGATGAGGCCCATCACGATGGTGTTGATGAATCTCTTCTTCTTCTTCGTCTTCTTCTTCTTCTTCTTCTTCTTCCGAGCCATTAAGGCTCATTGCTGCAGATAAAGTTCGCATCTATTCCTCTTTATTCCTAATCTTCTCTCTCCAGTTGGTGACACTAATTTCTTTTATATCCTCTTCTATGTTGTCTTTCCATCTCTGTCGTGGTCTACTCCTTGGTCTTGTTTCCCTCATCTCTTGTGCATACATCTTCTTCTTCTTCTTCGTTCGCATACATCATTTTCGTTTGTCTGTTCTCTTCCATTCTTTCTACATGCCCCAGCCAGCGTAGTCTGTTCAGTTTCAAGACATTTATAATTCGTTGGGATTTAAATAAACTGTTCAGTTCAGTGTTCTTTCTAGCTCTCCATTCTCCACTGTTGGTATCCTTTAAGGGCCAAAATATTCTTCTTCGGATCTTGTTCTCAAAGATCTGCATTGTTGTTCATCCTCTTTTGTTGTACTCCACGTTTCTGATCCATGCATGATGGCTGGTCTTATTATAGTTTTATAAATTTTGGCGTTTTGGGACAGGATTTTTTATTTTAATTACTGTAAAGCGAAGAATCTATTAAACAGAATCGTCGCATATCTGGTCAGGAACATGTAGATACATGATTGTCTGCAAGCAGGACACAGCGCCACCGATATTCATCGTCAACTGTGCTGTGTGTACAGTGATGACCTTATGACTGACAGTTCTGTGAAAGTCTGGCGCAGGAAATTCAGGGACGATTGTACAGACGTGTTTGGCGAGACGTGACAGGAATAGCATTCAAATGTGATTGATGAACTTGTTCTAAAAGTCGACCAAGTCGTGCGTAAAAAGCTTCTTTTCACGATTTCAGATCTGTCTGATGAATTTCTTCAAACCTCAAGGGACTTTCATACAAGATTAGGTTACCGACGGAGGAGTTCGCAGATGGAGTAAACAACTGGCTAGATGCCCTAGCCGCACCGTTCTTTCACGAGGGTTTGCAAAAGTTGGAGCCACAGGATAACTGCATGAAGCTGAGTGGCGATAATATGGGGGAAAAGTACAGTTCTGAGTGTAATTTTTATTATGTAATAGACTTTTTGTCTTTCTTTATCTCTATTTTTGACTTTTTTTAAAAATCGGTCCATCTGAGGTGTTATATATATATATATATATATATATATATATATTCCACTAGTTATTATCCTTACATCAAAAAGGTTATTAAGGAAATGATTGATAGTTCCACTAGTTAGTATCCTTACATCAGAAAATGTATTAAAGAAATGATTGATAGTTCCACTAGTTATTATCTTTACATCAGAAAGGTCATTAAGGAAATGATTGATAGTTCCACTAGTTATTATCCTTACATCAGAAAGGTCATTAAGGAAATGACTGATAGTTCCACTAATTATTATCCTTACATCAGAAAGGTCATTAAGGAAACTATTGGTCTCCTTCTATTTTTGAAACACTAAATTATCTGCAGAAAATGAAGTAAAAGTAAAGAGCAAAACGCCGATCAAAGGAGATAACAACAAGATAATGAGACCCAGAATTGGATGTATTAACTTTAAAGGAAGCATTCACCTCAGGTAGATGTTATGTGAGATTTCGACACACAACAAAACTGGAACAAAAACACCAGAGAAATGCACTGACTCGATATTAGCCCAGAAGCGCCATCTTGGTTAGAGTGAGCAGTTACTAAACTTTTTAAAGCTCAAATCACTTGCATATAAAAAAATGTTGACCTTGCGGCAGTTTGTCTGACAGCAGTCAAAGAATGAATTCACAGTAATATTGTAATTATTAATTATAGTTAATGAACTCCCTCAACCTTCCCAGCACACTTACAGACCCTTCGCGGCACAGTCGGTGCGGCGAGGCATAGTGGCTGAAAATTGGTTTGTTGGAATGAGAAGAACTATGGATTCAAACATTTCGGTTTGATAGAGAAAACAAGTCACATCGATAATAAAAGAGAGGCCCTCTTTAACGAAGACAAATTAATGCTTAAATATACTCTCTGACAATTTATCTTCATTAGATCATCAATCGTGCTAGACATTTTAATGGGAAAAAAGCATTAGAAAGAAAAATAAAGAAAAAAAATAATAGACTTTGAAAAAAATATAAATACATCACCCGTACAAAATATTGTTTCGAATTTAGGAGACTAATAAGAGAGTAGCGAGTCAGAATGACCTTCATAAGAGAATCATGAACAAAGATATAAAACCAGCAGTGATCAGATACTATCTACATCACGTAGCTTTTGTATGAGGTAGCCGGGGTGTGAAGTGTTAGTGTCTTCACATTTCTAAGCCACTATAGCATTTGAAATAGGGATCCAGCACCTGGTCTCTCTGCCTTTGTTTTCCTAGCTAGGGAAACCCCAAGTAAAGGTGCTAGCACCTGTTCCCGCTGCCTTTGTTTTCCTAGGGAAACCCCAGGTAGAGATGCTAGCACCTGTTCCCCCTGCCTTTGTTTTCCTAGGGAAACCCCAAGTAGAGATGCTAGCACCTGTTCCCGCTGCCTTTGTTTTCCTAGGGAAACCCCAGGTAGAGATGCCAGCATCTGTTCCCGCTGCCTTTGTTTTCCTAGGGAAACCCCAGGTAGAGATGCCAGCATCTGTTCCCGCTGCCTTTGTTTTCCTAGGGAAACCCCAGGTAGAGATGCCAGCATCTGTTCCCGCTGCCTTTGTTTTCCTAGGGAAACCCCAGGTAGAGATGCCAGCATCTGTTCCCGCTGCTTTTGTTTTCCTAGGGAAACCCCAGGTAGAGACACCAGCACCTGTCCTCGCTGCCTTTGTTTTCCTACCAGGTGCTCTTACTCTGAGGTTAAGTTGACCCCGGTGCCACCTGGTCAGAAAACCTTTCCTCGAGTGAGGAATCGAACCAGGGACCTTCTGATCGGCAGGCAGGTGCACTAAACACTACACGACAAGATATTGGCATTAGTGAATAAAACTATAACTGTCCAAACTTGCCATATCAGTAGCAAACAGTGGCAAGACCTACATAATATTACAAAAGCAGAGCGCTGATGTAAGCAGAGATTTTGACAGAGAGGTAACCTGACAGCATGGGGCCTCAATATCTAGTTTTATTACAGTATTTAAATATTTTTAAAAATATGTTCGTGCCCTCACTACAGGTTGGGAAATCTGGTTTTTTCCGATGTAGTGCAGACAGCATAACATAACGGCGGCACATTATGCTTGCAAATGCAGCAGAAATACTCATACAACACAACAATCTGTAGTCTGTTCTGCAACATTACAATGAAAGAAAAAAAAAATAAAATCAATCGGCCTTATGGGGAAAATGGGGTTAAGGGAAAACACACGAAGTTTGTAAGGGGGAAAAAAAAAGCACAGACGTGAAATGAAAACAAAGCTACTGCAGTCTTTTCAGAAATATGGAGCTAAGAGACTAATCTTACAGTAAATATAGCACCTTCTTTTAAAGGAAGACTTGAAGTTTGTTTGTGGAATTGCATGTTGGAAGATTGTTGCTAGTGAATTGGCTGTGAAGTGGGTCAAGGACAGTTGTTATCTTCTGCTCTTGGTTCCGAGTGAAATGGTGTAAAATCAGATGTGAATTTCTGTGCTTCCTTGTCCTCTGTATACGTTTTCTTTTCAAGTAGTTTCAAAATTCCAACATAGTTTCTGGTGCGTTTTGAGTATGCTCTTCTGAAATAGTTTCTGCTTGTATAGTTCCACATTTGCCCTACCTTGTGGTGACAAGTGCTATGCCTTGCTTCATTCTGCATTATAATTCAGTATCCTCAAACCACTGCAATTTTCTTTTTTCCGTCACGACAACAATATCTTATCTTATCTTATCTTATTTTATCTTATCTTCTATGTGCTGTCTTTAGTAAAGGACAGCCTTTAGCAGTTCATTTTCCTCTTGGCCGTCGCCTACGACTTCAGCATGCCCGTTATTAGAGTGAAACTATTTATTTGTAGAGTGCACTTCTCAGATGATCAGCGTATCCATGGCAACATCACCTGAGTTGTAGCTCATGTTAAGAATACCACGGACAGTTTACAATGACAAACAGGGAGTGTCTAACGAAACCAAATGTAGAAAAGAACCTAACTAAATAAGTAGGAAAAAGACAGCCATCATTCAGTGGACATACGAAGGGAAGAGGAAGGCTTGAAAACATCGTAACAACAGGAAAGATAAATTGGAAAAGATGCTGGGGGAGACCAAGAAAAAGAATCATGGACAGTCTAACGCGATGGCACAATGAAAAAAAAATGTCAACTTAAGCTGATAGAAAATATCAAGGAAGAGATCTATGGAAGAGCATGCTCGCCAAAGCCTACTAGCGTGATGATGATGATTTATTTCTAAGTTTCTTCATTATTATTATTATTATTATTGTTATTATTATTATTATTAAGTACCGTGCCCGACAGGGCTGGAGATCGTCCTTCTCCATCTTGAGCGGTCCTTGATGTTTTTTGGCTAATTCAGATGCTTTTCTTTGTCCATGCCACTTGGTCAGTTCACCGTGACATTTTTTTTTCTCTTAGTCCTCTTTTTTCCCTTGAATTTTCCAATCATTGCCAAGTTCTCAAACTTCTGTCTTCTCGTGACATGTCCAAGAAATTTTGACTGTCTTTTTTTTTCTTATCATTGTAACTAGTTTCCGTTGTTCTGGGTCTTCTTTCAGGACCTCTTCCTTTGTTCTCCTGTCTTTCCATGCTGTCTGTTGCTTTCAGCTTCTTTGTCATCCTTTTGTTAACTGTCCAGGTTTCACAACGATATAGCAATATTCATTCTATATAACGCTATAATACTCTTTTCCTTACTTTTAAGACTATTTTCGTATTTGTTTGTATCTTCCTCCTATCATAAAAAGTTGCCTTTGCTTACCTCTTCGTGATTGTATTCCATCTGTGCACTTGCAGTGAGCTGTTATTGTTGTTCAGAGATACTTGAATTTCTTTGCCTGTATCAGTGCCTTCCCGTTGGAGAGAGCGTTGTACTTTAGTGCATTTACTATTTTTAAATATTTTAAAATATTACCATTGATTCTGTCTCGCATCTTTTTTTAATTCTAGGCTAATTTCATGTGCCGAAGGATGTGGAAATGAAGGCCTAACACCGAATCCCCAATATGCCTTAATGCCATGGAAAAGGGAATTTTCTTCTTCTTCTTCTTCTTCTTCTTCAGCTTTCCGAGCCATTAAGGCTCATTGCTGCAGATAAAGTTCGCCTCCATTTCTCTCTCCAATTCCTAATCTTCTCTCTCCAGTTGATGGCACCAATTTCTTTTATAATAGAAGAAAAAAAAAAGAAATAAAAGAAAAAAAGGGAATTTTACCTTTTTCTTTTACCTCTTTTATTGCTCTCTTCCGTACCCTAGTGCGTTACTTTCTGCACGTAACTTTCTGCACGTAACTTTCTGCACGTTACTTTCTGCACGTTACTTTCTGCACGTAACTTTCTGCACGTTACTTTCTGCACGTTACTTTCTGCACGTAACTTTCTGCACGTAACTTTCTGCACGTTACTTTCTGCACGTTGCTTTCTGCACGTTGCTTTCGCTTTCAGTTACTAGAACTTTCACCAGAGATTCCCAGGTTACTGATGTTATGGCCTCTTATTTTAATTTCTTTCATTTTTAAAAAATGTCCCTCACTAAGGTGTCACTGTATAATGAGAATAGATAAAGTGCACCCTTGTCTTACGGGATTTTATTTTTCTAGATCGACCGATACCGGGATTAACCCAGCCTCCAAAAGATGGGAAATAGGGTTTTCCCTAGGAATACGAAGACAACCAGGACATGTGCTGACACACATACCCCTGCGACATGACAATACCACGGGACATAGATTTTAAATTTTTTAAAATTAGTAAATGTTAAGCTTCGTCTAAAAGTCTTGGCAAGACGCACAAATGTTCCGCTTTGAGCCTGCTAACTTTAATAAAATCTGTAAAAAAAAAATCCATTAATTTTGAAATGGCTGCACGTGGCCTAACTGATCAGAAGTATTTATTATTCTATTTTTAACTTGATAGAAATTTGTGGTACGCATTAACTGGTTGTATCAGAAAATGATCTTCACTTATTCTAGAAACGTTGAACCAATCAGAGTATAGCTGTCTTCCTTGTGACTAAATTAACCAATCGCAGAGCTAGTGGAAAAGTTTGAAGACTTTAAATGTTTGAGCCAGCGTCAGTTTTATATTTTAAAATGTTTTGTGCGGGGAAAGGTGGTGGTGGTGGGGGGGGGGGGGGGGGAGTGGGTCCCGCTTTGGGTTGCAAAAAAATATGTTCACTTTAGTAAATGTACATATAATATTTTCAGGAACGAAATTTTTCAAATGGCCTTTACACTTTTGCTGAAGTTCATTAACACACTCACCGCGGTGTATGCTAAGAGCGTCGATTGTGATGCCATTCAAAATGTGTACATGTCCATTTTTTTTCTTTTTTTGTTTGTCATTGAAAATGATGAATAGTTTCAACATGGCCGTTTCTTAATTACACTCATGCAACTACAGAGACTTCTGATTCCAACATGGCGGAAGGGCGAATGTAACAGTTGCAGACTGCGCCCTTGTTTGCCTTTCTCTACGCTTTTTCTGCACCAGTTTCGTTGTGTTGCGGGTTGGAAGTCCGGTTTGGAGCCCTAGCTACTGAGTTAAGTGCTCGGGGCGTCACAGTGAGCTGTGACTTTACGTGGCGCATGGATTTCCCTGACAGTGATCGGTATCGTGAATGATATTGATGTCTATGGCTGATGTATTCCGCTGTGAATTTGGACGTTTGGGGCCCTATAGTTGTTTAGGGCTGGCTGTGAGTGCCTCCTTATTGAAGACATTTTCGCGGAGATGTGTGCAGTCATCGTGCACGGATCATTTCTCGTCATTGTGTATGAATATGATGTGAGACGGTTCATGTACATTCCAGGATATGTCACTGGCACAGGCGGAGGAGCAATTATGGGATATTCTCGCTGCTGTGATGCCGAACATAAACATGAACTAACGGCGGATGAATTTCACAGAGTTTTTGGGGAGAAGGAGGTTAAAGATCTTTATCGTTTCCTGCTGTGAGACAGTGTCTTTGTGAGAGCTGCTAGTGGCGACTGCTGGACAAAGTTAAGACCGTGTCTTTTGAGAGCTGCTAGTGGCGACTGCTGGACAAGGTTCAGAAACCTCCGAAGTGAGAAAAACGTTAAAGATCTGCTGATGAAGCTTCATACAGAATATAAGAGGTCGGAGTTCTACCTCTCTGTCGGCTTTGGGCAAGTTGCTTTATTGCTTTAAGTCGTTTTTACTTTTTGTCCAGATTTTATCCTTATCAGTACACTGCTGTGTCATCTGGGGGACCTTCTGCATTGTTAGGTCATTCGCAGAGATTATTTTTACTGTTACATCATTGTAAGAACTATCTGCATTGTTACCAAAATGTATAAACCAGGAGAAAAAAAAGGAACAGCTTTATTTTATAATAAAGATGTTCCTATCGTTTTTTTTCCTATTTTATACATTTTGTTATCACAGCTTTACTGCAGTGGCTTCGTATATAGCCATATACTTAGTTTTATATGCTTGTACAGTAATTATTCCTGTGTTACTAATTTATCTGCGTTGTTAGGTCAGCACAGGGACTATTTGCACTGTTAGATCATCGGGAAGGTCTATCCATCACACTGCGCTGGCGCTTCCCACAGGAAGGAAGATTGATACGGGGAGAGTCAAGCTAAAAGTCAAACTTCAGTTTCTTCCGTACGTATATTTTCCTAGATCACACACCTCGTACGGGCTTTCATTGCTTGTATTTTTACTTGCAATTAAAACTGATAATTGGTTTACCAGTATCCAGCGTCAGAACTCTAAATCTGGCCAAGATTCGTCTTTCCTCTATATCGCCTTTCTGGTAAAAGCTTGTAGTATGTAATACTCCGATGACTGCGGTGGTGGTCAACTAGTTCATCAAACAGCTGGACTCTCTTAGAAGCCTGCGTGAAAAGACCGTTCCTAGATAGCCCCACTCCCTACTCAACTTGAAGCGAGAAAACTAAGAATTTTACCAGGAACAATTGTTCTAAAGAACTCACATCCCGCGATACAGAACATTTCTGGAACAACACTGGTAGCGTTTTCTACCAAACTGTTTTTTCTTCTGTCTGCTGTGCATATACTTCTTCTATGTTCGAGGTTGTTGGTCACGTCAGATCCGTATCCCTGTCGACATGGCAACGCCCGTAGTCCTCTCCATCCAGATCCTGTTAGCAGCCCCAAAGCTTTTGCCCCAAGCTTGTGTCCTCTGGCCATGTCTCACACCTCGGGTCTGCATGGTTTGGGTACTCTTGAAGGATATGTGGATTTCACTGCCACATAGACACTCGTCTGTGTGATATATTGTAAACTTAGCTGGCGCTAAATCTACAATTTATGGATATATTGGGAAGAATAGATCAACCCAGCTGTTTCAGACATTCCCTTGGCATGTACTACCGTACTGCATGGCCAAGATCTCGCAATCCCCATGGCCGCCAGCCCAGATTCTCCCTTCCAAGGACGCTGCATACCAGTTAATTCAGCATCTTACACACATTCATACATCACATCAATATGAAATACATATCACCAAGTCAGCCATCAATATACATCCATTTATTAACACTCTCTTCGTATATCATAGTGACGCCACCATAGACATTATATACACAGGACATCAACATGTACCATCATGATAATAACAAGGCATGACATAAATACAATGCATTATCTCTGAGTATCCACTAAATCAGTGGACCAGACTGGCCTGGGCTTCTCTGGCCCTACTAAGCAATTATACATTATTCTCAACATTGTGTCGATACACTGGTAAAACATTTGAGCCGCTGCTGCCACAAACCTCACCTCCCCATACTACACAGATCTCCATGTGCTAATGCACTGAAATACTACACAGATCATGTGCTAACGCACTGAATTCTCACATAATCTCCAATTTGTGCTAACGCACTGGATTTTTACCTTATCTCTCTCCAGGAATCACCATGTGCTATGCACATCATTGATGATGCAGCTGCCTGCTGCCGAGTTAATATCTCCTGATATCTTGACATAGTATTATCCAGGCAAATGAAACACGATGGTCTTGATGTGTGCCCATTCCACATGACAAGACTCAACAGAACCAGCGAAATCTTCACGTACGACGACAGTAACGATAATCAAATAGCACAGTATGATTTCACGTGAGGTCGGCAGGCTAACTAGACGAGACAAAATTAGCTCCCTGTCATATCCTCTGGTTTTCTACTCTCCTCTCAGCTTCATGAAGTTCACAAGAAATTAACACCATGACGGCGTTCCCCGTGCCATTCAGAGGACATTAATCATCATGAATCACACATACACACACCTATCGTTTTTTTTCCTATTTTATACATTTTGTTATCACAGCTTTACTGCAGTGGCTTCGTATATAGCCATATACTTAGTTTTATATGCTTGTACAGTAATTATTCCTGTGTTACTAATTTATCTGCGTTGTTAGGTCAGCACAGGGACTATTTGCACTGTTAGATCATCGGGAAGGTCTATCCATCACACTGCGCTGGCGCTTCCCACAGGAAGGAAGATTGATACGGGGAGAGTCAAGCTAAAAGTCAAACTTCAGTTTCTTCCGTACGTATATTTTCCTAGATCACACACCTCGTACGGGCTTTCATTGCTTGTATTTTTACTTGCAATTAAAACTGATAATTGGTTTACCAGTATCCAGCGTCAGAACTCTAAATCTGGCCAAGATTCGTCTTTCCTCTATATCGCCTTTCTGGTAAAAGCTTGTAGTATGTAATACTCCGATGACTGCGGTGGTGGTCAACTAGTTCATCAAACAGCTGGACTCTCTTAGAAGCCTGCGTGAAAAGACCGTTCCTAGATAGCCCCACTCCCTACTCAACTTGAAGCGAGAAAACTAAGAATTTTACCAGGAACAATTGTTCTAAAGAACTCACATCCCGCGATACAGAACATTTCTGGAACAACACTGGTAGCGTTTTCTACCAAACTGTTTTTTCTTCTGTCTGCTGTGCATATACTTCTTCTATGTTCGAGGTTGTTGGTCACGTCAGATCCGTATCCCTGTCGACATGGCAACGCCCGTAGTCCTCTCCATCCAGATCCTGTTAGCAGCCCCAAAGCTTTTGCCCCAAGCTTGTGTCCTCTGGCCATGTCTCACACCTCGGGTCTGCATGGTTTGGGTACTCTTGAAGGATATGTGGATTTCACTGCCACATAGACACTCGTCTGTGTGATATATTGTAAACTTAGCTGGCGCTAAATCTACAATTTATGGATATATTGGGAAGAATAGATCAACCCAGCTGTTTCAGACATTCCCTTGGCATGTACTACCGTACTGCATGGCCAAGATCTCGCAATCCCCATGGCCGCCAACCCAGATTCTCCCCTCCAAGGACGCTGCATACCAGTTAATTCAGCATCTTACACACATTCATACATCACATCAATATGAAATACATATCACCAAGTCAGCCATCAATATACATCCATTTATTAACACTCTCTTCGTATATCATAGTGACGCCACCATAGACATTATATACACAGGACATCAACATGTACCATCATGATAATAACAAGGCATGACATAAATACAATACATTATCTCTGAGTATCCACTAAATCAGTGGACCAGACTGGCCTGGGCTTCTCTGGGCCCACTAAGCAATTATACATTATTCTCAACATTATGTCGATACACCGGTAAAACATTTGAGCCGCTGCTGCCACAAACCTCACCTCCCCATACTACACAGATCTCCATGTGCTAATGCACTGAAATACTACACAGATCATGTGCTAACGCACTGAATTCTCACATAATCTCCAATTTGTGCTAACGCACTGGATTTTTACCTTATCTCTCTCCAGGAATCACTATGTGTTATGCACATCATTGATGATGCAGCTGCCTGCTGCCGAGTTAATATCTCCTGATATCTTGACATAGTATTATCCAGGCAAATGAAACACGATGGTCTTGATGTGTGCCCATTCCACATGACAAGACTCAACAGAACCAGCGAAATCTTCACGTACGACGACAGTAACGATAATCAAATAGCACAGTATGATTTCACGTGAGGTCGGCAGGCTAACTAGACGAGACAAAATTAGCTCCCTGCCATGTCCTCTGGTTTTCTACTCTCCTCTCAGCTTCATGAAGTTCACAAGAAATTAACACCATGACGGCGTTCCCCGTGCCATTCAGAGGACATTAATCATCATGAATCACACACACACACATATATATATATATATATATATATATATATATATATATATATATATATATAACAATATTTAGGGTGGCTGAGGCAAAGTATTCCATATCAAACACAACACAGATAATATTTAACTTGCTCCGCCATTTGTCCGCTGTGTATGCTCAGTGTGACTTTTCCCGCACGCTTTTTCCATTATATAGGTCTTCCACCCCCTCATCACGTGACCTGCATTTCTCTGTCCAAAATCCGTACACTATTCTGGGCTTCGAAAGGCAGTTCACAACATTTTAAGTCGATGTGTGTGGCTTAGTAGTCTGCAGTGGCCTGTCCTTAGGCGGAAGAGGATGGTTTCCTGATGTCTTTATAGTGTATTGGATCTGGTTCGTTGTTGCATTTCAGTTGCTTTTTCCATTCAAATCTGCGCTGGTTACCGATTATAGTTTTCGCCTCTTGGTAGTTTACTGGATGATTTCTTTGATCTTGATTGCTGCCAGCATTGGATAGGCTGTCAGCTATTTCATTGCCAGCTATTCCACAGTGGGATGGTACCCCCTGTAGGGCCATGGTTGTTGTCAGTGTAAAAGGTGCTTCAGTTCTGTTGTGATCTCCGTATGTTTGCCTGTGGTTTTTTTTTTGTTTTTAGAGATTACAGAAGTGCCGTGCTGTATTAGAAGGCTATTTTGTGTGGTGGGTGCTGGTTATCTGATATAAATGTTCTGACGGTTTCGAGGAGGCTGTTGCTTCCTCCCTGTAGTTATAGGAAATCTTTCTTGTCGTGAAGGCCTTTTTGGTTTTTCTCCCATCTGTGTATCTTATGTAAACGCCACCATCTTCATTTTTTTACTGATTTTTCTGCAGACCCATCTGTGTACACATGTGTCCATTCAGCTGGGTTGTATTTGCTGTCAATCAGCTCCTGGCTCAGTGTCTCTTCATCTGAAGTGTTGTTACGTAGCCCTTTTTGTGTATAACCGGTATCTCTGTGAGGACTGTTATCTTTTCAAGTGACTGTGCTCCTGCACAGTTTGGAGTGGTTCAATTTCTTCAGAGAGGTGGAAAGGAGGTCTTTATAGTGTTGCAGTTGTGTTGTCAGATGGTTGAAGCTGGTTCTTTTCGGTCATTTTTGTGGACTCCTAAATTCTTTTGTTCACAGTATGAGTTCTCAGGCGTATTAACTTTTGTTTATGGATCATTAGTTTTTCTTTGCGTGCATTTCTCCATCTCCGTGCTCTTCATTCCTCCGCAGGCCAGTGTTTTGCACTTTTGTTAGCCGAGCGGAGTTTGTACTGGAGTATTCAAGTGTTGGCCTATGGTGCCTACATATGCTTTTTTAGTATGTTGCTGTTGGTTGTGCTTGCCAGCTTTTTGACCACAGCTAGTTCTTTGATTGCTTTGTTTTCTGTGTCTAGCAGGTGTGGCTTCCAGGTTAGCCTCTTGTCCAGTTTTACTCTGAGGTATGTTGGCTGTTCTGTCTGTGTAAGCTCTCTTCCATGTATTTCTAGTTTAAAGTTTTCCGCCTTGTTGGACAATGAGAAGCAGGTGGCTTTGGACTTTGTGGGTTTTATCATTACTCCCCATTTTGTGGCCCAGTCACCTATAGTATTTAGTGCTTCCTGTATTCTGTGGGTTGCTGTTGATTTTCTTTCCCAGCGTTCCACATAATGAAGTGATCTGCGTGCAAGGCGTGTAATATGCTGTTGGGCAGTTTGTCTGAGATGTCATTTATGTATATCAGGAGCAGAGTGGGAGAAATAACTCCTCTCTGAGGAACGCCTTGGCTCAGGGTGACTCTGTGACTTAGTTTTCCATTCATTTTTACCCTGGCTGTTCTGTATCTCAGGAAATCTTGTATCCACCAAAACACTGTTCCATCAGCCTTGTTGCTGAGTAGTTTCAGGAGGAGACCTTTTTTCCACACTTTGTCGAATGCTTGTGTTAGGTCTGCAAAGGTGGCCAGAAATTTTCTTCTCCTGGAAAGAGTTTTCTATTTCTTAGGTTAGGTAGATGAGCTGGTCTTCTGTGCTGTGATTCTTCCTGTATGCTGACTGTACATTATTTATCAGGTGATTTTTTTTCTAGGTGTTGTATCAGTCTGGTGTTGACCATCCTTTCCATTATTTTGCCCAAACAGCTTAGGAGGCTGATAGGTCTGTAGCTGGATTTGTTGTGTTTTTTTTTCTTTTTTCTGATGGGAGTGATGATTGCCTCTCTCCGTTTGTCGGGACATTTTCTGAAACTCCAGGATTAGTTGTAGATGTGAAGGAGGGCTGTTTTTTGCTGCTGGTTCCATTTCTTATGTCGTCTCTTACCTTCCCCTAGTTGTGTGATGACTGTTCTGACTGTATGTTGATGTATGTCGTATGTTACCTTCCCCTAGTTGTGTGTTGACTGTTCTTACTGTATGTTGATGTATGTCGTCTGTTACCTTCCCGTAGTTGTGTTTTGACTATTCTGAATGTATGTCGAAGTACATCGTCTGTTACCTTCCCCTAGTTGTGTGTTGACTGTTCTTACTGTATGTTGATGTATGTCGTCTGTCACCTTCCCCTAGTTGTGTGTTGACTGTTCTGAATGTATGTCGAAGTACGTCGTCTGTTGCTGCAGCGAAGTCAAGTGTGCTTGATTTTTTCCGTGCCCTGGAACAGAAGGTCTTTTGATCGGTTAATAAGGGTTACTTTGTTGTTCTGTCTTCCAGTTCTTTTCCTCTGTGATTCAGTTTTTCCTAGCTCCAGCTATGGGAGTGGCTGTTTAAGTCCGCAAGAACAAGGTGTTTTGTGCTTTCGACTTTTATTTTGTGAAGCTGCAGGGCTATGTGAAGCAGGAACTAAAGCAGAATCACGGCCCACTGAAGCAGGATTCCCCTTACAAGGAGACTACTGGATTGTATGACTACTGGTTTGATTGATTCTTCCTGTGGAGTACAGTTTCAACTTATAAGTTTCTTCTTGTTGCTGGTGTTCTAACCATCACCTAATTTTCTGTATTATACACTAAGAAAATACAACAAGACACCCAGGCTTTCAACTCCACAAAAGATAGTACAATACAACAACTTGAACATAACTTGGCAGTCTTCCGACCAAAACAAACTGGTCAACAATGAGAATTTCCACAAAGCCGATTTGTTGTAGTTTATCATCAGACAACACACATTTATTACAGAAATTCACAGCAACAAATGCCCGGCGTGAAATATCTACGCCACATGGGCAAGGAAAACCTTACAATGATTTATTCATACCAAAAACCATACTTACAGGCTTACCAAGGACTGCAGCCACACAGAAAAAACAAACTAAACTAATTCTGACAACAAGACTCGCTCTACCCCATTCTCGTTCGCCCCACACGTCCATCCAGTTCAAAGTTCCACATATAGACTGCCTAACGACCGGCTTTTTCACACGGACCTTTTTAACGACTTCTTTGCACACGTACTTTCCTAATGACGTAGTCTACGCAACACAATTATTAGCAATACACAAAAACTCTCTGAACAGAATGGCTATTCTGTTACAGAATATCTCCCCACCCCCTAAAGGTAGATATTTGGCCATCAAATATCTCCAACCAAACAAAAAAAAATTGCGAACTTGCACAGAAAACTCTCACAAACTGTGAGCGATAACAATGAATTTAAAGCTGAATATGCAGCTACAAAAAAAAAACTTCATGCACCCACAATTTGTACAAATTAAGTACGTGAAACATTTGTGGTGCAAACATAAATATACATATATTTACAACATTTTTAATACTGAGTTCTGTGAACTACACCATCTATTTCTACTGCCATAGAAATAGGATAGAAGCAAAGGATGAACTCCTTTTTCGAAGAACACTACCCAACTAGTGTCTATTGTGCTTTTCTTTAGAAATCCCTATAGATTTCAAACTATTCAGTAGAAGGAATCGCAGTTAATATGTTGATCACAACACGTTCTATGAACTGCTTCCTGCCATCTAGTTCCAATAGTGGGAACTTTTCCATAAGTGCTTTATGGAGATCTTTCATCGTGAACGTTTCTAAGTCCACGGTATCCATTATCTGCCCTATTGCCACAACGAGCTTACGATCGGAGACGTACAACTGATCAATCTCCGTATCGCAATCGGCACTAGGTGAGGTCTCTTCAGGGAAATAATCTTCACTGTGAGGACAGTGTTCCTTCTGAGACTGATGGCAGATATCGGCTCTCTTCCGTTTCTTCCGCCTATGCCGAGGTCGCAAGTCATCCACCGACATAGGAACTGCTGAGGCGGAAGCATCCACCTCCATATAGTGGTCTGAGGGAGGAGCTCTAGGGACCACTCTCTGCTGGGTTTCCTTCAGGTACCACGGTGGGAGCCTGGGAACAAAACGAGGAGGCGGCGGAAGAGAAAATCTCTGTCTAATGGGACGCGGCAAGTAAGATCTACAACGATCTTGCTGATATTGCCTCTGAAAGGTCCCACCAGGCAACGATACATTAATGGCGACGTCCTGAACCATAGGACACAATGTATTAGTCGCCCTCTCTACTCTCTCTTTCTACTCGCCAACGGAGTGCGGTAGGGTTTCCTGGAGATTGGCGGATGATCGCCTGTATCAATCTCCATCTGCACTGTCGAGGTATGCGATATCTCGGAATCAGTCAAGGCAAAGACATCCTTGTTCTGTGTCAACAACCTGGATATTATGTCCTTGTGCACTTCAGGGCACTGAACCTGTCGAACGATAGTCTCAGAACGACTGTCAGGTGTTGTCTCCTCAGTACCAGAAGCTTGCTGGATAGAGTCAACTGACTCCGTGAATGGTGTCAATTTTCCCAAAACACATCCACGTCTGAGCTCGATGTGTTTACTAGAATGATTAATTACTGTCAACACGGGATAGCGACAATGAGAATTTCCACAAAGCCGATTTGTTGTAGTTTATCATCAGACAACACACATTTATTACAGAAATTCACAGCAACAAATGCCCGGCGTGAAATATCTACGCCACATGGGCAAGGAAAACCTTACAATGATTTATTCATACCAAAAACCATACTTACAGGCTTACCAAGGACTGCAGCCACACAGAAAAAACAAACTAAACTAATTCTGACAACAAGACTCGCTCTACCCCATTCTCGTTCGCCCCACACGTCCATCCAGTTCAAAGTTCCACATATAGACTGCCTAACGACCGGCTTTTTCACACGGACCTTTTTAACGACTTCTTTGCACACGTACTTTCCTAATGACGTAGTCTACGCAACACAATTATTAGCAATACACAAAAACTCTCTGAACAGAATGGCTATTCTGTTACATATGGCAGGAAGGCTGTAGCAGTTGGTAAATTGCATGTCACCACTGGCTAGGAGGTGTTTCACTGTTAGATATTCCAGCTCGCCTTCTGTGGATCTGCTGGGATGGATATTTTGACTAGGGTCATTATTCCACCTTTTGGTCTATTCGGTCTGCCATGTCGAAAGCACTCGTAGCCTCGTATGGAAAACCTCTCTTAGACGTGTTTTTTGAATGCAGAGGACGTCTATGGCGTTTGTTTTGAGATAATCTTGCACTTCGATTTTCTCGTCTCGCAATCCCTCTGCATTCCATGGAACCACTGTGAGTACCGGACTGTTGTTTGCTGGCTCTGGCCTGCTTTTCTGATCCTTTCTGTACGTCGTGTGGGTTGTTCTCGTGGTTGGTTGTTTTGAGGCTTGGGATTCATCCCTTTTCCTTCCCGCTGGAGAAGACCCGGAATGGAGCCATGCCGGGAGATCGGATTGTATCAAGACCAGTGTTAGTTTCGTAAGTGCGTGTGTGTCCTGTTATACCCGGGTACTACGCCGCAGCCAACACACTCCGCCTTCGGCAGGCCGGGGGGTCCCGGAAAAGAGGGCTACATCGTACACGTGCTCGCGCTCCCGGTGCTCGACATTAGGTTACACTCCGTTCATTAGCGCTACAGCTTTGAATTATCCGTTAAACTTGGTTAGAATTTCACCACAAGAGTCTATTTTGGCGACGTCCTGTCAATCGCGTCTAGATAATATAACTAGATTATAATCCGTGTGTGAATTAAGTCCGAAATATCAAGAATTGTTTCATTAGTTCACAGCGTGTATTACTCCCGTCGCCATCTTGACCGAAACTCGCTATGCATATAAATATTTAAAACATTGTTAGTGAAAATAACAAGTCCACTTCATTGGACCTAACCGCTTTGTATGTGTCAAAAATGTCATGTTTGTTGTTTTATTAATATATTGTTCCTAAATATGTTTGTTCATGTCAGGGCACTGAACCTGTCGAACGATAGTCTCAGAACGACTGTCAGGTGTTGTCTCCTCAGTACCAGAAGCTTGCTGGATAGAGTCAACTGACTCCGTGAATGGTGTCAATTTTCCCAAAACACATCCACGTCTGAGCTCGATGTGTTTACTAGAATGATTAATTACTGTCAACACGGGATAGCGACAATGAGAATTTCCACAAAGCCGATTTGTTGTAGTTTATCATCAGACAACACACATTTATTACAGAAATTCACAGCAACAAATGCCCGGCGTGAAATATCTACGCCACATGGGCAAGGAAAACCTTACAATGATTTATTCATACCAAAAACCATACTTACAGGCTTACCAAGGACTGCAGCCACACAGAAAAAACAAACTAAACTAATTCTGACAACAAGACTCGCTCTACCCCATTCTCGTTCGCCCCACACGTCCATCCAGTTCAAAGTTCCACATATAGACTGCCTAACGACCGGCTTTTTCACACGGACCTTTTAACGACTTCTTTGCACACGTACTTTCCTAATGACGTAGTCTACGCAACACAATTATTAGCAATACACAAAAACTCTCTGAACAGAATGGCTATTCTGTTACATATGGCAGGAAGGCTGTAGCAGTTGGTAAATTGCATGTCACCACTGGCTAGGAGGTGTTTCACTGTTAGATATTCCAGCTCGCCTTCTGTGGATCTGCTGGGATGGATATTTTGACTAGGGTCATTATTCCACCTTTTGGTCTATTCGGTCTGCCATGTCGAAAGCACTCGTAGCCTCGTATGGAAAACCTCTCTTAGACGTGTTTTTTGAATGCAGAGGACGTCTATGGCGTTTGTTTTGAGATAATCTTGCACTTCGATTTTCTCGTCTCGCAATCCCTCTGCATTCCATGGAACCACTGTGAGTACCGGACTGTTGTTTGCTGGCTCTGGCCTGCTTTTCTGATCCTTTCTGTACGTCGTGTGGGTTGTTCTCGTGGTTGGTTGTTTTGAGGCTTGGGATTCATCCCTTTTCCTTCCCGCTGGAGAAGACCCGGAATGGAGCCATGCCGGGAGATCGGATTGTATCAAGACCAGTGTTAGTTTCGTAAGTGCGTGTGTGTCCTGTTATACCCGGGTACTACGCCGCAGCCAACACACTCCGCCTTCGGCAGGCCGGGGGGTCCCGGAAAAGAGGGCTACATCGTACACGTGCTCGCGCTCCTGGTGCTCGACATTAGGTTACACTCCGTTCATTAGCGCTACAGCTTTGAATTATCCGTTAAACTTGGTTAGAATTTCACCACAAGAGTCTATTTTGGCTACGTCCTGTCAATCGCGTCTAGATAATATAACTAGATTATAATCCGTGTGTGAATTAAGTCCGAAATATCAAGAATTGTTTCATTAGTTCACAGCGTATATTACCTCCGTCGCCATCTTGACCGAAACTCGCTATGCATATAAATATTTAAAACATTGTTAGTGAAAATAACAAGTCCACTTCATTGGACCTAACCGCTTTGTATGTGTCAAAAATGTCATGTTTGTTGTTTTATTAATATATTGTTCCTAAATATGTTTGTTCATGTCAGGACATGTCATATACCACGATATTAAAAGCCTCTGTGTTAAAAATGATTTGCCCTTCTCTGAATGTGTAGAGACTTTATTTTTCTTGCCAGTATTCCCCCTGGTGACGGAATAAATTAACTCTCTGTGTCAAATTGCTCTCACAAATCAAATAAACATTTTTAAGAAGGCGATCTTCTCCCCTGTTCATTACATCCCTTGGGGGACATTCTAATATTACGTCAGCTTCCGTAATTAGTAACTTTGGTAGTGAACTGCTTGTATCATTTCCCCCCCATCATTTTCCCTTATACTTGTGTGGTGTGAACTATTTGTATTATCTCCCCCCACATTTACCTTTATACTAGCGTGGTGTGAACTACTTGTATTATCTCACCCCACATTTACCTTTATACTAGCGTGGTGTGAACTACTTGTATTATCTCACCCCACATTTTCCCTTATATTAGTGTGGTTTGAACTGCTTGTATTGTCTCCCCCCATATTTTCCCTTATATTAGTGTGGTGTGAACTGCTTGTATCATCTCACCCCACATTTTCCCTTATGCTAGTGTGGTGTGAACTGCTTGTATTATCTCCTCCCACATTTTCCCTTATACACGTGTGGTGTGAACTGCTTGTATTATCTCCCCCCACATTTTCCCTTATACTAGTGTGGTGTGAACTGCTTGTATTGTCTCTTCCCACATTTTCCCTTATACTAGTGTGGTGTGAACTGCTTGTATTATCTCCTCCCATATTTTCCCTTATGCTAGTGTGGTGTGAACTGCTTGTATTATCTCCCCCCACATTTTCCCTTATACTAATGTGGTGTGAATTCCTTGTATTATCTCCCCCCCCCCCAAATATGCCCTTACACAAGTATGGTGTGAACTGCTTGTATTATCTCCCCCCACATTTTCCCTTATATTAGTATGGTGTGAACTGCTTGTATTATCTCCTCCCACATTTTCCCTTATACTAATGTGGTGTGAATTCCTTGTATTATCTCCCCCCCCCCCCCAAAATGCCCTTACACAAGTATGGTGTGAACTGCTTGTATTATCCTCCCACATTTTCCCTTATACTAATGTGGTGTGAATTCCTTGTATTATCTCCCCCCCCCCAAATATTCCCTTACACAAGTATGGTGTGAACTGCTTGTATTATCTCCTCCCACATTTTCCCTTATACTAGTGTGGTGTGAACTGCTTGTATTATCTCCTCCCACATTTTCCCTTATACTAGTGTGGTGTGAACTGCTTGTATTATCTCCTCCCACATTTTCCCTTATACTAGTGTGGTGTGAACTGCTTGTATTATCTCACCCCACATTTTCCCTTATGCTAGTGTGGTGTGAACTGCTTGTATTATCTCCTCCCACATTTTCCCTTATACAAGTGTGGTGTGAACTGCTTGTATCATCTCACCCCACATTTTCCCTTATACAAGTGGGTGTGAACTGCTTGTATTATCTCCTCCCACATTTTCCCTTATACAAGTGTGGTGTGAACTGCTTGTATTATCTCTCCCCACATTTTCCCTTATGCTAGTGTGGTGTGAACTGCTTGTATTATCTCCTCCCACATTTTCCCTTATACAAGTGTGGTGTGAACTGCTTGTATTATCTCACCCCACATTTTCCCTTATATTAGTATGGTGTGAACTACTTGTATTATCTCACCCCACATTTTCCCTTATATTAGTGCGGTGTGAACTGCTTGTATTATCTCACCCGACATTTTCCTTTATATTAGTGTGGAGTGAACTGTTGTATTATCTCCCCCCACATTTTCCCTTATACTAGTGTGGTGTGAACTGCTTGTATTATCTCACCCCATATTTTCTCTTATGCTAGTGGTGTGTGAACTGATGGCAGTGTCTGCTGTTTAATTTAATCTTAGATTCTGTACAGACATTCATTGTTCTTGTTTATTCGCATACAAGATCTCTCTGTCTCGTCCTCCCTCTCTCTATATATTTCTGTCTCTGTCTGTCTGTCTGTCTGTCTCTCTCTCATCCCTTTAGTGCCCGACACACACTTGGTTGCTAATATGAAAGAGATTTCAACTTTTTCCGATAAATAACTATTTTCTCGACTGTCTCCCTTGTCAGCCCCTTGTTTCCCAGCATTCTCTCTGCTGTAGTCCCCATGCCTCTTTTGGTCGTCCCATGTTTCTTTCGCCCTGTGGGGTCCACATGGAAGCTGTTTGTGGTAAGGAGTCTTTGTCATTCTCGTAATGTGGGCAAGCCATCGCCGCCTCCTTCTTTCAAACTATGCCGACAATGGTGTCTTGTCTGTCTCTCTTAGCAGGGTGTTATTACTTATCGTCGGTATACTCCTTTGTCCTCATATAGACACTTGGTTTAGAAGATGTTTGGTGTACGTTCGGCAGTCTGTGTCATTTCCAGCATTCGCCTCCATTTAGTAACGCACCTGAAACTTTGCTTCTGAATATTCGCATTTGGTTTTCTGGCTAATCATGTTTTGGATCTTCTGAAATGGTTGACTGCAGCCCAGGCTGGTCTGGGTTTAGTTGTTTCTTGTTCTGACATCTTTGCTACTGTCTTCATCTGTTGTCACTGTAGTACCGAGGTGGGTCAATTCCTCTGCTTCTTGAACTGGCCAATAAAACTGGATCAGTATGGCCTGTAGTTTTCACATAATTGCCAGTATCCTTTCGAAACTTTCTCTGTTATAAATTAATTTTAGCTTCACCTGTAACGACGAATAAGCATACGATAAGTCAGTCAGTCATTTGCATGTCCCTTGTGGAACTTTGCCTCCCTAACAGCTCTTCTGTGGGCCTCTCGGTTCAAAGCAAGATCCCCTGCTGCTGATGCATCCATTTGCAGATTATCAACGATGTCCTGCAGCCGTCTTCGCCTTGGTCTTCCTCTCTTTCTTTTTCCCATTATGTACCCTTCCAAGACGGTCTTCTCTAAATTCTCATGACGTCGAAGATATGTCCAAAATATTTAAATTTTCTGTTTATTCTTCTTTACTAGCCAGCCTTCTTCATTATTAAAAATATGATAAATAAACGATAAAATCCTTAAACATGACTTGCTATTTATAATGAATCATTATACATAAATTACTTTCCCTTTATCCTAAGCTGTCTGATTATTAGACCACGTGACAATAATTTCTCTTGAATAAGTTATAATGCATTTTGGAATGGATAATGACACGGTCGGCAGTTTGTATGTTTGTATGTGGGAGACAGACTTATCTGTTCTGTATTATGTAATATCAGATTTAATCAAGTTTGGTTTTTGAAAGTAGTATAAGTAGACAGACATGTTACACAGAGAACTAAATGCTTCATTTTTCGGCTGTTTTTAGTGTCTTTATCTGTTTGCTTGCTTCTTTGATTGTTTTTTTTGTGTTTGCATGCGATCCTTGAAAAAGGGGTTTTGCAGAAAAACTGGATTGTTGTATGCTTTTTGTTTATACGTGTTCTTCTTACTTTCTGCCATTCTTGCTCCTGCTTACATTCTTTTTTTAAAACTAAACCATACATCTCTGTCTAACTTTATTACTAGTTCCAGTTTTATCGCAGTCATCATTTCTCTTATCGCTCCTGAAAAGTAGCATCGGAAGCTCAGATGCATCAATCTAGTCGTCGCGTCCCAAAGCTAAGCAGCTGCAAGCTAGACAGATACTGCTCGATTTCTGTTAAACTGCAGAACGTCTGTACTTTAGTGTGGGGGACATAAAATAAAAAAAAAGAAAAAGCTCAGGCAGTCTATCACAGCCACTAGAACATCCATGATAGATATAGCATTGATCTTCCAGCGCAGCTCCACTGACCTATGAGCTGTGGGCTCTTTTCTGCTTCCTGCCAATTTCATATCCGAGTACATTCTGTGTCCATTCCTACCAGACAACGTTCTGCAGCTTCCTCTTAGACTACGACTTTAACACATGAGCGCTCGCGTTGTCCGTCAGAAGGCATTGCTGATATGAACTCTTTTTATGACATTGGTTTCGTCTACACCATTACTAGCTAATAACGGAGATACAATGATGGAAACTAAAAGGAAGACATCTATCACTCTTCAAAAAGTAAAACAGCTAAAGAATCTGTGGAGAGGAACAGAGAGAACTACAAAAATAAGATTTTTAAGGGCATGCATCTTTCCCATTGCAACATATGCCTGTGAGACCTAGACACTTAACAAAATAGCTGAGAAACACATACATGCCTTTGAATGTAAATGCTACAGAAGAGTTCTTCAAATATCATGGACACAAAAAGAACAAATATACCCATACTACAAGAACTTAATATTGAAGAAGGTTGGGTAGTAAAGAGGACTAAACAGAGAAAACGTAAATATTTTGGACACATTAAACATCATGAGAATTTAGAGAAGAAATTCTTGGAAAGGTACATAAAGGTAAAAAGAAAAAGAGGAAGACCAAGGCGAAGATGGCTGCAAAACATCGTTGATGATCTGCAAATGGATCCATCAGCAGCAGGCCATCTTGCTTACAACCGAGAGGCCTACAGGAGCACTGACCATTCATTTGCATGTCCCTTGCGGAACTTTGCCTACCTAATAATGAGAGCTGTTAGGGAGGCAAAGTTCCGCAAGGGACATGCAAATGACTAACTGACACCATTCTCGGGTCTAAAGATTACAAGTACTATCTGTGCTCGAAACACTGAAGCATGTAATGTTACGTAATGTATACTCACCACAGATGTTTTCTCATTATGTCAGACCTTTCTTACTCTCTGCTATCTTACATCTTACATTCTTCCCGTGCCGTTACACGTCACATAGGGCTCGCATAGTAGTTCGCCAAGTTTTCCTGTTTCGGCGAGCTTTTCAACCTCATCAAGGGATTTTATTCCCACTAATTTGGCCTCTCAACAATGCCCTCTTTAGACAGAGAAATAACTACACAACTTTGTATACCAGGCTTTCTCAACCTTTTTACTCCCACGAAACCTTGGAATTCTTTTTCATGGCAGCTTTATATGGCCCCCGAATACAACATAGCAATTCTAATAAAGTCACTAGTGTAAGCAGAAAAGAAGGGACAAAAACTGTTTTTCCCTTCAGTTTATCCAGCAAAAACAGGAGACAGCAAAACTTTATATAACATACAAAATAGGCTAACAGATACTATTACATCTAAAGAAAGACCAATCCTTAGCAAAACTAAAACCCATTTAACATCAAATAAAGACCAAAAGCAAAGATGGGCTGAACACTTCCAAGAAATACTTAATCGACCACACCAAAAAGAACTATTAAACCGTGAAACCGACTTCCCAGCCCCACAACTAAATGTCAACCTAGATGAAATTACACTGCATTAAATTGAAACAGCAGTGAATTTAATGGCTAACAACAAAGCTGCAGGTGAAGATGAAATAACACTCGAAATGTTAAAAGCTATCAATTGTGACAACATGAGACAACTACAGAGAATGTTTAATAAGATTTGGAAAGAAGAAAAGGTCCCTTCTAAATGGAAAAAGGGAATCATTGTTAAAATGCCAAAAAGGTAACCTTAGTGACTGTAACACTTGGAGAGGAGTAACCTCAGTTGTGTCAAAAGTATTTTGCAAGGTCATTTTGAATAGACTTAAAGATATAGTGGCTACAGCAATGAGAGAAGATAAAGCAGGATTTCTAAAAGGGAGAAGTTGTCTCGACCAGATCTTTACTCTAAGAATAATACTTGAAGAACATATTGAAAAGCAGAAACCACTAATACTGAACTTCATAGACTTTTTAAAAAGGCATTTGATAGCATACACAGAGATTCATTGTGGAGAATTTAAAGTCTATATGGAATACCATCTAAAATTGTCAACATCATTAAGGACTTATACAATGGATATGTTTGTGCAGTCAAAACAGAAGAAGGGATGAGTGAATGGTTCCAGATTGAAACAGGTTTGAAACAATGAAGTATACTGTCTCCTTTGCGTTTTGGAATTACAATAGACTTCATAATGAAAAAATGCTGCACAGGTAACACAGGTATTGACTGGGTACATGAGACCCAACTAGAAGATCTTGATTTTGCTGGCAACATAACTCTTATCAGTAACAATGTGAATTCCATGCAAGAAAAAACAGATAGCCTGTCTTCACTGGCTAGCAAAATAGGACTCGAAATTAACAAGGACAAAACAAAAATAATGAAACTTCCCATTAATCAAAATGGAAGAATTCACATAGAAGGGACAGATATTGAAGAAGTCAATCAATTTGCATACCTTGGCAGCTACATAGACCAGGATGGTGACACCAGAAAGGAAGTTAGGATTAGAATTGCAAAAGCAGTATCGATCTTCAAGAATCTTGAGAACATATGACATTCAAAAGCTATAAGCACAAAAACCAAGTTAAGACTATTCAATTCAAATGTAATATCCACCCCCTTATTTATGCATGTGAAAGTTGGAAATCAACTAAAAAAATAGACAAGAAATTAGACTCTTTTGAAAACAAATGTCTAAGGAAAATATTTGGTATAAAGTGGAACGAATTCAAGAACAATGCAGAGATAAGACAGATGACTGAACAACAACCAGTCTCATGGGTGATCAGGAAAAGAAGATGGACATATATTGGTCACGTGATGAGAAGAAACAGTCAGTGAATCCCAAAACAAGCTATAAAATGGAACACAACAGGCCAAAGAAAAAGAGGCAGACAGCGTGAAACTCTGAAGAGGACATTGTTAAGAGAAGCCAAATTAATAGGCATAAAATCCCTTGATGAGGTTGAAAGACTCACCGAAGACAGGAAAAATTGGCGAACTACCTTGCGAGCCCTATGTGACGTTTAACGGCACGGGAAGGATATAAAATATAAAATATAAGATATAATATATATCCATTATACCACAGCCGCTGCAAAGAACAATAAATGTATAGTATAGAAAATGTTGATCAGATATCTCTCTCTCTGAACCTTAAGTGCCCAGGGCACATGGGGCTTCCACAAGGGTTTTCCACAAATGCCTGTCTTTCGCCTTTTTTCTGCTCTTGCCCAGGTGAGCCCTCTATTGCTCAACATCCTTTCTGTTGTTCTTCTCCATGTCTCTTTTGGTCTACCCTTACTTCTGCTTCCGGTATATGGCATGTGCACGAGTAGACATTTTCGTTGTGTAGAACTAAAAAAAATGACTTTCTGACCAACTTAGACCGGATAAAGACATAAACATGTAACTAAACTCCTGGACCAGATAAAGACATAAGCATGTAACTAAACCCCTGGACCAAATAAAGACATAAGCATGTAACTAAACCCCTGGACCAGATAAAGGCATAAGCATGTAACTAAACCCCTGGACCAGATAAAGACATAAGCATGTAGCTAAACCCCTAGGGTTCCGCGAGAAGTGCCTGGGAGGGATTTTTCAATTACGATTTCTGATGGGTCCTTGCAGATCCGCCACAGTACCCTGAAGTTTCGCGATACCTGGGTTGACACACCCTGCTTTAGACCATCAGAGAAATCTCCTTTCTCTCTCTCCCCAAAAAAGTGTCTCAATTACTCCTGACATTAAGAAAAGGGAGGGGGAAGAGAAGGGTTAAAAAAAAGGGGAGGGGTGTGAATGGGAAATCTCTAGGCCGTGACCTCCACAGATGTGTAAGGTGCCGCCCCCTTTTCTGCCAGGTCACATCCTCAAGGCCCCCCCCCGCCCCACTCAATGTGGTACTGCTACAGTGGTATATTAAACTAGGATATGCACCACACAATTAACACCTTCAGCTAGCGAACCAATTTATGTACCAAAATGAAGGAGTACGTTTATGACTCAGTTGGCTGCATTATTTTCTCAGCTTTTAATGTAATGGGCGAGTTTCGTGTAGGGTCACAAGTTTTCTCAAAATCGAGTTTGAAAAGTTCTAAAAAAACAAGATATTACTACCAGCCCTCCCTATTGCTCCCTTTTCTTCCACTGTCTCCCCCCTCCTACTTCTCCCTCCCTCCTACTGTTTCCTTTTCTTTCACCCCAAAAGACCCTTCGGTCCTTTTCAACGCCCGCAGGGGAAAGTTATACCCCACTATGGGAAACACTGTCTTATGAAACATATACCCCACTATGGGAAACATTGTCTTATGAAACATATACCCCACTATGGGAAACACTGTCTTATGAAACATATACCCCACTGTGGGAAACATTGTCTTATGAAACAAACTCCCGCTATATTTTGGTTTCATGGTCAGATTGTCTACATATTTCTGTCACATAAATGGGATTTCACGAGCTGCTCGACTGGCCTGTAAGTGAGATGATACCATTACACGATGTAACGGGTAGCTAAAGCACAGAGGGACATCATGTTTAAAAACTAGCATGTACCCGGACTACCTTACCCCTATTGTCAACCGGAAAAAAAGCACTTATCTGAGGCTAGTTTCTTCGTGGAAGGAGGTAATAAATTTCCATTTTGTTTTAATCGTACAAGAAAGATTATCTCCCTTTACTGTGCGAAAAAGTTCCTTCCCTTATGCTGAAAGTCCCAACGACACAGCGGGAATTCCTTAGCACATTGTTACACTGGCAAAAGTAAGCTTTTTTTTTTTTTAACACAAAACTCCTCTGGCGAAAGTGGACCTTTTTTCTAAGCTTTCGTTTTTTCGCTGCCACAGTACGGCTGGTTCCTGTAATGAAGAATGAGCTAGCTACCCCGTGTACTAATACAACAGAAAACTAATTTCTTTCTTGTTCTGTTTGTTAGTTTTGATCTTATGCTCTCCACTCTCATTCTAAAAACTCATCCACGCAACGACTCAAGTAACTACGTGTCTGATGATGAAGCAGAAGAAGCGTTTAATCAAAGCAGGAAATAACAGTACAATAAACCTCACTGGTTAAATTCTTACCCAGAAAATTTAGCATTCATGTCACAAATAATTAAGTAATAGATTATGTAACAGTAGTAATTTTTTTTTACAAATGCATTAAAGAAAATTCTTCACCGACAAACTTACTATTAAAATCTAACTCAATAATTTTCCTAGGCTGTATTTAAAGTAACAAAAATGTTTGATTTTGATAAGATTGGCCTAATAGTTCACTGTTAAAAGTTCAACGCAAATTTTTGTGTCATTATTCTGAACTTCGACTACGAGAGTGATATACTGACAGCACACACAAAACCACGAATCCGGGTAGATGTCTTCAATCCAGTCTCCCCAATGTAAGATCTATTTTACTAACACAGCTCGAATAGTTTCTGGTGCTCTGAATGTAGAACTTTATAATTCCCTATGCTAACTTTGGAAGAGAACCTTCTTTTTTTAGTATTAAATTTAGACATTTTTAATCTGCTTATGACGCTAGAACAATGTTTCTCTTGCTACTAAACCAAGCCATTGTCTTCAAGTCTTGTTTGCTGTACAGAACACGGCTGTCAAGGTTGCTACTTCTCTTCCTGCCATTTTTGTTACTGCTTCTTTTACTGACTTGTACTTTTCTGTTAGAGATTACCTCCTTGTCACTGGTGTTTACTTGTGTTGGCTGTTAATCTCCTTGATTCCTAATCTCAATGTTATACTCTACTCTGTCTGTTATAATCAATGTTATACTCTCGTTGTCTGTTATAATCAGTGTTATACTTTTCTCTGTTATAGTCAATGTTATACTCTTCTCTGTCTGTTATAGTCAATGTTATACTCTTCTCTGTCTGACATTAAGAAAAGGGAGGGGGAAGAGAAGGGTTAAAAAAAGGGGGGGGGGTGTGAATGGGAAATCTCTAGGCCGTGACCTCCACAGATGTGTAAGGTGCCGCCCCCTTTTCTGCCAGGTCACATCCTCAAGGCCCCCCCCCCGCCCCACTCAATGTGGTACTGCTACAGTGGTATATTAAACTAGGATATGCACCACACAATTAACACCTTCAGCTAGCGAACCAATTTATGTACCAAAATGAAGGAGTACGTTTATGACTCAGTTGGCTGCATTATTTTCTCAGCTTTTAATGTAATGGGCGAGTTTCGTGTAGGGTCACAAGTTTTCTCAAAATCGAGTTTGAAAAGTTCTAAAAAAACAAGATATTACTACCAGCCCTCCCTATTGCTCCCTTTTCTTCCACTGTCTCCCCCCTCCTACTTCTCCCTCCCTCCTACTGTTTCCTTTTCTTTCACCCCAAAAGACCCTTCGGTCCTTTTCAACGCCCGCAGGGGAAAGTTATACCCCACTATGGGAAACACTGTCTTATGAAACATATACCCCACTATGGGAAACATTGTCTTATGAAACATATACCCCACTATGGGAAACAATGTCTTATGAAACATATACCCCACTATGGGAAACATTGTCTTATGAAACAAACTCCCGCTATATTTTGGTTTCATGGTCAGATTGCCTACATATTTCTGTCACATAAATGGGATTTCACGAGCTGCTCGACTGGCCTGTAAGTGAGATGATACCATTACACGATGTAACGGGTAGCTAAAGCACAGAGGGACATCATGTTTAAAAACTAGCATGTACCCGGACTACCTTACCCCTACTGTCAACCGGAAAAAAGCACTTATCTGAGGCTAGTTTCTTCGTGAAAGGAGGTAATAAATGTCCATTTTGTTTTAATCGTACAAGAAAGATTATCTCCCTTTACTGTGCGAAAAAGTTCCTTCCCTTATGCTGAAAGTCCCAACGACACAGCGGGAATTCCTTAGCACATTGTTACACTGGCAAAAGTAAGCTTTTTTTTTTTTTAACACAAAACTCCTCTGGCGAAAGTGGACCTTTTTTCTAAGCTTTCGTTTTTTCGCTGCCACAGTACGGCTGGTTCCTGTAATGAAGAATGAGCTAGCTACCCCGTGTACTAATACAACAGAAAACTAATTTCTTTCTCGTTCTGTTTGTTAGTTTTGATCTTATGCTCTCCACTCTCATTCTAAAAACTCATCCACGCAACGACTCAAGTAACTACGTGTCTGATGATGAAGCAGAAGAAGCGTTTAATCAAAGCAGGAAATAACAGTACAATAAACCTCACTGGTTAAATTCTTACCCAGAAAATTTAGCATTCATGTCACAAATAATTAAGTAATAGATTATGTAACAGTAGTAATTTTTTTTTACAAATGCATTAAAGAAAATTCTTCACCGACAAACTTACTATTAAAATCTAACTCAATAATTTTCCTAGGCTGTATTTAAAGTAACAAAAATGTTTGATTTTGATAAGATTGGCCTAATAGTTCACTGTTAAAAGTTCAACGCAAATTTTTGTGTCATTATTCTGAACTTCGACTACGAGAGTGATATACTGACAGCACACACAAAACCACGAATCAGGGTAGACGTCTTCAATCCAGTCTCCCCAACGTAAGATCTATTTTACTAACACAATTCGAATAGTTTCTGGTGCTCTGAATGTAGAACTTTATAATTCCCTATGCTAACTTTGGAACAGAACCTTCTTTTTTTAGTATTAAATTTAGACATTTTTAATCTGCTTATGACGCTAGAACAATGTTTCTCTTGCTACTAAACCAAGCCATTGTCTTCAAGTCTTGTTTGCTGTACAGAACACGGCTGTCAAGGTTGCTACTTCTCTTCCTGCCATTTTTGTTACTGCTTCTTTAACTGACTTGTACTTTTCTGTTAGAGATTACCTCCTTGTCACTGGTGTTTACTTGTGTTGGCTGTTAATCTCCTTGATTCCTAATCTCAATGTTATACTCTACTCTGTCTGTTATAGTCAATGTTATACTCTCGCTGTCTGTTATAATCAGTGTTATACTTTTCTCTGTTATAATCAATGTTATACTCTTCTCTGTCTGTTATAGTCAATGTTATACTCTTCTCTGTCTGTTGTAATCAATGTTATACTCTTGTCTGTCTGTTATAGTCAATGTTATACTCTTCTCTGTCTGTTATAGTCAATGTTATACTCTTCTCTGGCTGTTGTAATCAATGTTATACTCTTGCTGTCTGTTATACGAGTAATCGCTGTTGTACTCTTGCTTTATGTTGTAATCATTGTTATACTTTGTCTGTTATAAACTTGTTGCCTGTTATAATCTTATTGCTCTAGCTGACTGCTACATTCACTGAGTCCTACTCTCAGTGGCTGTTATTCTTTTGACGTTGAAAATTGTTACTCTTGACCTAGTGTTACTAATTCTATGTTTTTCTGTGCTTGAGTGTGTTTCATATTCTTAACTGTACTTACTACAAGTTCCCACTACTTATCCCTGCTGTCTCTATATTTATCCGTATACATTTTATAACTATAATTTCTACTGCACTATCCACATACTTGCTACTCATATTACTCCTTTATTTATCAGCACTTTATCATATTTTACTGCTGAACTAACGACCATCTGTAGATACATTTTATCGACAAGCATTATTTAGTAAATTAACAAAAATTCAGAATGTAAAAATAGACATCAATTATTGTATTTGATTTTTTTTAAAAATTATTGGCAAACAATAAAGACAAATGATGATTTTAATTTAAATCACGAGATTGCATATTAAGTTTCTTGAATACAGCAAAGATTTCATTTCAAGCGACAGGAAGAATAAGGGAAATAACACATTTATTTCAGTGGATGCTTTCGTTATCCTTTAAGACCGTTATCCTTTCAGTTGTCCGTTACAATATGGGCACCAGAACTAAGCGTCACGCCCGGTAATGACCCCGCACTTCTCCTCCTGCGTCCGGTGGGGCAGGCAGTGTCACAGGTGGTGGCCCGGCAGTCACTGACAGAACAGTGGATGTAGACCAGGTTGTTGTGGTTGACAGATCCTGAGAAGTGGAAGGCCTGGACGCTGAACCGGAAGCGATCTATGCCAGGTGTAGGCCTCACGTGAACCGCAGGACTAACAGAGCATCTGAAAATATACGTAACTGCGTTAAGACGCGATAACTAGTGCTTCCAGCGTTGTCTCCCGTGAAAATAGTTTGTAAAAGACCCAACAAAAGACCTGAAAAAAGAGAGAAAGGAGCGACAAGATTAAAAATTAATTAGATCTGAATGACACTACACAGGTAACCACCGCTGGCTCGTACGTCATCAGAAGCTGCCAGGTTATGTCTTGACCACCGAATCAGCAGATGAAACCAGGCATTAGCTAAAGCCGTGGTACCGGACAGGTGAACAAACGAACGAACGAACATACTTTATTTTCAAAGGGTTAAGAATTGGGCACGCAGGCACGTCTGATATTCTGCCCTTCATCATACAGCTTTCACTCACTCACAGTCATTCAGCATTTGTTAATGAGAAAAATAATCATGAAACACATTAAACGATTACATAAATAAATTATAAACTTATCTCATGTCCATACACTCTACACTGAGGTGAGCCATAAGTTTGTGGTGAAATGAGTTCAAGTACATCAGTCAACTGAAAAGACTGCAAAATAATTTACCGCTGGCCGATTTCTGGGAAATATTTTGACGACTAATAGTAGGTTGTGTGGAGTTTTGGCAGAAACGCCAGATGCTAACGAGATTTTATATCTGAAAACAAGGATATCATAATAAGCCAAACTGCTTTTTAAAATAACATTCTGAAGAAGTTAACAAGCACCTATGTTTTCATCTCATATCTGGACATCTTTGTTAAACGAGTCGGATAAAAAAATTGTTACATAAAGAAACGAAATACGAAATTATATTTCAGCACGGCGTTTAATCAGACAGATGTGGACAGTTAATCTGACAGACGTGGCCAGTTTATCTGACAGATGTGAGAAGTTAATCTGACAGATGTGAGCAGTTAATCTGACAGATGTGGCCAGTTAATCTGACAGACGTGGCCAGTTTATCTGACAGACGTGGCCAGTTAATCTGACAGATGTGAGAAGTTAATCAGACAGACTTGGCCAGTTAATCTGACAGATGTGAGCAATTAATCTGACAGATGTGAGCAGTTAATCTGACAGATGTGGCCAGTTAATCTGAAAGCTGTGAGCAATTAATCTGACAGATGTGGCCAGTTAATCTGACAGACATGGCCAGTTAATCTGACAGACTTGGCCAGTTAATCTGAAAGACTTGGTCAGTTAATCTGACAGACTTGGCCAGTTAATCTGACAGACTTGGCCAGTTAATCTGACAGACTTGGCCAGTTAATCTGACAGACTTGGCCAGTTAACCTGACAGACGTGGCCAGTTAATCTGACAGATATGAGCAGTTAATCTGACAGACGTGGGCAGTTAATCTTAAGATGTGGCCAGTTAATCAGACAGAAATAGCCAGTTAATCTGACAGATGTGGCCAGTTTATCTGACAGATATGGCCAGTTAATTTGACAGATATGAGCAGTTAATCTGACAGACGTGGGCAGTTAATCTGACAGATGTGGCCAGTTAATCTGACAAACGTGGCCAGTTAATCTGACAGATGTGGCCATTTAATGTGACAGAATGGCCAGTTAATTAGACAGATGTGGCCAGTTAATGTGACAGATGTGGCCAGTTAATCAGACAGATGTGGTCAATCTAGACAGAAGAAAACAATGAAGAAGCGATGACAAGAAAAATGTCCAAACCAGACCCGAAAATGTCTATTGACAAATTCATGACGAGCTACAGAAAGTTGCAAGATGATTGTTTAGTCCGCAGCAAAGACAATCATTTATCTGCGTAATCATTGATCGATGCCCTTCATTCCGGGCATTCTTATAGAGATATTGTACTATTGTAAGAATATGAGAAGAGAGCAACGATGGATTACTTGGTATTATCACATGTGATTTATCCATGATTACCAATATGAAAGACGACTTTGCTCAAGAATGTAACAGAATAGGCTGAGATCATTAATGATCGATTTTTATAGTACAAGAGAAGTAATTAATTGTAAAATGTGTGGTGGTTTGTTCAGTCCCTTGGTTAAATATTGATTTTTTTTACTCAGCTCAAGTTGCATGTGAGAAGAAAGTTTAGCATCAACAGGTAGTCTTGGCTGGTATGTAAAGCTCCATGAAGAATTTGTAGTAGGTTGTCTGTTTGTTTAAACAGCAGACAAATAGTAGTCACAGACTGGTAGCTTCACGGGATGTTTGTGCAAGGTAGGTTTCTTCTTCTTCTTCTTCTTCTTCAGCTTTCCGAGCCATTAAGACTCATTGCTGCAAATAACATTCGCCTCTATTCCTCTCTATTCTTAATCTTCTCTCCCCAGTTGGTGACACCAGTTTCTTTTATATCCTCTTCTATGTTTTCTTTCCATCTCTGCCTTGGTCTACCCCTTGGTCTTGTTTCCCTCATCTCTTGTGCATACATCATTTTCGTTTGTCTGCTCTCTTCCATTCTTTCTACATGCCCTAGCCAGTGTAGTCTGTTCAGTTTCAAGACATTTATAATTCGTTGGGATTTAAATAAGCTGTTCAGTTCAGTGTTCTTTCTAGCTCTCCATTCTCCACTGTTGGTATCTTTTATCGGCCCGAAAATTTTTCTTAGGATCTTGTTCTCAAAGGTCTGCACAATTTGTTCATCTTTCTCTGCTGTACTCCACGTTTCTGATCCATACATGACGGCTGGTCTTATTATAGTTTTGTAGATTGTTATTTTGGTGTTTTGGGACCGGATTTTGGATTTTAAAAGATGTTGCAAGGCAAAGTATGTTCCCTATCTGTACTCTGATTCTAATTTCCTCGCGTACTATGCTGCTTCTGTTGAAGGTTGTGCCTAGATATTTGTATATTTCTGCTTTTCTAATAATCATCTCTCCAACATTTATATAATCTGGATCATTCTGCTTCTGGTCTCTTGATATCTGTGTATAGTCTGTCTTATCTTGGTTAATGGTCAAGCCCACTTTTAGTGCTACATCTCTCAGGTGTATGCTGGTATTGATGACTTCTTGCATAGTTTCCCTCACCAGGTCGAAGTCATCAGCATTATCCTAGTATTTTAGCTTGTTGTTCTGTACTGCTTTCTTCTTTCGCTTTTCTGATTACCTTTTCTAGTACTAGGTCGAATAGCAATGGAGATAATGTATCAATCAATCAAAGTGCCGTGCCGTGTGGCGTAGGTGATCACTTCTCTCCACAATTCCCTGTCTTTAGACTTGATTATGAGATCCCCCGGTGACTTTCTTGCTATCCACACTGACAGCCCATCCAGTAACTTCTCTCTCTGTCTTCCTTTGTCTCTTCTTCCCTTAAATTTTCCAGTTGCTACAATGTATTCCAATTTTCCTCTTCTCAGAAAATGTCCTACAAATCTCACTTGTCTGCCTGTGATCTTTGCTGTAATTTGCCTTTTAACTCCAGCCTCTCTTAAGACTTCTTCGTCGGTTTTCTTAGCTGTCCATGGTACCTTCAACATCCTTCTTATGAACCACATTTCCATAGCCTCCATAAGTGTGATAATGTATAACCTTATTTTAAACCAGTTCTTGTAGGGAAGGGTTCTGGCTTTCTTCCTTTATATATTACTGTATTTTGTGTATCCTCCATACATATTCTGGTCAGATTGATTAATTTATTAGGTATCTCAAATTCTTTCATAATTTTCTGTAACCTGCTCCTATCGATGGTGTCACAGGCTTTCTTGAAGTCAGTGAAGATATTATGCACTTCTTTTCCATATTCCCAGTACTTTTCTGCTCTGTAAGGTAGCTTTAGCTCATAGAAATAAGGAATTCACGGGATATTACTTTTTTAGGGTAGATTTTTTTTAGGAAGGGTGGGTGAAGTTACTGTCCACAACACAAAAAGGAATGGAAAAACTAATTATGTCAGTCCGCAAGAACAGCGAAGAGCAGAACCTCTATCTTAATGCAAAGAAAACTAAATTGATGACAACTGACAAAACAAACAAGGCAACTGAAATATGTATCAATGAGGAAAAACTGGAAGAAGTGGAGAGTTTTCAATATCTTGGATCACTACTAACTAATAATGGAGATACAATGAGGGAAATTAAAAAGAAGACATCTATCGCTCTTCAGAAAGTAAAACAAATAAAGAATCTGTGGAGAGGAGCAGACAGAACCACAAAAATAAGATTTTTAAGGGCATGCATCTTTCCAATCGCAACATATGCCTGTGAGACCTGGACACTTAACAAAACAGCTGAGAAACACATAAATGCCTTTGAATGTAAATGCTACAGAAGAGTTCTCCAAATATCGTGGACACAAAAAAGAACAAATATATCTATACTACAAGAGCTTAATATTGAAGAAGGCTGGCTAGTGAAGAGGATTAAAGAGAGAAAACTTAAATATTTTGGACACATTAAACATCATGATAATTTAGAGAAGACCGTATTGGAAGGATACATAATGGGAAAAAGAAAAAGAGGAAGACCAAGACGAAGATGGCTGCAAGACATCGTTGACGATCTGGAAATGGATGCAACAGCAGCAGGCCATCTTGCTCACAACCGAGAGGCCTACAGGAGTGCTGTTTGGGAGGCAAAGTTCCGCAAGGGACATGCAAATGAATGAATGAATGGGTGAAGTTAAGAGGGAGGTTTAACCAGTTGATTTTTGTCAAGGATTATTCTTCTGTGAGCTTTTAGAGCAGTCAGTAGCAGTTTTATACGAGATCAGTCATTTCTTAGTTCGGGTGTATTAATGCTTTTGTTGTGCTTTTTAGGGCAAGGTTTTATATATTATTTTGGAGATGTTACACATTCCAGAATTTGCAGCCAGTACTTTCTTGTAACTTCCTTATGGTAGAATGTTCTTCCTTATGGCATGAACTGCGTGCCCGGGAAGTTTTCATCTTACATGTTTTGTCACTGCCGTGTGACGGCAGTTCTTTCCTCGTCGTCATTTCCATCATCCTCATCTTTCGCATCAATAAATTTCATGTCTATGAAATTTGAACTACACTCTTTGGCTGTTCCTAACGACCTCTGTTACTGTTGCGAAGTAATCTTGTGAAGTAATCTTGTGAAGTAATCTTGTGAAGTAATCTTGTGAAGTAAGCTTGCGAAGTAAGCTTGCGAAGTAATCTTGTGAAGTAATCTTGTGAAGTAATCTTGTGAAGTAAGCTTGCAAAGTAAGCTTGCGAAGTAATCTTGTGAAGTAATCTTGTGAAGTAATCTTGTGAAGTAATCTTGTGAAGTAAGCTTGCAAAGTAAGCTTGCGAAGTGAAGCCTAGATGTACCATTGTTGTCCAGTGGGAAGAAGAAGAGTTAGTTGAGTTAGTTGATCCTCTTGGGCCAAAGGTGGCGCATAGGACGGAGGACAAGGCTCTCCATGTCTGGCTATTCCTTGCTACTTGCTTTAGATCTTCGGGGTTTCTGATGAGCACTGTTGAACACTCCTTGGTGATAACTCTTTTTAGTGTGTCTTTGGGTCTTCCCTGGTTTTTTGTACCCCCTGGTGACCACGTAAATGCTTGGTGTGTGAGTCGTTTTTCGTCCATTCTAAGTACGTGGCCGATGTAGTTCCAGCGACGTCTTCTGATAAAGTTTGATACGTAGTCTTGTTTAGTTTCTTGTCTTATTGATGTAACCGATCTGAAATCGTGCCAACAGATATTTAGCAGTCTTCGAATGCACTTATTTTCAAAAGCATCTAGTCTCTTTTCCACTGCTGGGGATGTTATCCAACTCTCGCAACCATAGGTTATCCATTAGTTATAACCATAGGTTGTTATAGAAACGGAATTCAGGCTCTAAATGTTAAGAAGGAGAGTGCCTGTGTGTAAATGTTCTCTGGGTATATTGCAGAACTCAAATTGAAGACTCTTAGGTTAGTTTGTTAAACTTGTTCCGGAGAGAGTTAACTAACTACCAGATCTGGACACTTTGAGACAAGAGTAGCTTCTAGCTGTAGAGCAAGGATTCTTCTTCTTCACATATAAAGATATGTTTTTTCCTCTCCAGTTAAGTAAGAAAGTAGGCACACGCCTTTAAGAGGAGGAATACATACCAGAAAGAAGGATAACCTACGCATTCCTAAATTACTTGAAAACAATCAAGTATGGCCTATTCAAATAATGGATAACTAACCAACGTGAAGGTAATGAAAATGTGATAACAGGGGGACCTAAATGAAGATAAAGGATAACTTGTACAAACTTAAAGACGTACCCATTCGTTATTAGCAGGTAGCTGGAAGGATCGTTGGGATCAGGTGAAGGGGTGGCTTTGCACTCATTGACCTTTATCCCAGAGCTGGTTGTAAGACTGTTTAGTAAGGCGAGTTCAAGGAAAAGTTCTCTGTTTAATGGAACCTGTTTGTTACAAACATAAGAGCTAGGATGTTATTCCTTACAATTTTTATGTTTGCTTCATGTACCTGTGTTAAATTGTAGTTTTAACTGTAATGACTCAAGATTGAAAATAAAAAGCAAAATTAGCCTTATTGGTATAACATTTGACAGTAACCAAATAACTTATTGCTATAATAGTAGTAATAGCAGTAGTAGTGTTTCTGAGGATGTAGTAGTTGCAATTGCAGAAATAATTATTAGTAGTTGCTGGACCAGTAAATATGGTACTTTTTCTTTTTATTCATTCTCACTGAAATTGCGACCTGGCGTTCTTTGCAACCGATGCTGTCAGGATGTTGAGGCACAGAAGTATGTCGGCTTGTCAGCGTGTTATGGAAGCTTTTTTTCAGTCCGTGACTGAATATATAATAAGAGAGAAATGCAGGGAGTTTAATGTGAATCTATATTTAGTCTTTATAGATTACTCAAAGGCATTTGATTGTGTACAACACCAGAAACTTTGGGAAATAATGGGAAAAAATGGGTTTTCCAACACATTTGATACAATTAACATCACTGCTGTATCTAGACCAGCAAGCAGCAGTACGAATAAATGGTGAAACAACATCCAAATATCGTGGACACATTAAACGTCATGATAATCTAGAGAAGATCGTCTTAGAAGGGTACATAATGGGAAAAAGAAAGGGAGGAAGACCAAGGCGAAGATAGGTGCAAGACATCGTTGATGATCTGCAAATGGATGCAGCAGCAGCAGGCCATCTTTCTCACAAGCGAGAGGCCTACAGGAGTGCTGTTAGGGAGGCAAAGTTCCGCAAGGGACATGCAAATGAATGAATGATGACTGCGGCTAAATACCAGAATTCACCACCATGGTGGCTACAGCGATACCTAACTGGTTTATGTAGTGCTATACAAATATTTTGGACACATATCATAAGAAATAACACACTGATGGCAGGTGAAGGCAATATCGTCGGTTATTGAGGACAGACGACGGTGATGACTGGGGCATGTACTCCGGATGACTGGTAGCTCATTACTAAAACAGCACTATAAAGGACACCACAGGGAAACAGGAATAAAGGTAGACCAAAGGAGATATGGAGAAGAACAGCAGAAAGGATGTTGAGTAATAGAAGATTCACCTGGCCAAGAACGGGAAAAAAGGCGAAGGTCAGGCTTTTGTGGAGAACCCTTGCCGAAGTGCACTTGGGCACTTAAAAGGTTCAGAGAGAGAGAGAGAGAGAGAGAGAGGGTGGGAGAGAGAGAGCAAAAGGTTGCCGATTAAGTCTCTCGTAGAAAAGTTGCTCTCCCATGGCTTAGAACCATTTAAATACCCTTTGGTGAAGAACTGACTGTTTAACTTTCATGTGTTATATGAAACTCTAACCTTAAAGTTAATCGCTGATGTCATGTTTATTTGTTTAATAATTCCGATAATTTGTTGCATAGGAAACAGTAACAATAATATGAACATTTAAGGTAACCATAGATGACACAATGATGCTGTGACTGGTAGGTTACCGTTACTGGGTACTGGGTTATCTCATCTTGATACTGGTCAGATGTGAACTCCCTCATTTCAAAGTTTGCCGATCCATACCCCCTTTCTTTGACCGGGTCGATCGTGACTGCCTGTTGGAGAGAACATTTGTTTGAAATAGGTGAGTTCGTGAGTGATTTACTGAACTAGTAGTAGTGTGAGCTGAACTAGTACGAGTGTGAGCTGAACTAGTACGAGTGTGAGCTGAACTAGTACGAGTGTGAGCTGAACTAGTAGGAGTGTGAGCTGAACTCGTAGGAGTGTGAGCTGAACTAGTACGAGTGTGAGCTGAACTAGTAGGAGTGTGAGCTGAACTAGTACGAGTGTGAGCTGAACTAGAGCTGAACTAGTACGAGTGTGAGCTGAACTAGTACGAGTGTGAGCTGAACTAGAGCTGAACTAGTACGAGTGTGAGCTGAACTAGTACGAGTGTGAGCTGAACTAGTAGGAGTGTGAGCTGAACTAGTAGGAGTGTGAGCTGAACTAGTACGAGTGTGAGCTGAACTAGTAGGAGTGTGAGCTGAACTAGTAGGAGTGTGAGCTGAACTAGTACGAGTGTGAGCTGAACTAGAGCTGAACTAGTACGAGTGTGAGCTGAACTAGTAGGAGTGTGAGCTGAACTAGTAGGAGTGTGAGCTGAACTAGTAGGAGTGTGAGCTGAACTAGTAGGAGTGTGAGCTGAACTAGTACGAGTGTGAGCTGAACTATTATGAGAGTGAGCTGAATTAGTACAAGTATGATTTATCTGATTACTAGAAATAAATAAGGTATTTAGATATATAATAAACATTTTTATGAGTTATTTACTGAGATCATAACTGTTTCTATAGGAGAGTCATTTAATTTGTGTTAATAATGTTCGAAAAATATATCTTTGAATCTCTCTCTCCCTCTCTCTCTCTCTCTCTCTCTCTGAACCTTAAGTGCCCAGGGCACATGGGGCTTCCGCAAGGGTTTTCCACAAATGCCTGTCCTTTGCCTTTTTTTCTGCTCTTGCCCAGGTGAGCCCTCTATTGCTCAACATCCTTTCTGTTGTTCTTCTCCATGTCTCTTTTGGTCTGCCCTTCTTCTGTTCCCCTGTGGTGTCCATCTTAGTGCTATTTTTGGTAGTGAGTTGTCAGTCATTCGGAGCACATGTCCCAACCATCGCCAGCGTCTTTCCTCAATAATTGCTGTCAGTGGCTTCATCTGCATTTCTCCCAACAAGATGTTATTTCTTATGGTGTTTGATCAAAATATTTTTCTAATTCTTAGCTCTTTCTGTGCGTATGGTCGAATTTTCGACACTTCCGGATGGTCCTGTGCGTGCGTATGGTCGAAAATTCGACAATCATTGTTCCATTAAAACAGACGGTGTAACATTTATATTGTACGGATTTCGTCCGCGATTCCGGTGACACTTTCAAAATGGAGAATGCGTGCCTAGTTACGAGCGATGCCGAGCGAGAACAAGGACGCGAAGCATGGAAATTTTTCAATTTTTGACGATGTAGATAGTGGTATGGACATAGCCTATGGCCACCCCGCTGCTCTTGAGTGTTTTCTAAGTAGATTTAGACATATTTAGACGACTGGAGAAGTAGTTAGGAGTAGTTAGGAGGTTATTTCAGACATTCATTCAGCGAAAATGCCATACGGAGTCACAATACGAGATCGATAAGTAGATCTACACATCTTAGATGGTAAGTACGGGTAAGAAGCGCGAATCTAGACCTAGCCGATGGTGAGCTGGCCACAATCAGTGTCTAAAAACATCACATTACTTATTTTTTCCTAAAAAACTCTGCATTTATGAAATGTTCATTCATTTAGCTATACTTTGACACATATTACGTGTACGGAAGTAAATGGAAATACTGTTTTCCATCCCATTTTACAACTAGACCCCCTTACAGACAAGACCCGCGTTTCACTCCCGCACGGAACGACACGTCCGTGTTTCTTCCTCCCGCACGGAAAGAGCTAAACATTTAGTCTGGAAAGAATTCAACTTGTTTTCTATTGTTTTGGTGAATTTCCAGCATTAACTTCCATAGAGTAGTACAATTAGAACATTACTCTTAAATATCCTGATTGTCGTGTGACTGCTTAGTTTTTTTTAGATTTCCATATAGTCTGCAGCACTGCAAAAGCCTGGTTTGCTCTAATAAGTCTTCTGTTGATGTCCTCTCTGCTCTCTCCATTTTCTACTACTCTACTGCCAAGGTACACAAATTCATTGGTCTCTTCCACTAACTTGCAATCTACTCTGAGCACATTTCTTTTGTTTACATTTTGCTTCATTAACTTTGTCTTTCCTATGTCCTTTATATTTGAATAGATGGGTTATTTTCGTTGAATTAGAAAATAAATAACAAATGTGTGGATTAAATAACTGTTTGTATCTCTCTGTTTATAGAACTGAACTATGCGCTTCTGTCTGCTAACGTCTGAGTGAGTGAGTGATTTACTGTCTTGAGAAGTCTTCAGTGATTTATTGAATTATTGACTGTTTGGTTTTAATGAGTTACTGATATTTTTTTTGTTTTGGCCTTTATGAGTTATTGTCTGTTTGGATGTGATGAGATATTGTCAGTTTGGATGTGATGAGATATTGTCAGTTTGGATGTGATGAGATATTGTCCGTTAGGATGTGATGAGATATTGTCAGTTTGGATGTGATGAGATATTGTCAGTTTGGATGTGATGAGATGTTGTCTGTCTGGATGTGATGAAATATTGTCTCTTTGGATGTGACGAAATATTGTCCGTTTCGATGTGAAGAGATATTTTCCTTTTGGATGTGATTAGATATTTTCTGTTTGGCTTTGGTGTGTTATTGACTTTTTGATTATATAATAGATATATATATATGACTGCATGGTTTGGTGTGTTATTGACTGTTTGATTATATATATATATATATATATATATATATAACTGTATGGTTTGGTGTTATATGACTGCATAGTTTGGTGTAAAAACAACAACTGAACTGATTCGAGACACGGAAGATCGTGCGAGATGGAAAAAGATGACCGCCTAGCCTATCTGCATGGCATTCATCTGATCTCATTTAGTATATATATATATATATATATATATATATGACGTCGAGAAGAACAAACGAAGAACAAGAACAAACTAGGACTATAACAACAACAACAACGACAACAACAACAAATCTGATGAGAACAAACCTGAAAAGATCCGTTGACAACTTGATGACGAGCCACTGAACACTGTAAGGAGATTGTGTAGTCCGGAGCAAAGATAACGAGGCCTTGGTTGTTAAGGGTCTGGAAGAAGATGATCAGAGCATCATCCAAGACATTCTAATGCCAGATTAATGTTCTCCGCCCCCTCCTCCCTCGCCCCATAAAGAAACATGCTAGCTCACACACACGCTCATGTAGCATCACTTCTAAACAAAAAAAAAGCATCCACACCTAAACTTGCTCCCACCCACATATCCCAGATCTCACTCTCACCTACCTCACTCAGACAGTAGACGGCCTCTAAGTACGAGAAGACCTGGACGTTGTTTAACAAGTTTGTTTGGTTTTTTTCTGAGATTACCTGTGTCGATTCCTGATAATAACAATATCGATTCCTGAGGCTTCTAATGCCCATCCCCGATACTATCAATATCCATCCATCCATAGTATAAATGTTAACTCCTGAGACTATCAATATAATGTCGATCTCTGATACAATGTCGGTTCATGAGATTATCAGTACCGAAAGAATTCTACACATCTCAGTGAAAAAAGTAGTAAAAAAGAGTAGATGACATTTAAGAACTTTGAAAAGAGAACAGAAGGTTTACATTTGAAAACTATACGTCTCTAGTCTGCAACTTTAATGTGAAGAATGCATGTGTAATGTCTGAACAGTTGTGCGTTTCAATTAATAAATAACTCAGATTTGCTGCAAGAAGTCTCATTATTTATTGTACTTACATCTATCTATCTATCTATCTATCTATCTATCTATCTATCTATCTATCTATCTATCTATCTATCTATCTATCTATCTATCTATCTATCTATCTATCTATCTATCTATCTATCTATCTATCTATCTATCATTTACAGAATAAGAAAATCTCCCACTTTCCCGCAGCCCACAGCAGAATCTTCAGCCACGTTCACTCTATTTTGGATAACAAACTTTGGATTTCAGTTATGAATGTTTACATTTGCCTAAGACCTGATCATGTTCAACAAAACACAACAGCCGAGTAAAAAAATTCATTAATGTAAACAAAAAAATTCTGTAATGTAAAAAAAAAACATTAATGTAGAACAAAAACAAAAACGAAACAAAACTCCACGCCAGGACTTACTGAGTGTACTGTGATTTCATTTTCAACCAAAATGTAGTCAGTGTAAAACGTCTGAGATGTGCCGCACTGGTCGTATGCAAATGAGATGACGTGATGAGTTCCGTTATTCTGAAGCTGACAGGTAGGGTCTTTTAGAGAGAGCTGCGAAGTAAACCACATTTATGAAGAATCACACGTAAACCACATTTATGAAGAATCACACGTAAACCACATTTATGAAGAATCACACGTAAACCATATTTATGAAGAATCACACGTAAACCATATTTATGAAGAATCACACGTAAACCATAATTATGAAGAATCACACGTAAACCACACTTATGAAGAATCACACGTAAACCACACTTATGAAGAATCACACGTAAACCACACTTATGAAGAATCAAAAGTAAACCACATTTCTTGCAAGAAACGTGTATGTACCTTTGTAAAGAAAATAAGCTTCATTGGGAAAATGATCAGCTTTGTGAATTATTACGTCCACATTTTCAGCTTTTTTTTACGTGGAATTTGGGGATTTGGGGGGGGGGGGGGGGGGCATTTCACTTCCATGTATTGGGTTATTCTGACCGAGTCCATGCTGACACAGATTTTATGTCATTCATTCATTAAAATTAATGAACAGCTGATCTAATGTTGGCTTGGAAACGATGCTGAAATCTCTGAACTGGTTTAGCTGAAGAGTAGTAGTCTGCTACTGTGGTAAATGTAAACGTTTCAGAAACTAATGAAACAAACACAAATGATTGTAAAATATAAATCTACGTTCTTAGAAATGCATACAAAATCATAACTGGCGGCAAAATGTATGTCCCAGGGAATGACAAAAGTACAGATTGATGGACAACACCAAGAGGCAGACAGAAACTAGACCGCCATGGAAAATGATAAAACAAGGAAGAGATTTGTTGTTATCAAGTAACACAGATGGCATATGACGATCACGATGCTGACGACCTGGAGAGAAAGAAAGAAAGAAAGGGAGAGAGAGAAAGAGAGAAAGGGAGAGAGAGAGAAAGAGAGAAAGGGAGGGAAAGAGAGAAAGGGAGAGACATAGGCAGAGAGAAAAGGAGAGAGAGACAAAGAGAAAAGGAGAGAGACAGAGAGAAAGGGAGAGAGACAAAAAGAGAGAAAGAGGGAGACAGAGACAGAGAGAAAGGGAGAGAGAGACAGAAAGAGAGAAAGAGAGAGACAGAGAGAAAGAGAAAAAGGGAGAGAGAGGGAAAAAGAGAAAGGGAGAGACACAGACAGAGAGAAAGAGAGAAAAGGAGAGAGAGATAGAGAGAAAGAGAGACAGAGATAAAGGGAGAGACAGAAAGAGAGAAAGAGAGACAGAGATAGAGAGAAAGGAAGAGAGACACAAAGAGAGAAAGAGAGAGAGAGAGAAAGGAAGAGAGACAGAAAGAGAGAAAGAGAGAGACAGAGACAGGGAGAAAGAGAGAAAGGGAGAGACAGAAAGAGAGAAAGAGAGAGACAGAGAGAAAGAGAAAAAGGGAGAGAGAGGGAAAAAGAGAAAGGGAGAGACACAGACAGAGAGAAAGAGAGAAAAGGAGAGAGAGAGATAGAGAGAAAGGGACAGAGACAGAGATAAAGGGACAGAGACAGAAAGAGAGAAAGAGAGAGACAGAGATAGAGAGAAAGGAAGAGAGACACAAAAAGAGAAAGAGAGAGACAGAGACAGAGAGAAAGGAAGAGAGACACAAAGAGAGAAAGAGAGAGACAGAGACAGGGAGAAAGATAGAAAGGGAGAGACAGAAAGAGAGAAAGAGAGAGACAGAAAGAGAGAGACAGAAAGAGAGAGAGAGAGAAAGAGAGACAGAGAGAAAGTGAGAAAACACGTGTTAGTAATCGAAGTTACCTGAAAAAGAAGAGAGCTCATCCATTAAAGGGAGATGATCAAAGAATGAAATGAGATGAGATGACGCATGATCGCTCCTATCTGCGTAAGTAAAACCATTAAAACAATACTTGCCTATCTTCATTTAGCTCGCAGGAGAAGAAGATGTTAATGAACTCTTACCTTGGGCATCTCTACTTTACCTGTGATCGGTTTTAAACCTTACGTTTCCGTTAAATGATTTGGTAATTGGAATAGTTTGGTTTCTTCAGAGCTCTCCTCTCGCTTTCTGCACTCTGTGACTGTTGTCCCACATTCCATGATCTCATCGCTTCATCAAACGCTGGCCGACATAAACAAACAAATAATTCAGAATTTGTATTTGAAGTAAAGCTAAAAAGTGATGTTAGTTAATTATATCTGCAGGTCAGACAGACTTGTACACGTCCTCTGACCTCCTCTTATGAATTACAAATCTCCGCAGGTATTCTTTAGTGCCAGCGTTATAACCTGGAAAGCAAAGGTAGACAACTCCACAACGGGTAAACAAGGGAGGCTAGCATAAAACAACAAAAGATTAACACTGGAGACAAAATGCCAAGAATATATAAAACAAAAGTAGGGAGAGATTTATTAATTAATGAGCACACGGATGAAGTGTTTTGTTTGCACCTTAATCATATTAAACACACAAAGGACAAAGAGATGGGAACATACGGGAAAATATAAATTCGCATGAATGATATGTAACAAATAAGAATGGGAAAAAAAATAATTGAAAAGAAGAGAGCGATCGTGTAACTGAGACTAGCAAGAATCAACGTCCGAAAGTGCGCAGACCACACTCAGAGGCTGAAAAGATAGCCAGTGTAACCCGTTTATCATTGTCTTTTACAAACGTTAAATGTTTCTTTGCAATGTCACTTTATCACATAACTATTACTTGTATCTAAGTTAACTTTAACAAGTCTATCCAAGTTTTTAAAAAAAAAAAGAGTGATGTCAGTCTGACTGGCCAAGATCACAGTGGCTGAGGTCAAAGTGTCCTCTTGGCAGGTACCCTGATCAACATGTCGTTATTTTTTGAACAAAGTGAGATGTTCGAGGCCTACCCTGTACATTGAATGCCGGGGGGGGGGGGGGGGGGGCAGGATCCACGTCTCATTACGGCTGGACCTGGTTTGAAGTACCATCGGGTCAAGGTCTGTTGTTTTCGTCGTCTTAAAAAAAAATAAGGTGATGTCAGTCAGACTGGTTGGTGGTAAGGAGGGAGTGGGGATGAGGAGCAGTAGAGAGATAGAACACGATGCTTGTCAGTCCGAGAAAATGGTGAATGGGATACATTAATATGGTTGGGGTAGAGAGTTTGTAACACAGTGCAGTGAATGTCCTGAAATATCAGTTGTATGTGAGGAAAGAGTAGATGAGAACTTAGTGGTCAGGGAATGTGATTGCGGGGAAGGAAAGGTTAAGGACAGCTGAGACTGAAGACACAGTTTCTGACTTATCAACATTACGTGCCTAATACTCTCTGATGTGGGTCCAAAACATCAACAGTAAGTTTCATGCACTTTTTCTTTTAATGAACGGTTCGCTGCCCTCGCAAAATTCTTAACATCATGTGGTTTACAAATCTACACTTCAGTGCTAAGTGAAGCAAGGGTCAAACAGCTTTCTAGGAATCATGGCCATAAAGAAGATTGTCGTATACAAACATAATACAAATACTAGTATGCGAACAATACAAATACTAGTATACAAACGTAATAGAAATACTAGTATACAAACATAATACAAATATTACTGTAAAAATATAATACAAATAGTAGTATACAATTTTTATATAATACAAACAGTAGTATGCTATCACCTGTTGGGAAAACCAAGAATCAAATATATTACATTTTAGTGCAAAGAAGGTGGAAGTCAAGTATAACATCAGCAAAAACTTTACCAGGTGCTTATTGTGACACGGACCGTGAGTTATTAATAGCAGGACATGAAGATAAAGATAAAAAAGACAGTTACGGGATCAAGACCACTCCGCTTTGATCTTACAAAAATACCAGAACAATACGTTATAGAAGTGAAGGACCGTTTCGAAATCCTGATGGCTGTACAGGAGGAGATGACACCAGATTACTTGGCTACGCAGGCCAGAGATGTCTAAATAACAACAGCTAAAGACATGGTTCCAGCAAATAAAACACAAAAGAATGGATGGATTACAGCAGGCACACTAGAACTGACATAACAACGTAGAGAAATGAAGACTCAATGGAAAGTGACAAACAACAAGGAGGAATATAAATCTTTAACAAAAGAAGTACGAAGGAACATAAGAAAAGACAAAATAACAATACATACATTGTTGTGAAAGAATAGAAGGACATCAGAAGTGTGGAAGAGATAGTGAAATGTTTAAAGAAATGAAGACATTGACGAGAAATGTCACACCTAAGATAAATGTAATTTGTGACGAGATGGGCAATACCTTGACAGAGACAGAAATTCTAGAAAGATGGAAGGAATATTGCAGAGGAATGTATGAAAAAACTGACTGTGAAAGCAGAAATCACCAGTGTGAATTATTATTGGAGGAGAAAGAACCCGAACTGACAATAGAAGAAGTTTTATGGGCAATAAAGAATCTGAAAATGGTAAATCACCAGGATGTGATGAGATAACAGCTGAACTTACTAAAGCAGGAGGAAAGGAATGTACAACATTCTATCATGCACTATGTAAAAAGATATGGCATATAAGTATTTGACAAAAAGTATAGAAATCAACTGTATTCATACCACTGCCAAAAAAAAGAGTAACCTGAAATTATGCACAACTACAGAACTGTTGCCCTGATTAGTCATGCCAGTAAAGTTCTGTTAAAAATCATAATGGGTAGAATTCGTAAGAAAATACAAGAAGAAATCAATATGGTCTAAGCTGCTTTCAGGCAAGGAAGAGGATCAAGAGATCATATATTCAATATAAGATTAATAATAGAGAAATGCAGAGAGTTTAATGTGAATCTATATTTATCCTTTATAGACTGCTCAAAGGCATTTTATTGTGTACAACACCAGAAACTTTGGGACATAATGGAAATATGGGATTTCCAACACATTTGATACAATTAACATCACTACTGTATCTAGACCAACAGGCAGCAGTAAGAATAAATGGTGAAACAACAACTTGGTTTGACATAAAACAAGAGGTCCATCAGGGGTGCATATTGTCGCCTCACCTATTTAACTTGTATACTGAAAATATAATGAAGAACGTTAGAGAAGATGTAGACAAAGAATATTACGAGATATTACCATTGGAGATTATGAAACACCAGAAATTGGATATGCTGATGACACAGTATTACTGTCCACAACATAAAAAGAATGGAAAAACTAATTATGTCAATCCGTAAGAACAGAGAAGAGCAAAACCTTTATCTTAACGAGAAGAAAACTAAACTGATGACAACTAACAAAACAAACAAGACAGATATATATATAAATGAGGAAAAAGTGGAAGAAATGGAGAGTTTTGAATATCTTGGATCACTGCTAACTAATAATGGAGATACAATGAGGGAAATTAAAAGGAGAACATCTATCACTCTTCAGAAAGTAAAACAACTAAAGCATCTGTGGAGAGGAACAGATAGAACTACAAAAATACGATTTTTAAGGGCATGCACCTTTCCCATCGCAACATATGCCTGTGAGACGTGGACACTTAACAAAAACAGCTGAGAAACACATAAATGCCTTTGAATGTAAAGCTACAGAAAAGTTCTTCAAATATCATGGACACAAAAAAGAACAAATATATCCATACTACAAGAACTTAATATTGAAAAAGACTGACTAGTAAAGAGGATTAAAGAGAGAAAACTTAAATATTTTGGAGATATTAAACGTCATGATAATTTAGAGAAGATCGTCTTAGAAGGGTACATAATGGAATAAAAGAGGAAGACCAAAGCGAAGATGACATCATTGATGATCTGCAAATGGATGCATCAGCAGCAGGCAATCTTTCTCACCACTGAGAGGCCTACAGGAGTGCTGTTAGGGAGGCAAATTTCCACAAGGGACATGCAAATGAATGATATGAATGAGTAGTATGCAAACATAATACAAATACTAGTATACAAACATCATACAAATAGTAGTATGCAAACATAATACAAATAGTAGTATAGAAACAATACAAATAGTAGTTTTGAAACAATACAGATAATAGTAAGTAAAGATAATACAAATACTAGTATGGAAACATAATACAAATACTGGTATGCAAACATAATACATATAGAACAAAATATATGTGTTTGTAAATGTTTATGTATGGTTAAATATACGTGTTGGTAAATGTTTATGTATGGTTAAATATATGTGTTTGTGAATGTTTATGTATGGTGTACCTCAGTAAAGTTTAAACTTGTGACCTCACCTTTTGGATGTTCTGTACGCACACAAACAATCCTTGACCTCCAATCAGTGACCGTCTACTGTGAAATTTTCTACATGCTGAAAGAGCAACGAGGCAATGATTGAACTATTTATAAACTTTTGCAATAAAATTTGATAGTCCTAGTTTACAAGTCCAAACACTCTCAAAAGACTGACAATAACAAAATAAATGCTTTACCCTGACAATGGTTATGTTGTACTACCTCATCCTGTAAATGTTTATGTAGTTTTCCTTGTCCTAACAATGTTTATTTAGTGCTTTTTTTAACCTGACAATGTTTATGTAATATTTCCTGTAGTCTGTCGGCAGAGATTGATTGATTGATTGATTGATTGATTGATCTTTATTTCAAAAGGGTTAAGAATTGGGCACGCAGGCCCGTCTGATAGGATGCCAGTGAAGAATGACCAGTGAGATGGAATGTGTTTCTTTCATTTGTAATTCCTTTCATCCTTTATTTTTCTTCCTCGTGTCGCTGAACTTTGTATATTTGCTGGGGGTTTTGAAATCTAATCTCATTATCATCAAAGTGAAGAATCTTGCGTCTCGTTGTCATAAAACAAGTGTGCAAACTTGTGAAGAGTTTGCGTTACTAATTATTCCTTTTGTTTTAGCCTCAGTTTGCCTTTTCTATTTCACTTTCGTCCTCATCTCCACTAAGTGCTTGAAACATTAAACATAGTAAAAAAAAAACAACAACAACAACAACAAACGTACGAGATCCTGTTTGACTAATGTTTGAAACTTCAATAAAATGTATGGTTGCTAGCAGCACAGTACGTGATGAAGAACACATCATTAGCGCCATCGTGCGAATATTCGTTTCTCTACTGAAATTTTTAAAAAAGTGAAAAGTAGTAAAAGAGAGTAGATATTTAAGAACTTTGAAAGAGATCAGATTGTAAAATTTGAACATTATACGTCTCTACTCTGCAACTTTAATGTGAAGAATGTATGTGCAATGTCTGAACAGATATGCATCTCAGTAAACAAATAACTCAGATTTGGTGCAAGATATTGCATTAGTTATTGCACTTACATCAGCTATTTCTCCCTTTTTAAACAGAATAAGAAACTATCTCACTTCCGACTGCCCACAGCAGAATCTTCAACCACATTCACTAGCTTTTGGATAATAAACTTTGGATTTCGGTTATGAATGTCTACATTTGCCTAAGATCTTCTGCTACACGAAATTCACAATCACTTCAGTGTCCTTGATCTATAGTAGAACGATGATGTCAGTCTTTGAATATATATAACCTTCATCTCGTAGACACTGAAACAAATAAAAAAAGACTGACGATGTCTAGACAACGATGATGGGAAAGAGCAGCAAAAATTGTTGTATGTCTCGATGGGAGTTGTATTATTCTGATGAAGAAGCCTAGTTATAAAACAAAGTTTTGTTGCATGTCTTGATGGGAATTGTATTATTCTGATGAAGAAGCCTAGTTATAAAGCAAAGTTTTGTTGTATGTCTTGATGGGAGTTGTATTATTCTGATGAAGAAGCCTAGTTATAAAGCAAAGTTTTGTTGTATGTCTTGATGGGAGTTGTATTATTCTGATGAAGAAGCCTAGTTATAAAGCAAAGTGTTGTCGTTAACGATCACAGACTCCTGCTAGAAAAGAAAGAAGAGACCAGGCTTGCGTAAGTCTTTTGTAGCTGAAGAACAATTTACCTTCATTGGTCAGCTTTGCTCCTGTTCCCAAGTGTTGAAATTCTGGGATGTCGCTGGGAAAAAAAAAATTCACTTACGATCAGAGAATAATTTAACGTAATAATGTAACAAAAATCTGGAGGAAGGAATTTTGGATATTCCTATCACAAATTTAAGGCTATTATGTCTATCATCATCCTTTACCGTGCACAGAAGACACATTAGCAGGCCACCAACAGTTCAAAGTCTGCCAAGAGTTTCATGGCGCCCGCAGTGCAAAGATCTGGCTCATGCATGAAGAGGTTACTCTTATATGACTATCTGTCGGTTGAAGCTGTTATCTGATTGGCTATACCCTACTCGGCACAAAATAAAAGTACTACAAATGTTCTACACAATCACGACCTTCAGATAAACCACAAGGATTTGCTGGGAAACCCAAAGTCACAAATGTAAGTCACCGGCGAGTGTGACAACAAGAACTATGACAAAACATGAAATGCCTTCACTTCAAAACACGAGTATAACGCTCTGGCACACCCATTTTTCTTGTCCTAATATTTGGTTTCATTTTTTTTCTTCTAATATAGCAGAGGGCGTTTATATTTACTGCTGCCTATATTTCGTTTATTTTTATATAAAGTAAGTATATGCTGCTTGCAGTTTATTTGTCTTTATATAAAGTAAGTATATGCTGCTTGAAGTTTGTTTGTCTTTATATAAAGTAAGTATATGCTGCTTGCAGTTTATTTGTCTTTATATAAAGTAAGTATATGCTGCTTGAAGTTTGTTTGTCTTTATATAATGTAAGTATATGCTGCTTGAAGTTTATTTGTCTTTATATAATGTAAGTATATGCTGCTTAATGGGTGCATCAGCGGCAGGCCATCTTGCTCACAACCGAGGGGCCTACAGGAGTGCTGTTTGGGAGGCAAAGTTCCGCAAGGGACATGCAAATGAATGAATGAATGAATATGCTGCTTGCAATTTGTTTGCCTTTATGTATGTATATGCTGTCTACAGTTTGCTTGTCTTTATGTATGTATATATGCTGTTTGCTGTTTGTTTGTCTTTATATAAAGTAAGATTATGCTGCTTGCAATTTGTTTGTCTTTATGTATGTATATGCTGTTTGCCGTTTGTTTGTCTTTTTGTTCCTAAATGCTGCTTGCAGTTTATTTGTCTTTATGCTGTTTGCCATTTGTTTGTCTTTATATAAAGTAAGATTATACTTCTTGCAGTTTATTTGTCTTTATGTACGTATATGCTGCTTGTCGTTTGTTTGTCTTTATGTTCCTATATCTTATCTTTCTTATCTTATATCCTTCCCGTGCTGTTAAACGTCACATAGGGCTCGCAAAGTATTTCGCCAATTTTTCCTGTTTTCGGTGAGTCTTTCAACCTCATCAAAGGATTTTATGCCTGTTAATTTGGCCTCTCTTAATAATGTCCTCTTCAGAGTTTCACGCGGTCTGCCTCTTTTTCTTCGGCCTGTTGTGTTCCACTTGATAGCTTGTTTTGGTATTCTCTGATCATTTCTTCTCATCAAGTGACCAACATATGTCCATCTCCTTATCCTGATCACCCATGAGACTAGTTTTTGTTCAGTCATCTGTCTTATCTCTGCATTGTTCTTGAATTCGTTCCACTTGATGCCGAGTATTTTCCTTAGGCATTTGTTTTCAAGAGTCTAATTTATGTACGAATATGCTGTCTGCAGTTTGTTTGTCTTTATGTACGAATATGCTGTCTGCAGTTTGTTTGTCTTTATGTGCGTATATGCTGTCTGCAGTTTGTTTGTCTTTATGTGTGTATATGCTGCTTGCAGGATGTAAGAAAGAAAATGACGTTTTAACATTTGTAAACATATCTCCCAGCCATTTTGATAAAGCTACTAAGCAGATCAGCTTTTCTCAATCTTCTTTCTGTCCCTATGGAACCCTTGGAATATATTTTTGTAATCCCCGCGGAACCGCTGCATTAAAATATTTACCACCGCTCATTTTTTGCTTAATTTGTGCCCCCTCCTTTTTCCTCCTCCTCTTCATCCCAGCTACCACTGCTATGCCTCCACCCCTCTGCACCATAAAAAATAACCAGTCCAATAATGTAACCAGTGTAGGCAGAAATGTTTTTTCTTAAATATTGTTCTTTTAGATCCACCCAGCAGAAGCCACCACCGAGGACAAAAGGAACAATAAATATACGGTATATAAAATGTTAATCAGGTATGGCTTGGGGTTTATGGCGTGTGCAAGAGTAGGGTTTTTTTTTTATCTGGAGCGGAACTAAAAATGACTTTTTTAAACCCAACCTGTCTGGGGTATGAAACAAAAGCCTGTAGCGAAGTCATGGTGTCCTGCGAGAAGTACCTGGGGGTGGGGTGGAGGGATTTTTTTTCAGTCACGATCTCTGGCGGAACCCCCTGCTGACCCGTCCCGGAACCCCGGGTTGAGAAACCAGGATTGAAAGGTAATGTTGGAAGATACTGAGAATTCTTGTGTTATTTAACGAAATTACACGGGCATTCGCGGCACCATTGGACGACACAAATATCTTCCACGTGTTTATCTAACCAGGCAAAGCAGTATCTAACCAGGCAAAGCAGTATCTAACCAGGCAAAGCAGTATCTAACCAGGCAAAGCAGTATCTAACCAGGCAAAGCAGTATGACTAACTTATCGGTTTTACTGGTTTGGACGGAGCAAAATTCTAAATGTAGTTTTATACTTCGGAGTAGATTCTTGTTGCACAGAATAGCTTTTTTTTATTTTTGAGATAACATTTAGCTTGGAGTGAATGAATGAATGAATAATCTTTATTTTTCAAGGGTAAATAATTGGGCACGCAGGCCCGTCTTACATTCTGCCCTATCACGAACTATCACGAGGACAGAATAGTTCAGCAGGGACTTACAAGGACGCATTTATGATGAGAAATGTTACGTGTGTAACTGTAGTAACTGCGACTCGTTTTAGTGTTACAGACTCAGCAGGTGGTAATACAGATCGAGGGTTTTGATACATTTGTGAGTCGGAACACGAAGGATGAGGCGGACCACGAAGGATGAGGCGGGGTGAGATGGGGGAATGACAGAAGTGGTCATAATTTGTTTCTAAAGGAGGAAAGAAATACACACACACACACATAGAGAGAGAGAGAGAGGGAGGGAGAGAGAGAGAGAGAGGTGTATCTATTAACTTGAGAGAGGAGGGGCAGAATGTCAGAGGGGTTTGCGTGCTCAATTTTTTCGCCATTTCCTCAATTTTCTCTGTCATTTTATTTTACATTATTATTGTACCAGGTGCATACTTTGTAGGGCAATAGTTGGAAACATCGTTGCTTAAAAACATCTTTACTTGAAAGCATCGTTGTTTGAAAACATAGTTGTTTGAAAATATCGTTACTTGAAAGCATCCTTATTTGAAAGCTTCCTTGTTTGAAAACACCTTTGTTTGAAAATATCCTTACTTGAAAACATCGTCGTTTGAAAATATCGTTACCTGAAAGCATCGTTACTTGAAAGCATCGCTGTTTAAAAACACCGTTGTTTGAAAATATCGTTGTTTGAGAATATCATTATTCGAAGGCTTACATACTTTATTGACCTCAAGTGTTACATTACTACAAAAAACTGGATAACCTTCTTTTTTTTGTCACTTACATGACAAGAACAACGTTATAACGGTGTGTTAATGTTTGCCTGACACCTGTTTAGTTCAGTTTAAATGACAAGCACACACGGATCTTAAATCGCATGATATTGATTAAGTTTCTGTACAGGAGGTCGTTTCGTAGAAAAAAAAAATGCAATCCTGTATATCATGTGACGTCGCGCCTCCCCCTTCTTGGCGTTATCTTCTCTCATGGTTAAAGTACTTTCCTATGCTGTGGCAGATAATTAGGTCCAGAAAGAAATGGGAGCAAGATTCAGGACTTCTCGCTGAAGTAATCATAATTCAGCTTCTGATAAATGTTAGTACATTAATTGTTGCCATTTTAAACCAAAACTGGATGTAAGATTTTTTGCCACGAAGTAAGATTTTTTTTGTCACAAAAACGATGTACGAGTATGTCACGGATAATGACAAAAACAACAACAACAACAATATAAAAAAAACAGATGGATGGATAGCACCAAGAACAAGACTGACTGTCAGGGAAAAAGACAAAACAAGCAAAAGATTCGTTATATTCAGCTGTCTTTAAGCTGATTGATTGACTGTTTGATTGATTGAGCTTTATTTGCAATGGGCGAAGAAGTGGCCATGCAGACCCGTCTGACGTCTTTCTCTTGATGATGATGATGATGATGATGATCCACTATTACTACTATAATGAAGTTGATGCTAGCACAGTACAAATAATACAGAAACAAAAAAACAAAAAAAAACCACCAACCCTTTCATTACTCATAGCTTCCGCTGTGTATCCTTGGTTACTAAACACAACATGGCTGATTTGAAGTGTAACTCAGTCTGCTGATGAACGCATATTTAATGTTTTTGTTCTACTCACGATGGTAGCAGATTTAAGCTATGCCCTGTGGTAGTGGTTGTTATAGCATAGGAAAAAGTCTAGGTTAGATGGTTTTAATAACAGCGATAAAAGCTGCAAACTATAGTTCATATGTTTATATTATGCTTAAGGATAAGTTATTATAAGAAATTAACTGCAGCTTTTATCCACAGAGAAGGCGTCTCTAAAAGTATAACTAATGTATTGTTTTCAACAAAATTATGTTAGTAAATACCATTATTTATTAAAGATTAATTAATTTCCTCAGCATTCAGTAAAGTCCTGTTTCACTAAATGCCGACAATAACATTGCTAAAGTAACTCACATGCTCTGCACTTTTAGATCCTTACATTCATGTAATCTATGTTAGACAACTTTTCTCTGTTAACTCTTTGAATCCAGGATTAATTTCCAAGCTTTGCCAGGAAGCGTTTTGAATAGAAATTCTGGCGGAAGGAGACTGGAAAGAAATAACTCTGTAATTTAAAAACATGGATCGGGTTTGGAATTGCTGCTTATTTGCCTACTTATATTGCCTAAATATCGCTCTCAAAGTTCATTTGCATAAGTGTTCAAGATCTACCAACACTGCTAGTTTTGTTTTGGAGTTAACGGTGGGATCTCATTAAACTTTCTTGTTTTGGTCTACCAGACTCGCTGACCTACAGTAAATCTGACAAATTCAATAAACGGATATTAAAAGTTAAGGTTCTAATGTGTTAAGATTGTTTTTTTTTCATTTCTTCCCTTTTGTTAGTTTTTTTTATTGTAATTGCTGAATCTTGTCCAAGCTTATGGCAGCTGAAATATATATCAGTGAGGAGAAATTGGAAGAGGTGGAGAGTTTTGAATATCTTGTATCATTACTAACTAATAATGGAGATGCAATGAGGGAAATTAAAAGGAGGACATCTATCGCACTTCAAAAAATAAAACAACTAAAAAAGCTGTGGAGAGGAACAGACAGAACTACAAAAATAAGATTTTTAAGGGCATGCATCTTTCTCATCGCAACATATGCCTGTGAGACCTGGACACTTAACAAAACAGCTGAGAAACACATAAATGCCTTTGAATGTAAATGCTACAGACGAGTTCTCCAAATATCGTGGACACAAAAAAGAACACATATATCTATACCACAAGAGCTTAATATTGAAGAAGGCTGACTAGTAAATAGGATTAAAGAGAGAAAACTTAAATATTTTAGACACATTAAACGTCATGATAACTTAGAGGAGACAGTCATAGAAGGTACATAATGGAAAAAAGAAAGAGAGGAAGACCAAGGCGAAGATGGCTGCAAGACACCGTTGATAATCTGCAAATGGATGCATCAGCAGAAGGTCATCTTGCTCACCAACCGAGAGGCCTCCCGGAGAGCTATTAGGGAGGCAAAGTTCCGCAGGGAACATGTAAATGACTGACTGACTGACTTTTCATATTCTATTCCGTGAGCAATCATTGCCTAAATACTTATCATGCTAGCATTATAGTCCATTATTACAGCTTATTTGGTAAATTCAGTTGTGCTGCTAACACAATAATTAGTGTATAAGTATACAACTATACACGAAGCACTGCAGTAAAGCTGTGATACCAGAATGTATAAAATATGAAAAAAATAGGAGCAGCTTTATTACTTAACGATTACAAAGTTGTGACGTTTCGGCGTGAGCCTTAATCATACAAAAAACATACAGGACGAAGAAATAGAGTGCTGCTAGTTCTGCTAGTATCATATACTGGTATTTATGTAGCTTTCTCAGACGTGATGCCTAGCTGTCTCAGATGAGATGCCTAGCTGTCTCAGATGTGATGCCTAGCTGTCTCAGATATGATGCCTAGCTATCTCAGATGTGATGCCTAGAGCAGAGCACGCGTTTAAGGCACAGGAAGAGGCCTCGGATTATCATTAAGGGAACTTTATTGTTGTTGTTGTTGTTATAGGCCTCGGATGATGATCAGGGAAACGTTGTTGCTGTTGCTTTTGTTGGTGGTGCTGTTCTTTGTTGTCGTTGTTGCTGTTGCTTTTGTTGGTGGTGCTGTTCTTTGTTGTCGTTGTTGCTGTTGCATTTGTTGTTTGTGCTGTTCTTTGTTTTCGTTGTTGCTGTTGCTTTTGTTGTTTGTGCTGTTCTTTGTTGTCGTTGTTGCTGCTATTGTTGCTGTAGGCCTTGGATGAAGGTCGGCGAAACGATGTTGTTGTTGCTGTTGTTTTTCTTGTTGTTGTTGTGGGTATTTGACGATGATCAGGGAAACTTTGCTGTTGTTGATGTCGCCGCTGTCACTTATATTTTGTTATTCTTGCTTTTGTTGTTGTTGCTGTTCTTCGTGTTGTTGTCGTTTTTGTCGCTACTGTTGCTTTTATTGTTGCTTTTGTTGTTGCTTCTGTTGTTGTTATTTTTGTTGTTGTTATTTTTGTTGCTGTTTTGTTGGGGGTTTTTGTTGTTACTTTTGTTATTTTTGTTGCTGTTTTGTTATTGTTTTTGTTGTTGCTTTTGTTGTTGTTATTTTTGTTGCTGTTTTGTTGTTGTTTTTGTTGTTGTTCTTGATGTTGTTTTATTTTCACTGTTTGATTTGACTTTTTCTGTTTTTGAAGAATCTTTACTTGTTAACAAAATCACGGACCTTAAACAGATACTTGTTACTGTATGCAAGTTACATGTAAAACAAACAAAATCTAGGTCCGTAACGCAGATCGTTTGTGTAGACTTTGCTGTAATGACTGTGTACAAATACCTCTCTGTGATAAGATATGAGCATTGACTGCATACGTTGTTTTAGTCCAAAGTTTGCACTGACTTGGCAACTATACTCATCCGAGAGCTTCAAGTCCCACCATCCATAATCTGTACTTTTCTGTTCATCACTCCCCCCCCCCTCTCTCTCTTTCTCTTTTCTTTCTTCTCCCCTCTCCTCTCCTCTCCATCCCAGTATTCTACATTAGATTTGCTGCTAATTTTCTCCAGTGTTGCGTTGTTACGCGTTAACAATACTGTTAACAATACTTTCATCTATTGTTACACCTTAACAATACTTTCATCTATTGTTACACCTTAACAATACTTTCTCGTTTTATTGGTACACGTTAACAGCACTTTCTTAAGTGACTTTGTAAGGACAATTTACCCTATACAAAAAAGCTATTTAAAATTGCCTGATTATATATATTACATCTCTCAGCACTTCCAAACTGCAACAAAACTGGAAGATGCTCGTATATTATTAAGAGAACACAGTTTTGTAGGATTAGACCTCCAAAAATATTTAGACAAAGCACTTTAGCGAGACATAAGAGAAAGAAAAATCATAAGAGAACTATCTGGAATTCGAACCACGGACTCCGGTGGGACTAGCAGCCGTCTAGCCATGAGAGAACAGCGTACTAACGAACTGAGCCAACTCTCACCTCCAAAAAAAAAGGGTGTTTGTAAGCGTGGTCGTGAGTACTTGTTCAGTCGACACGAAGGATCGTGACACCCGGAAAGAAACGAGGTCATGATACAGAAATTCCGTAGCTTAGATTCAGCCTCTGTAGCAGGTACCAACTTTAAACAAACATACAGACGGTCTCCTGCCATGTCTGGTGCATACTTCAACAACAACAACAAACGAACGAATACTTTTTACATTAAGGTAGTTTCAGGAGCAGTTTTTTTATGAACAGGAAACAACGAGGCTTTCGTACGGCAAAGTAAGAGAACACAGTTGTGTAGGATTAGACCTCGAAAGAATCGTAGACAAAACACTTTAGTGAGACGTGAGAGAAAGAAAAATCACAAGAGATTTACCTGGGATTCGAACCACGAGAGAACTGCGTACTAACGAAATAGCCTTGGCTAGATGGCTGCTCGTCCAACCGGAGTCCGTGTTCGAATCTCAGGTAATTCTCTTGTGATTTTACTTTCTCTCACGTCTCACTAAAGTGCTTTGTCTATGATTTTTTCGTGGTCTAATCCCACTCTACTGTGTTCTCTTACTTTACCATGCGAAAACCTCGTTGTTTCCTGTTTATAAAAAAAATATTGCTAGTACATTATTATTCTAATACTTCATTGTGACCCATCAAGATTTAAGTACATAATATGGAGCCATGTGTATCTGTCTGGGTCCTTTTTTAAGCTCTCTTACCCGTTTTTGTGTGTTAAAAAAACCTACCAATTACAGGACACCAGGATACAATCTTATCTGTGTTTTCAATTCAAACTTGCGAAATAGTGAAGAGCAATGGAGATAAAATACACCTTCGTTATTATCTTGAACAAAAGCTCTTAACTCGCGGTATCCAATCCATATGATAAGGATAACCAAATCAAGGGGGTTATGGGACTTGATGTATAAATAATTTATTTTCAAGCTTTGTTGAATTAGACAAGTGTTTTCCACAATGGGGGATAACGCACTGTGTGGCCGTTGGAAAGGACTGGATGGAATGGGTGCGGGGGGAGGGGGAGCGGTAAACCAAGAAAGATCAGTGGGGTGGGGGTGGGGCTGGGAGGTAGTGGAAGAAAAGGGGCCAGTAAAGGGACGCTGAGGTTAATCAAAGCGGCAGACAGGTAGTAACACCTTACTTCTTAGCACTTTTCAGCCTGACATTGAGAAACTTGTGTTCCTGCATGAAACTCATCCGTCACATTGAAAGCTGAGAAAATAATGCAGTGGCGGAGTTATAAATGTACTCCTTCAGTCAGTCAGTCAGTCATTTGCATGTCCCTTACGGAACTTTGCTTCCCTAACAGCTCTCCTGTAGAGCTCTCGGTTGTAAGCAAGATTCCCTGCTGCTGCTGCATCCATTTGCAGATCATCAACGATGTCTTCCACCCATCTTCGCCTTGGTCTTCCCCTCTTTCTTTTTCCCTTTGTGTATCCTTCCAAGAATTTCTTCTGTAAATTCTCATGACGTTTAATGTGTCCAAAATATTTAAGCCAGCCTTCTTGTAGTTTTGATATATCTGTTCTTTTCTGTGTCCATGACATATGAAGAACTCTTCCTTTCTCAGCTGTTTTGCTAAGTGTCCAGGTCTCACAGGCACATGTTTCGATGGGAAAGATGCATGCCCTTAAAAATCTTATTTCTGTAGTTCTGTCTGTTCCTCTCCACAGCTTCTTTAGTTGTTTTATTTCCTTACTTGTTTTTAATTACTCCTTCATATTGCTAATTAAATTAGTTTGCTAACTTAAGTTTTTAGTTGTGTAATAGATATCCCAGTTTAATAGATCATCGAGCGAGTAATAGATCATCGAGCGAGTACTACGTAAGGGAGCAGGGTTGGGAGGGAGTTGTTGTTGGGGATATGGTCTGGGAGAAAAGGGGGGGGGCGGCCCGAACAAGCCTGGGAGACACTGGGTTGGGCTGTTCTGTCTTCTGTTCTGTTCCTGGCTAATAAGATGTAACGCAAACACAAGTTAACGGCATCTTTTAAAGTTATACTGGAATATTTTAGGATTTATTATGACTATTATTACGATTATTTCGTCACTTCGGTGAAAGGGGTACGGCGACATAGTGAACACACATGAGAGTCCCTGTACGAAACAAGTTAAGAATCCCCGATCTGTAAGTTGATGGGTTTAATTGTTCAAATTCTCACATCCTGGTTCACAAACCTCAACCACACGGCGATTAAAGCAAGTTTTTAAAAGAAACTTTCACAGATAAAACACATTGTCTTGGATTTATGTGTGAGGATTGTTTGATTTAACGTCTAGAATTCTGACACAGATAGACAGACAGCCGTCACATATCAGGACTTCAGGACTTGGTTATTCTAACTTTTTTAAAAAAACTGCATAACAAGATACTCTTAAATGTCCCATTAAACGAAGCACACCAAAGAGCCCTATTTTTCCCCCTCAACACCGAGAGGTATATGAGGAAGGAGACAAGACAAAGCAATAACAAGATCAAGACAGAGACATAAAGACGGCATAAAACATGATAAACGACATCGCAGAGAAGGTGAAATCAAAGAAGAATGGAAGCACGTAGAAAGGAGATACAGTGTATCTCAGACAAAGTAAGAAGTAGAGGTCACTACAGCAGAACTGCTGAGGAAAGGGGGAGGAGGGGTGTAAGGAGTGGAAACATAAACAAGCAGTGACCCGGTTTTGATTGGAAATCCCACTGGCCAGAGACGGCCACGTTTTGAATGGAAATCCACTGGCCTTCGATCAGGTAAAGATATTAGTATTTTATATTTTCTTTACTGACGTGAATTATTATTCAATCTTTTATTTTGTCTGGCCGCCGTCGTACTGAGTGGTGGAAGGGTGACTACACCATACGTTCACACCTTACATGTAAATAACAGGAACACGAAACAACAATCCTTTATTTTTAATAAAATCACGATCCTTGTATTTACAAAAATTCTGATCCATAAGGCAACACAAATCAACGAATCCTATGCACATGATGTCCATATAATTATACATTTCCACACGCGTTATTGATTCATAAAAAAAAAGGTTCCTTGAATAATATGATTTCAATCCTGATTACAATGCACATACTAAACTGTACACGTCAGCCTCCATCTATCGAATGATCCACGTGCTCAACTTATCCCCCTTTTCTTCTCTTCTCGTCGTATATACCTGATCGAAGGCCTAGGGATTTCCATTCAAAACGTGGCCGTCTCTGGCCAGTGGGATTTCCAATCAAAACCGGGTCACTGCTTGCTTATGTTTCCATTAAAAGCAGATATGAAGCACAAGCGATTACCAAGAAAAACCAGTGAAAAGTTCAGAATAGTGAATAACGTGCTATACAAAGTAGAAGAAGACGACGACGATGACTACAGGTTGAGAACCGTCACGCCCCAACATCTACAACAAGAAGTGTTATCACAATACCACGATAATAACAAGCATATGGGGACGGAATAAACGTTGAAAGCCATACAAATAGGATACTATTGGAAGAACATGAGAGAGGACGTAAACCAACACATAGAGCAGTGCCAAACGTGCAAAACAAGAAACTTGTTACCTCTAAAAAATCCGCTAGAAATATCCGATACCCCACCGGCATGCATGCTGAAATTAAGTATCGACTGTTCAGGACCTTATCCAGTCACCACATCAGGCAACAAGTACATCGTGCATGTAACAGACGAATATTCCGCATGGACGGAGTGTTTTCCAACGCCAAACATCCAAAGTAAAACAGTAGCTGACTTGGTAATCGACAATATCGTCCCAAGACATGGAGTACCAATTACTATAGTCACAGACAATGGTCCCGAGTTTCGCGGAGAACAATTCCAAACTATGGTGAAACGCTATAACATTCACCATATCTTCACAACACCATACCATCCTCAAGCCAACGGGACAAACGAGAGACAGCATCGCACACTGAATGATATTGTTGCCAAACTGGTAAACACGGAGGTTAGTAAATGGGACGAGTACTTGACCCAGGCGGTGGCAGCGATGAATATGAACATTTCTAAACGAACAGGATACTCCCCATTTTCCTCATGTACGGGAGACACCCCATTCTACCCCTGAACGCCATCCTGAGACTACGAACACACTGCTACAGTGAAAATGATTCTATAGAACACACGCTAATGAAACAACATAAGGCTTTTATACAAGTGATAAACCACATAAACAGAACCAAAAACGCATGAAAGCAAAAGTACGACGAACAAAGCATAACTGAGGACATTTCTATAGGCGATCCAGTATACTTATTAAACCACCATATGACATCAAAACACGACAGCAAATGGAAAACGGGATTTTTTGTTCTAAAAAAGTTATCTCCAGTATCATTTATAATAAAGAAGCAACTGACAGGAAAATACAACGAGTCCACGCAAACCATTTGAGAAAGGCCAAACAAGATTGGAATATCCCTACAGACGACAAAAACAATCAGCGCAGACAGGCTACACTCAGTATAGCACGCAACAACGATGACGACACCGACGATGAGATAGTAGTAGACTCGTCGGAATCAGAGACCGAACCTGACAATACGCAGGTAGAAATAACGGAGGAAGAAGTCGCATCTACCCCACAGGTAGCAGTAGACAGCGAAGACAGTACCACTCGAACAAGTACATCCTTACTAGTACATGAAAACCAACCACCCGCCGAATCAGAAGACAGAGCTACAGAGCAGAGCGTCGAACAACAAGTAGCAGCCTTGCCCACATTACACGACCAAATACAGTATATGAGAAATACTGCAAGGCACACAAAATTACAAAAAAATAGGCCAGACCAACACACCAACAGTTTAACCGGAGGAAGGCGACACGCAACTACAGCAACATGTGTGCTGGTTCCACAAGAAGGACATAAAGACTTTGAGTTCAGGATATGTAGCTATGCTACAATGTATATGTAAAATTTATTGTATTCCATACAAAAATTTTGTAAACAAAACCAGGCGGAGTATGTAAAGAGTGGAAAAATAAGCAAGCAGTGACCCGGTTTTGATTGGAAATCCCACTGGCCACACTCGCGTGTGGAAATGTATAATTATATGGACATCATGTGCATAGGATTCGTTGATTTGTGTTGCCTTATGGATCAGAATTTTTGTAAATACAAGGATCGTGATTTTATAAAAAAAAGGATTGTTGTTTCGTGTTCCTGTTATTTACATGTAAGGTGTGAACGTATGGTGTAGTCAGCCTTCCACCACTCAGTACGACGGCGGCAAGACAAAATAAAAGATTGAACAATAATTCACGTCAGTAAAGAAAATATAAAATACTAATATCTTTAAACCAATACTTACTACAGGGGGAAGGGGGAATGTTGTGGAAAAGCTAAAGAAATTAACCCCCCCCCCCACTCGAAAAAAAAAAGTTAACAAATCGCAGTTCTGGGGAAACTGTGCTTAACGCTCCAGGACGATCTGATCATCAGAGGATGGAAGCACTATATTATCTGCTATTAGCTGATCATGGAAATATTCGATTCGAGTTCGCATAAGGAGAAATAAATATTAATTCGAATAATAAAATGTTCTAATACTTGACAGTTAGTTTCCTACAGGTATATTACACTGAGTTCTTTAAACATAGTTTTAAAATGAATATTTCAGTCACATGAGATGTCATTTAACAGGAACTGAAATGTTTGATTTTTTAAAATTAATAGTTAACTTAAGCTCATTTTTGTTTTGTTTTTTTAATTTTTCATCAGGTACCCATATTTAATGCGAGCATGGAGGGAGAGGAATGGTCTAAATGTTTTTAAAATTATCGGGAAAAAAAAAGACAGAAAAGCTGTCGTCAGATCGTCGCTTGAACTAGAAAAATACTGGTAATGCCTACCTGAATGTCACATCTTCTGTCACAGAGAGTCGTTATGTCATAGCTAAGACGTTTACTTACTACGTCTGCGTGAGGCCCTTTCCGAGTGAAAACTGACGCCTCGTGGAACTACAGAAGACTAGCCCAATCCCACCTATTAAGGTCTTACAGAAGACTAGCCCAATCCCACCTATTAAGGTCTTACAGAAGACTAGCCCAATCCCACCTATTAAGGTCTTACAGAAGACTAGCCCAATCCCACCTATTAAGGCCTTACAGAAGACTAGCCCAATCCCACCTATTAAGGTCTTACAGAAACAGATGTAGTCAAGGAAAGGTTGTGTTCCGTCACCTCCTCAGATCTGGCTTACTTTTGAGGATCTTAAAAAAAAAAAAGAATGGAAGGAGTCGCGGTGACTTCAGTGTTATGCAGAGAGAAACTGCGTCTTTAGCGCAAATGATTGTGCCAGGAAGGGCAACATATACAGAAATTAAAGAACCATTTCTGTATGGCTTAACACGAACAAAGAAAATTCAAACCGTCCTTAGTTCAAGTCTTGTAATATGTAATGTAATTTAATAAAATTCACCGAAAGGGGGGAGAATGATGGATCCACAGGTGAATATACGGAAACGACCATGCCCGCCCCAATTAATTCGAGTTCAGAGTATCCATGCATCTGTGGCAGGAAATTTAACACTCAACGTGGCATGAAGATACACAGAACGAGGAAAGGATGTGGTGGTTCCTTGCTGCCCAATACTCAACAGTGCACTGTGACGCCAGTCTCAGATAAGACATTAGAAGATCTCTGTCAGGATATAATCCACAGTACAGAGAATATTCAGGTTGAGTCAGGCAGCAGGGAGGCAATGCAGCCCTCCGACGAAACCAGAGACAAGGTTAACTTTCCACCAGCAAGTGCCAAAAGCTTATGGGAAAACCTGGACACAGGATTATGCAAAGAACTGGACAAACAGCTAAGAGGAAAAAACCTGGAGCAAAAGCTGGAAGCATTTGGTAACATCATATATCTTCACTGCCACAAAGAGTTTGGAACCAAACAGACAAAAAGAGAAAAAACGACACCAAGAAAGTCGAGGAAAATAGAAGCAATAAGACAGCAGAAGAACCATGCCCGGAAAATGTTCAAGAAGGCACATGAATCAGAAAAAGAAGGACTAAGACAGGTTTGGCAGCATCTAAAATCCCAGCACAATGCCCTTTGCAGAGCTGAAAGACTATGTAAAAGGAGGAGGGAAGCCAGATACGCAAGAGAGAAGTTCTACAGAGATCCCTTCGGATTTGCCAAGCAGTTATTTGAACAGCCAAAATCAGGTACACTGAAAGCAGGTAAGGAGGTGCTCGAGGAACATCTGAACAAGACATACTCTGATAAAAATCAACATACACCTCTCGAGCAGATGAAAGGTCTGGTGTGGCCCTGTGCACCAGGCAGCAAATTCAAATGCAGCCCACCAACCTTACAAGAAGTAGCGAGCTTTGTAAGAAAAGCTAAAGGCAAGTCAGCACCAGGTCCAAATGGCATTCCTTACATACTATACAAAAGATGCCCTGAAGTACTAAAGAAGCTTCATAAACTCCTACGAACAGCATGGACCAAAGGAGTCATATGTAAAGAATGGAAAAAGGCTAACGGAGTATACATCCCCAAGGAGCAGAATTCCACTGAAATCAACCAGTTCAGGCCGATCTCACTTCTGAATGTGGAAGGAAAGATATTCTTCTCTGTGATGGCAAAAAGACTAACAACATACCTCCTAGACAATGGTTACGTTGATACATCCGTGCAGAAAGGAGGAATTCCAGGTTTCCCAGGATGTCTCGAGCATGCATCAATGATTTGGGAAGCTATCCAGCAGGCAAAATCTGGAAAGCAAGATCTACAAGTAATATGGCTTGACCTAGCCAATGCGTATGGCTCAGTACCGCACCAGATGATATGGCTAGCACTAGACATGTATCATGTGCCAAAAGAAATCACAAATATGCTGAAAAGGTACTTCACAGGGTTCCTCATGAGGTTTGGAACATCAGGATATACTACAAGATGGATCGAGCTCCAGGTAGGGATTGCAATGGGTTGTGCAATATCTCCCATACTGTTTGTACTAGCCATGCAAGTAATCCTGAGAGCAGCAGAAGGAGCAGCAGAAGGCCCAAGATTCAGAAATGGATGTCAAATGCCACCACTAGAAGCATTCATGGATGACACAACAGTAATAACAACCAGTGAAGCACAGGCACGAAAGATGTTAGAGCGTTTGGACAGCCTTATCATATGGTGCCGCATGAGCTTCAAGCCAAAGAAGTCAAGAAGCCTGTCACTCATGAAAGGGAAAGTGATAGAAAGATCGTACACAGTGGCAAATCAAATAATCCCAACTGTAGGGGAAGAGCCAGTGAAGAGCCTTGGCAGAGTATATGATGCATCCATGAAGGACTCAAGCGCTGTGAAGCAGGTTATAGAAATGGCGCAGAATGGACTGAGCATCATAGACAAAAGCAGGCTACTGGGTAAGTTCAAAATATGGTGCCTCCAGTTCATACTGATTCCAAAACTGATGTGGCCACTACTCATTTACGAAGTAAGTACTAGCACAGTAGAGGCAGTCGAAAGAAAATAAATAAATTCATAAGAAAGTGGTTGGGCGTACCACCAGGATTAACTGATGTAGCGCTGTACTGCAAGAAGAGCAAACTGCAGCTGCCATTCAAATCTGTGGTTGAAGAATACAAGGTAGGAAAAACAAGACTTGCAATGATGCTACAAGAATCTACAGATCCGGTGGTACGAGAAGTGCAGTCAACACTTAAAACTGGACGAAAATGGAAAGTAGGTGAGGAAGTGACCACAGCCAGGGAAACGCAGGAGCTGAAAGAAGTAATAGGGTACACCCAGACCAACAGAAGGGGGTTTGGTCATGGCGAAATCAAATGGTGGTCAAAGGCCTCTTGCAAGGAAAGAAGGGATATGATCATCAGTGAAGTAAGGAATTCAGAGGATGACAAGCGAGTCCAGAAGGCAGTCCAACAATCACAACAAGGGCAATGGACAACGTGGGAGGAAGTCCTGCAGAGATCACTAACATGGAATGACATCTGGAAAATGGCACCCTTGAGGCTCAGCTTCATCATCAGAGCTACTTATGACCTTTTGCCTACAGGCTCCAACCTCTACAAATGGGGTGTATCAGAAGATACAAAGTGCCCTCTCTGCAACGAAAGGCAAACATTGGAACATGTGCTGTCAGCATGTAGAGTGTCTTTAGGGCAAGGACGGTACACCTGGCGGCACAACAGAGTGTTGCAGGAACTAGTAGCCATCGTAGACAGGGCAAAAGATAAAGCAAATAACAGCAAAAGAGTTGAGGTCCCACCTAAATACTTCATAGGTGCTGGTACGACATCAAATATTGAAATCAGGGACACTCCCTTACCATCACTGCTAGATGATACAAATGACTGGGATGTGATAGCAGACCTTCCAGGAAGAAGAGAATACCCGACTGCCATCAAGAACACAGTAATGCGACCGGACATTGTGGTGTACTCCACAGGAAAACAGGAATTAATAATGATCGAGCTTACGGTCCCATACGAAACTAGAATAGAGGACCAGCATTTATTCAAATTGGAGAAGTACAATGATCTGGTCAAGCAACTGAGGCAGGGGGCAGGAATCAGGGCAAAAGTGATAGCTGTAGAAGTGGGAGCAAGAGGATTCGCAGCAACATCAGCATATGACCTGTGTAAGCAACTGGGCATAAAGGGACAAGCAAGAACAAGGGCATTGAGAAGCCTTTCAGAAACAGCAGAAAAGGCCTCGTGCTGGCTGTGGAGTATGCGAAATAAGTATTGGGAACATAAATAATTTCATTTGCCACAACCAATACCAGTCCTCCGTAGCTAAATCGCTAAAGACGCACTGTAAAAGTGCAGTGGCAACTGGAAGATCATGGGCTCAATCCCGGGACTGAAAAAAAAAGCAACAACTCACAAGACCTCTGGGAGTCATGACCCAGAGGGGCCCACCCCCCTTAGAGTGTCAGGAGTTTAAAGGGCCGAAACACTTGTCTGAGGGGGGGTACTTCCTCTGATGATCTGAAGGAGTTGTGTTGTTGTTCCGCTCTCTACAGTAGAGAGTTTCCTGCATAATATATGTCATTGTATGCAAAAGATCCAGGATAACTTATATTGGTGAAACTGGCCTCAGACTGTGGGACAGCATGCAGAAACATCTGTACGATATCACCTAGCATGCTTCGAAACCAGTCCCGAGTCATTTAAATGGCCCCAACCACAGAGGTGAATCTTATTTTCTGGTAATAACCATCAAACGATGTCACGCAGATGACACAAGCCGCCTACCGCTTGAGAACCGCTACATACAGGAATATAGGACTCTGGAACCACACGGTTTGAACTCGTTATTTAGTTACACATAACATTCTCCTCTTCCACAACCGTAATCCATCTCCACTAAACTCCATTTTCTTCTCACTTGTTACACAGAACCTTCTCAAATCATCGCATTACAACCCCTCTACCCTAAACATAATCATTTATTTCACTCTCTCTCCCTTCAACAGTTTCCCCACCCACCACCTTCAGTTACGATCCACCTATCACACATCACAAGTCACTGTTTAGACATTCTCTACCCTCCACCATGCGCATTTCTGTACATTTCTACACGAGTGCATTTTGAACGCAGAACATTGTGAACGGGCGCACTTCTCAATGAGCATCAGAAAAGCTACATATTCTATCAAGTTATAGCTAAGTGCTCTATTCATTTTATTTATTTATTGTTTAAACATAGGATTCATGTGAATCTATACTTTATCTCCTCTCCCTAGTTCTTCGTCCTGTGTGTGTTTGTATGATTAAGACTCACGCCGAAACGTCACAACTTTGTCGTCGTTAAGTAATGAAGCTTTTCCTACTTTTTTTCCTAGTTTATACATTTTAGATCGTCTTGATCAGGCATTTATTTAGAGGACGAGCTAAACAAAATCGTGATAAAGACAACAGCAAGAAGAAACCGTATTTTATCACTTATTTAGTGACAGAGTAATTAGGACGACTTTTTTCCATTCGGCTATGATTAGTAAGAAATCTAGTTTTATACATAACAAAGTACAAGTGTGGCAGCCCGTGATAAAACCTAATACAATGAGCCAGATCTTCAAGCCAGTAACAACTCTCCTCCCTCCCCCCCCCCCTTTTTCCTGCTTATCTATTCCCATCTGCTTTGAGTAGCCGAGGCCTCCTGGGTTCACTCTTAAAACAGGGAAATAATCTGGGCCTGCAGCTGGGCCCCACTCTCTTAGGTCCTGAACTGTCAACGTTTTTTGAGCGAGGGCATGTTACGTTTCTGCATGTTTCAAGTGTAAGATATAACATTCTGGAAGTTATAGAAACTGACATTTTTAAGAGTTCAGTGGGAAACCTGTAAATGGAGAATGATATGAACAATATTTTATATAAAAATGTTTAAGATTACGAATTGCTGGAATTTCTAAGTTTATTTCTTATCAAACCTTTTTTTTAACATTACTGAGTGCTCGCGCCATGAACTTTTACAATAGTGTACAACAATGAGAAATAACTGCCGTATTTTCCACCATATAAGACGAATTGGCGTATAAGACGCACCCATAATGTGTAAGAAATATTCTGAAAAAAAAAAATCCCACATTTTCCATGAACTTCATCGCCCATGTCCCAGTAAGGTTTTGGTCCAAAATGTATGCTCCTGGAAATCCGCGTACTGAACTTCTTAAATAAAACATGCAACTAACCTTATAAACACTGGTTATGTCTGCACTCCAGGTTATGTCTGCTAACCAGGATGTGCCAGGTTGTTTGGGGTTTGTCCACTAGCTCACAAACTAAGTATTGTTGAAGAGGCTACAAGCCCGTGCATCTGATATCCAGAAGCCTCATAAACTAAATACAATAATAAGAGTGAAACTGAGCTGGAGATTGTGCATGTTTTAGTGATGATTTATTAGCACTTTTACAAACATGTTTTAACTCTTGGTACACGCGAGATTGACCATGGTCTCATTTTTTATCCCTTTAGCTCTTATCATATAAAAAAAGACCGTTTCGTGTTTAAAGCACCAAGATACCCGCCATAGTTTTTAAGATTTTGCTTAGGTTTTGGTTTCAATATTCAAATGATGATTCACCCGTACATAAGGAAAAAAAAAGATGTTACGGTATGTAAATACGATATCAGTAAGTGTCTGGAAGACAAATAAAGTAAAGCTGTCTAGCAGTGTTTTGCTGGCTGTAAGTTTTTATATGTTTATGTTATTTTGGTTTTTAATCATAATTTAATCATTTATAGTCATGTATATTGCGCTCCGGATGTCACCCGGAGTCTAGTGTGCTAGATATGAGTGTGTACGTCTTAGTCTAGCACCTGTAACCTCTGACTCGGGGAGTAACCAAAACCTAAAATCCGGGTATACCACACAGGGTGGTTTTGGGTGTTTTTAATGCAAAATGTACGCCCTTAATTGGGGGGGGGGGGGGTAACACGGTAAATAATTTTAAATTCTGTGTGTAGTTATACAAGGTACGACAATTAAGTAATGAGACTGATTTTATTATGGCCAAGACAAAAATACAAAGCATGGAATCCAAAGAGGCAATCTTCATCTATGATCTGGCAACTTTTCATCGCCGCCCGATAAGCAGACGACAAACAAGCCGCCATTTTGTTGACCTAGTTAGAGGTGCATATTACCTAATCAGCATGGAGCAAAAAACTAACATTAAATTCTGTTTAAAACTCGGAAAAAGTGCCATTGAGAAAACTGAATTGATGCGACAAGTTTATGAAGATAATTGTTTATCTCGTGCACAAATATTCAGGTGATATTCACGAATCAAAAGTGATGGGGAAATATTAAAATTGCAACTAGACATGGACACCCAATTTCTGTTCGTAGTGAGGAACTCATTGCAAACGTCAGAGAAGGGATACAAGAAGATTTTGACTGTGAGTATGATGGCAGATGAATTTGGTGTTAATCGAGAGACCATTCGTAAAATTTTAGTGGAAGATTTGGGCAGGAAAAAAAGTTGCTTGCCGGTTTGTACCACATTCGTTGTCTGATGACCAAAAACATCAGCGTGTTGAGTACGCAAAAGACAACATCAAAACGTGTTGCAGAAATAAACAGTTCTTAAATTTGATTATTGCAGAAGATGAAACATGGATTTTCCACTATGATCCCACAACTAAACCTCAAAGTGTTCGGTGGAAGTCGTCATCATTCACCAAAAGGCAAAACAATTCGTCTTCAAAAGTCGAAAGTGAAGATAATGTTGGTGTGCTTCTACGACAACAAAGGAGTTATTCACAAAGAATTTATTCTAGAAGGACAGACAGTCACTGCCAAAGTTTATTTAAGTATTTTGAAACTCCTATTGAAAAAGATTCTCCGAGTCCGACCCGAGTATTCAACATCTGGCAGTTTTTTTTTCCTTCTTCATGATAATGCATCGGCTCACCGGGCGGTAGTTGTACAGGAATTTATAGCCCCAAAACAAGTGTGTGTTCTCAAGCATCCACTCTATTCCCCAGATTTGTCTCCCTGCAATTATTTTCTATTCCCAAAATTGAAAGAACGCTTTTTTGACAATACTGGTGATATCCAAATGGCCGTAACTTCGAGTTTAAGGGCCATACCAACAGAAGAACTGCAGAGGTCGTTCCAGTGTTTGTAAGATCGTGCCATCCGCTGTATCAATGCACAAGGGGCTTACTTTGAATAAAATGCAGGTTATATATTCAACCGTTGTTTATTTTATTTTTATGTAATTAGTCTCATTACTTATTTGTCGGACTTTGTACGTTGTGTACATGATTGTAACTATTTAAATGTGTCTTCGGCTACGCCTAAAATAGAATGTTAATTTTCATTCTAATCCTTAATCTTTATTTAGTACCTTCTTATCTGTTGTGTACGATTTCTCTATTGTGTAAAGCGTGCTACAAAATAAGTACTAAAATACTAAAGTGCCTGGCTCATATTGGTAAAATACGACAGGTTTTTTTTCTCAGTAACTGTTCTGTATACAGAAAGTTATTCACTTCCGTAATGACTGAATTTATTTACAGAGTGTTTTGCTTGTTTACAGAGTTGCTTGTTTACAGAGTTGCAAGTCTGTAATGAGTGTTTGTCAGGGTGTGCAACCCTGCAAGAGTCATGTAAAATTAACGCCCCTTATTGTTTGTTTATATACTCGCACTAACGAGGCGATTTTCTCTGACTTTTTGGCTTGGATAGTGCGTCCGACGGTATTTGTGTGGAGGACTGAGCGTGGGTTGTGGAGGTGCGAAAGCTGTTGTTTTTTTTTTTTAAATTAAGTCTGGGCCTGCGTATAATGTTGTGATTATGGTGGTGCTGTTGACGTAGAGTTGTTACCTGTTGCTTGAGAGAGAAAGAGACAACCATGTCTTTAGACGCTCTCTGCGCTTCTGGTGAACCAAGCTGGCTAACGTATCTCCTGCCAGTGGGATTCGTTTTTTTTTTTTTGCGTGTCGCCACCAGCAGTTTGATGTCTTGCTCCATCACACTGGCGAAGGTCGTGAGTTCTAATCCGGCCGAAAGCGCCCCAGTCACCCCGCTGTAGAAATGGGTACCTGACTTCTTCAGGAGTTGGGGAAGGAAAGGCGGCCAGGCATGATGCTGGCCACGTCACCCTCTAGTGTGCTGACAGGTCAAAGAAAATATAGACACTAACACCATATCCCTATGTGCCTCTAAGGCATGATCGGGTTACCGTTACCCTTTTACCTACCTTGCTACATCAACCGTGAACGTCATCATCATCATCACCTGGTTTCGTCATCAAACGACCTTGTGTTTTGATTTGAATGCCGACGTTTGTTAACTAAAGTGTGAACTACTAAAGTCAAATATTCTCGTCTATACTCCGTCAGATGTCTTACCCCGGGACCTGTCACGTGCTTAGCAACAAGGAATCGTGGAAGCTGTTTTGAGTGTGACACTGCCTTAGCTAACAGATAAGAAATCATCTCACCAAGCGACAGCTTCCGGAGAATCAAGTGAGTCTGGCACATGTTTACAGAAGTTGCACATCTACATTGAGTGTCTACTGGGTGTTTGACTCATTCATCTATAATTAGTGTCTACATGGTGTTTGAGTCTTTCATCTATAACTAGTGTCTACATTGTGTTTGACTCATTCATCTATAATTAGTGTCTACATGGTGTTTGAGTCTTTCATCTATAATGAGTGTCTACATAGCGCTTGAGTCACATATCTATAATTAGTGTCTTCAGAGTGTTTGAGTCCTTCATCTATAATGAGTGTCTACATGGCGCTTGAGTCACATATCTATAATTAGTGTCTTCAGAGTGTTTGAGTCCTTCATCTATAATGAGTGTCTACATGACGCTTGAGTCACATATCTATAATTAGTGTCTTCAGGGTGTTTGAGTCTTTCATCTATAATGAGTGTTACTAAATATTTTCATCAGACAGGTAAAGATAAATTCTGTAAAAAATATCCTCATCAACTGCTGTATTGTAACTTACATGCATTTCTTTTGTTCTGCTTTGCTTACCACATAGTGCCCTCACTTAGCCACATGCAAGACTGTAGATTCCTCTTGTTAACAACATCCCTAGGTTACCAAATCATCAGCGTATATTTCAGAGTGAAGGCATAACTTTCATCATAACTACAATCATAATTCATGCTACTGTAATACAAAACTATAGCATGGCCTTAAGCAGATAGTTAACAAAAATGTTAGGCCGGCCTAACTGAAAGTAGCGCTCTCCTTTGTCGAAGAATTATTTACTTTTCTGTATTTAATGAGCACTAAGAATAGCTGTTTATTGATCAACCCAGAAGGTAAGTGTTAAGGGGTAATTGAATTTTTTTGTCTACTGCTAATGAATAATGTGTAGCCTAACACATTTTCTACAAGGCGAGTTTTAGTACAACACACCCAGGAGCGCCTGAATCGTTAAGTAGTTAGTGCATTCATTTAGAATGTGATTTAAAGGTTCGACCCTGTTTCCACTCGAAACAGCTGTACAAAGACAGGAACTTAGATCCTTCTGGAACTAGAAAGCCAGCCAGGCGTGACAATGACCACACTGCCCACATGGTCAGTGTTACAGATATAAAGTCTCAGAAAAATGGAAATTTGTTATCACAAAAACAGCCCCTGAATCTGGGGAATGTTATTGCAATCCAAATGAAGCTCAACATATACGTCCATGATGAATCCTTATATCCTCAGATAAACACATTTGTAATGGCAGCAGACTGAAGGGTACATATTTACATTGTCTTGCTACAACCGCATGAGCATGGACATATAAACTGCGTGTTAGAAACAGAAGTTTAAAAAAAATAATGGTTCAGAATGCTCTCTAAAGCATTTCCACTCCTGCGCTATTGAATCAAACATTTTTGTTAATATCTATCATCGGGAAGAAAACTAAAAGAATTATAATTTTGTCTTTCTAAGAATTTATCACATGCTATCTAATCTCGGGGAACTAACAGGAGAAATGAAAGTATGGAAAAAAGCGTGACAACGAGGAAATAATCAAGCGAAGAGGCACTGAGAACATTACTCATCATCGTCATCATGTGCCGTGCCGACTGGCGTTGGCTATTATGCTTCTCCAGAGTACGCGATCCTTCATGCATGCCATCAGCTCAGTTGGTGATCTCCTCTCACACCATCCCGTCAGACTGTCCAGTATCATTTCTCTTGGTCTTCCTCTTGATCTTCTTCCTTCTATTTTTCCTGTTGTTATAATATTTTCAATGCCCCCTCTTCTCATTGCATGTCCTATGAAAGTACATTGTCTCTCTCTTATCTTTTTGACAAGGTTTTTTGTCTCTCCAGCTCTTCTCCTACATTCTTCATTAGTTATTTTTGCTGTCCAGGGGATTCACAACATTCTTCTAATAAACCACATTTCTGCTGCTTCCAATGATTTTTGTGCAGACTTGCCTATTGTCCATGATTCACTTCCATATAACAAGATAGGTTCAATATAGCATTTTAGGACTCGTTTTCTAACATTCATTGATAAGGATGTGTTGCATAATATGTTTCTCATTCTCTGAAATGCAGTCTTTGCTTGGCCTATTCTGTTCCTAATTTCTGTTCTGCATTTCCCATCTGACATTACTAAAGAGATCAAAAGACGAAGATGAAAATGACTGAGCCTATTACTATGAATGGAAAAAACAAGACACCCCTATACCGCCTTGACTGGACACCCCAGGGAAAAAATAGAAAGAGAGGAAAGCCATTGGAAACATGAAGACACACAATACAGGAAGAAGTAAGGGAAGTAACAAAGACATGGTTTGAGGTAACCCGACTTGCTGAAGACAGAGTTGCCTGGGGGAACATTGTTGACCACTTATGTTCCATTGTGAGTACAGAGGATTGTTGATAATAATTTTGTTTAACACATTATAGTCAGTTTAATGTTTTTGTTGGATAAAACTTTACTTAAAACAAGATGAAATCATCTCATACAGTCATTGTAAGAGCTATTGTCAGTGTTATTGGAGAGGGAAAATCAGCACTACGTCCATAAGAAACTTTAATAATAAGGTACGAATGAAGAAAACAAACGCATCATCATCATCATCATCATCCTTTGTCATCTTCCAAAGAAAAGTTGGCCTCTTGCCTTCTCGGCTGCACCCATATTTCTAGCCCATCTTTTGATGTTTTAAAAGCTTTCGTAATATGTCATCGTATATCTGTCAAATCATGTATGAACCATCTACAGAGACAGAACTCAACATTGCCTTCAAGACAAGAGCGTTGACTAAATAACTGTGGATAAGGACGATTGGATTCATATGCCCTTGTCTGGAAGAGAAGAGCGTGTGAAACCTAACGCAGGTAAACTAAAAGTTTAACGCAGGTAAACTAAAAGTTTAACGCAGATAAACTAAAAGTTTAAAATAAAGAAAAATTCAAGCAGATTTCACCTTGTTCTTCGCTGCTGCTTGTTTTACTGTTTGTTATAGTCTCCCTCTAGCTCAAGACATTTGTGGCTGTGAGATTTTGTTATAGTCTCCCTCTAGCTCAAGACATTTGTGGCTGTGAGATTTTGTTATAGTCTCCCTCTAGCTCAAGACATTTGTGGCTGTGAGATTTTGTTATAGTCTCCCTCTAGCTCAAGACATTTGTGGCTGTGAGATTTTGTTATAGTCTCCCTCTAGCTCAAGACATTTGTGGCTGTGAGATTTTGTTATAGTCTCCCTCTAGCTCAAGACATTTGTGGCTGTGAGATTTTGTTATAGTCTCCCTCTAGCTCAAGACATTTGTGGCTGTGAGATTTTGTTATAGTCTCCCTCTAGCTCAAGACATTTGTGGCTGTGAGATTTTGTTATAGTCTCCCTCTAGCTCAAGACATTTGTGGCTGTGAGATTTTGTTATAGTCTCCCTCTAGCTCAAGACATTTGTGCTGTGAGATTTTGTTATAGTCTCCCTCTAGCTCAAGACATTTGTGGCTGTGAGATTTTGTTATAGTCTCCCTCTAGCTCAAGACATTTGTGGCTGTGAGATTTTGTTATAGTCTCCCTCTAGCTCAAGACATTTGTGGCTGTGAGATTTTTTATAGTCTCCCTCTAGCTCAAGACATTTGTGGCTGTGAGATTTTGTTATAGTCTCCCTCTAGCTCAAGACATTTGTGGCTGTGAGATTTTGTTATAGTCTCCCTCTAGCTCAAGACATTTGTGGCTGTGAGATTCGCTGGTTGCTACTGCCGGTGGTTGTAGGATGGGAACGCACAGAATTCGGGAACTAGAAGGAATTGTCTTGGCAGATCTCCACACACAGCGCCAAATGTTATTAACTATTATAAGTATAGCAGTATTCGTGTAAAAACTGTTGGCTTGATAGTAAGGGCATTATTATGGGTTTTTCTTTTTTAATTTTCTCGTGTTGAGATCCTTCGAGAAGGTCACGGGGGCTGCAAAACCCGTGACAGGGAATTGTGGGAGCAAGGCTGAGTGCATGGAGTCAGTTTTGGTTTGAACGTGTAACTTTGTGGACGTTTTTTTGTGTGCTGTGTGATGTCTTCGTGGAACATATGAATGTTATAGTTGTACTGCAGTTTATGAATGGACTGGCCACATGGCAGGGATAACCAGCCGGCATTCAGGTGTTATTTTCATCAACATTATCATCCTTCCATCAATAAATGTTCCAAGTCACCGTTACCCAGGATTTTTTACTTGACTGTCTGTACCAGGTATCGTCAACGTGAGGTTCTGAAGAGCCTGGATGAGAAATATGTCTGGAACAGTGTTTAACTAATCCAGCAAGTGAGAGTGAGAGCTGGAATTCTGTGTATCAGTCCAGTAACCTCAACTCACGAAGTTCAAGATGAAAGTCTACCCTGTTATTCACTTGCGTAACATGATCACTACGATACGATACGGCCTAAGTAAAGCCCCAGTAACACACTGTACGCACCAACAGTACAGACAGAAAGAACAAGACCATCAAAATCCTGTTATGTAAGAAGTAATACTTGTTTATCGTGTCCACCACTTGCCAGGGATCTAAATTTTTATACAGTATGTGCTGACTAAAAATAGCACTAAGATGGACACCACAGGGGAACAGAAGTAAGGGTAGACCAAAAGAGACATGGAGAAGAACAACAGAAAGGATGGTGAGCAATAGAGGGCTCACCTGGGCAAGAGCAGAAAAAAAGGCGAAGGACAGGCATTTGTGGAAAACCCTTGCGGAAGCCCCATGTGCCCTGGGCACTTAAGGTTCAGAGAGAGAGAGAGAGAGAGAGAGAGAGAGAGAGAGAGAGAGAGAGAGATGTGCTGACTTATATATACGATACTGATCATCAAAAGCTAGTATTAATGGCTTTCAGACTGAATTTTAAATAAAAAAGGAATAGAACAGTGACCATTCAATAACATTATGATGATGTAAATTAATGTTGGAGTACAACAGTGTTATGTTTCTTAACATTATCAGTTCCCAAACAAGAACCACTACATCCTTGTAGCTGTGTGATGATGACTCACATCCGGCCACCGCCAGTTCAAAGATGTTTTGAGTTACCGCTTTCCTGGCCTGCAGACAGGGCTCCAGCGAGAAGTAGAATTGTCAACTCCTGCTGTTTTGTATTTTATCGCAGTGATTTTACAACCTTCTCACAAAGGTCTTGATTTTTAAACACAGTAACCAAACCCATAGCAGTCCTGGATTATAACTGGCTACATAAAGTCTTTTTTAAAAAAATCTAACTGAATAACTCAGCAGTTCCCAAAGTTTTTCAAAATACACTTGCCAACAAAACTTTCTGTTGCGGCACACTTATATTATTAATCTTGGATCCTCAAGCAGTTCATTTTAGCATTTTCAAAGAAACTTCATCTATTACCTTATTACAAAACATATTACAATGTACAACACAAATGGGAAACCCTCTGGCTGAACATTATACTGATTTCAGTAATAGCGTTTCTTTTTTTTTTTTCAAGGTGATTAAATTTCTCGCGACCTGGTTAGCTGAGAGGTTAGGTGCTCAGTTTACTAATCAGGTGGTACCGCCTTCTAGTCCCAGCAATGTGACTTTTTTTCTGGTACACACCACAGAGGCCCAGGGGTCCACCCAGCCCTGTGAAGTAAGGAAAGGTAGACTGACCACATCACACGTTCATGTGTGGAAGGTCGTAGAAATAAGGCCCTAACGCCGTATCCCTAGTATGCATGACCTGGAAACGGGGATTTTACCCATTTTTTTCTTAACCTTTTTTTAAAATGAAACTTCACGGCACATTTCCAACATTTTACGGCACATTAAAGTGCTGCGAGACACCCTTTAGGAATCCCTAGTATAACTGTATACATTTGGTGGATTGTAACTTTCACTACGTCAAAAGACTGAGAAGCGAAGGAAGGAAGGGTGGGGTTGTTTGTAAGCGTGTAGGTTTAGATTGTTTTGTCTCAGTATCTGGACATTAGCTTATATATAAGTGTTGTTGGTATTGTACCGAGGTCACAAAACATGTCCAGAGATTTCACTGCCTGGCACTTGAACAAAAACAATTGTCAGGTAGAAAATAGCGAGCGTCCATTCTGTTGCTACAGGTAGAAAATAGCGAGCGTCCATTCTGTTGCTACAGGTAGAAAATAGCGAGCGTCCATTCTGTTGCTACAGGTAGAAAATAGCGAGCGTCCATTCTGTTGCTACAGGTAGAAAATAGCGAGCGTCCATTCTGTTGCTACAGGTAGAAAATAGCGAGCGTCCATTCTGTTGCTACAGGTAGAAAATAGCAAGCGTTCATTCTGGTGCTACTGATTGCAAAAAAAAGTAACTAAGTCCATTAAAAACCATAATATTATTATCTTATTCCTTCTCCCGCCATTTTTTACGGCTTGCAGAGTATATAGATCTTCTTCTTCTCGTATTTGCCTGGAACTACGAGCTGGTGTTCTTTGCTGCCGATGCTATGAAGATGTTGAGGCTCAGCGTCTCGTCCGCTTGGGAGCAGATTATAGCAGCTATCAGTCCTGAGTGCAGCTAAAGAGCAGGGGGTGTGGCAATACTTTTTAGCAGACTCCACCACCATTGGAACTATGGCGATACCTGCCCCGTTAGCCACGGCAGGCCAGGCCTATTGCTGGGGGCACCAAGGAAGAGGTGGGACGGGGTCTTGGTGAGCTATTGTTAGCAAACTCTGACGCCATCATATCACCTATGGGTCGCTGACAGCTTCGTTCCCAGAATGTATATATATAAAAGTTAACACTTGCCTAGTTTCGGTCTGAGATATATGTTAAATGTAGTACTGGTGTTCTTTGTTCTATAAAACACAATACCACCTTTACTTCAATATTTCTGGAGTTTCTATAGGTACAGACATTCCCACATTTTGGGACTTTTTTAACAGTGGAAGAATGTTTGAGTAGAAGAAAGTGTAGGAAGAATGTTTGAGTAGAAGAAGGTGTAGGAAGAATGTTTGAGTAGAAGAAGGTGTAGGAAGAATGTTTGAGTAGAAGAAGGTGTAGGAAGAATGTTTGAGTAAAAGAAAGTGTAGGAAGAATGTTTGAGTAGAAGAAAGTGTAGGAAGAATGTTTGAGTAGAAGAAAGTGTAGGAAGAATGTTTGAGTAGAAGAAAGTGTAGGAAGAATGTTTGAGTAGAAGAAAGTCTAGGAAGAATGTTTGAGTAGAAGAAGGTGTAGGAAGAATGTTTGAGTAGAAGAAGGTGTAGGAAGAATGTTTGAGTAGAAGAAGGTGTAGGAAGAATGTTTGAGTAGAAGAAGGTGTAGGAAGAATGTTTGAGTAAAAGAAAGTGTAGGAAGAATGTCTGAGTAAAAGAAAGTGTAGGAAGAATGTTTGAGTAGAAGAAAGTGTAGGAAGAATGTCTGAGTAAAAGAAAGTGTAGGAAGAATGTTTGAGTAGAAGAAAGTGTAGGAAGAATGTTTGAGTAGAAGAAGGTGTAGGAAGAATGTTTGAGTAAAAGAAGGTGTAGGAAGAATGTTTGAGTAGAAGAAAGTGTAGGAAGAATGTTTGAGTAGAAGAAAGTGTAGGAAGAATGTTTGAGTAGAAGAAAGTGTAGGAAGAATGTTTGAGTAGAAGAAAGTGTAGGAAGAATGTTTGAGTAGAAGAAAGTGTAGGAAGAATGTTTGAGTAGAAGAAAGTGTAGGAAGAATGTTTGAGTAAAAGAAAGTGTAGGAAGAATGTTTGAGTAGAAGAAAGTGTAGGAAGAATGTTTGAGTAGAAGAAAGTGTAGGAAGAATGTTTGAGTAAAAGAAAGTGTAGGAAGAATGTTTGAGTAGAAGAAAGTGTAGGAAGAATGTTTGAGTAGAAGAAAGTGTAGGAAGAATGTTTGAGTAAAAGAAAGTGTAGGAAGAATGTTTGAGTAGAAGAAAGTGTAGGAAGAATGTTTGAGTAGAAGAAAGTGTAGGAAGAATGTTTGAGTAAAAGAAAGTGTAGGAAGAATGTTTGAGTAGAAGAAAGTGTAGGAAGAATGTCTGAGTAGAAGAAAGCCTAGGAGGAATGTTTGAGTAGAAGAAAGCCTAGGAGGAATGTTTGAGTGGAAGAAAGCCTAGGAGGAGTGTTTGAGTAGAAGAAAGCCTAGGAGGAATGTCTGAGTAGAAGAAAGCCTAGGAAGAATGTTTGAGTAGAAAAAAAGTGTAGGAAGAATGTTTGAGTTGAAGAAAGCGTGGGAAGAATGTTTGAGTAGAAGAAAGCCTAGGAGGAATGTCTGAGTAGAAGAAAGCCTAGGAAGAATGTTTGAGTAGAAAAAAAGTGCAGGAAGAATGTTTGAGTTGAAGAAAGCGTGGGAAGACTGAGTAGAAGAAACTGTAGAAAGGAAAACTTCATAAGCGCCAGTTAAAGTAATGGACACATGGTGCTTAAACAAACATCAGAAAAGATAAATGAATAGCACAGCGATGAAAAGTTAGCAGGCAAGGAAACAGCTAGGCTTGCACGTTGTAAACTGAGAGAGCACATTGTTAGTTGAAAATACAAAACAGTTTGAAGACACGAGATAGTAGGTTGTAATCTCGTGGCTAAGGGTTGCTCGCCCTATCGGAGTTCGTGGTTCGAGTCATTATCATTTTATTACTGTTTCTCTATTAAAGTAATGGTTAAGGTAAAATTCCCGCTTTCATGCCATTAAGGCATATTTGGGACACGGCGCTTTTGACCGTTGTTTCCACGACCTTTGGCACATGAAAGTGTGATATGGTCTGTGTCACGCCTGCCTGGATTTACCTTCTCAGATTTCTCTGGTGCCCATTTTTAGAGGTCTAGGTGAACCCCTGAGCCTTTCTGATGTGTACCAGAAAAAAAAAAAAATCCCACAGCACGGACTTGAACCCGACACCACCTGGAGTAGTAAACCGAGCCCCTAACCACTCAGCTAACGACGTCTAAAGTAATTTGTAAATTTAAATTTTCGAGGCTAACCACACAACGTCGTGTCTGTAACAACGAGATGTGAGAGAGAAAGGGGGAGCCATGATTGTACTCCTGGTGCCAGCACTAAAGAGAATAAAATGTTGATAATTAGACCTACCAAGGATTTAAAGCGAAATTTCCACCCAAAACCTCTTTTACTTGAATTTGCGTGAACCATAACTTGACACTGGAATGAAGTTACTGCAGTGGTTTCCCCTTTGCCTTCCGCTCGGTTTGCACCTGTTTTCACCGATTGTCTTTGTCTAAGGCAGGGGTCTTCAAACTCTTCAGTACGAGGGCCACGTTGTATAGATGAAAGAAAAAGGAAAGGGGGGGGGGGGGGGGAGGCAATAAAATAGCTTTATAAATAAATGGATGTTATACTTGTATTTTAAAAATCTTGTTCGAGAAGTGAGTATGATATAATTCAAAACGCAAGAGAAATATGATAATTACTTTAAAAGGATTTCTATTTACACAGGGATATTATATATTATAGGCGGCCTGGTTAGTTGAGTTGTTAGGCCTTCGGTTTACTACTCTGGTGATACCGGGCTCAGGTTTCTACAACATTTTAGATTTCTCTTTTAATGACTGATAGTAGACGTGTTCTTTGGTTTTCTGGTCATAACACCTCGAGGTTTCACAAACATTACCACATGCACTAGATCAGAGCAAGTCCGATGAAATGTTCTCTGAATTCATGTATTATGTCAAATAACATCAATATGCATGGTCTATAACATCATTTGGATTGAATCACTTAATCATTTGTTCACAATATCAAACTCAATCATATTCTACATGCAGCATTTATCAATTTTCTCAGCTTCACGGTGTTCTACACTTCTTGATACGAGAACATTTCCTAACTCAGTTTTATATCACATCTGCAACACGTGATCAATCAATTACACGACTAAATCACTGTACTCGAAGCTTCAAAAGTATCAATTCTTCGTAATCACTTGAATCACTTGAAACACATTTTTCTAAAACTACTTCATCAAAACTGCTTTTTCCCTGAGTATCTATTCCTCTAATTGTCCATCTGTTCCATCTGTCGTTACCTACGTCTTCTTTCTCTCTCGTGTCTTCTCCTTCTGCTGTTCTTCTCTTGTCTGTCCTCCCCTGATCGTCTGTTCTTCTGTCTGCTGTTCTCTTCTCTGTCTACTTCTGCGATCCTCCTCACTTGTCCGCTAGGCTCTGGGCTTCCGCTTCTTGGGGGCTCTTTCCTTCTCGTGCTCATTCCTTTGACGTCTGGACCGGTCTCTATTCACTGACCGTCATTATTCCTCCGTCTTCGGGTTCCCTCTTCTCCAACTGCCCCGTGACTTATAAGTCGTAATGTGTCCAATAGGCCACGCCTATAAATATTTAATTGGTCAGCTGGCTGAGTCGTCTACTCCTTTATTTCAAAACCGTGTAAAATAGCCTCCTCAGATTAGTAAGCTAATACGTATCATACTTTTCAGTCTGCGTCAAATCCGTCTATACAATTGTCATTTACCTAAGTCATTATCTTGCTCTTTCATTTCGGGGGTTTTATTATGTCCTCGTTTTTTCGTTGTGTCTACATTTTCTATTCGTCTTTTCTATTCTGTTTACTTGTGTCAGCGTCTGGTCATACTAGTGTCATGGAAGTTTGTTTTTCTACCTTGTTCTAATTTTCCTATTTACTTTTTATGTTGCCATTAGATGTTACTATTATGCCTACATTATATTCATAATCATATTCATGAATAATAATAATAATAATAACAACTAAAATCATTACTTAAAAGGCCATTTTACATTTCAGCAGTGGGGATTTTTTTTTCAGGTTCACATCAGAATGGCCCTGGGATCCATCCAGCCTCTAAAAATAGGTAGCAGAGAAATCTGGGAAGGTAAATGAGGCCAGGCGTGATACCGACCACATCAGACTTTCATGTGCCGGAGATCGCAGAAAATACGGGCCTAACATCGTATCCCCGATATGCCTTCATGGCTTGGAGAATGAAATTTTATCTTTTTACCTTTAATTAGAAAAAGGTTTAAATCGCAGCAAAAGCACTGAAGAAACTATCATTGACATAAAGAAATTATCATTGACATAAAGAAATTATCATCTACATAACTAGGAGTAAGAACAACAGATACAAATATTAACCTGAAATGAGAATGTGTCCAAGTTTGTGATAAACAATAAGAAAAATATCAAGTCTTAAGAAAGAACTTCAGTAAAATAAATGAAGGAAATTAAAACAAAACTAATTAAAACAAACCTGTAGCCATTAGAAAATCTCAAAACAGTGTACTGTATGAGAATTAGTATTTTGATATGAATCTTAGTTTACGATACTGTTAACGGTTTCTCATGTGATTCAACATTGCATAAATAAATGGCCACAACGTGTGTTGGCTAAAGTATATAAGTCTCAGCGGGCCAGATAAAAATCGCAGGTCATAGTTTGAAGACCCCTGGTGTAAAGACTAACCAGCAAGTTTTGGTCTGGTTTTTTTTTTCCTTCAAGATATTCACAGCTGACCTCTATATCTAGAGGCGTTGCATCACTCGACGCCATTGGACTCATCCGGTAACAGTCTCCTCCCAAAAAAAAAAAAAAGAAAAAAGCCTGAGATAATTGGATGACACTTCTAATAGCCGCAAGTGAAAGCATTTTGTAGAAATTTGCGAGCAAGATTACTAAAGAGAGAAAGAGCAATAACAGAGCTAAACAGCAACAAGGAAAAATCAATAGTAACACCAGAAAGTAATTATAGCAAAGTGCAACAGCATGTCAAATAAGAACGCAGCGACATAAGTAGATTCAATTTATCTTGGGACAACAATAGCAACTGATGGCAAGTGCACAAATAAACTCACCAATAGGTAAGGCAAAGGCAGCTTTTCGTGGCATGAAAAAAAGTTACTAACAAAATATTCTTAACGGTAAGGGGAAACTGTATCACAGTGCTATACAGAGCCACTATTGCCATGTGGTTGTGAAACTTGGACAGTCTGAAGGAGTTTCTGCTTTAGTTTAACAGAGCACGGTAAATAATAAATGGTGTAATCTTCTAGCTGACTCATATTGCTTCTGCCTGTATGCTGATGGTTGTCTATTGTGCTGACTACATTACTGATATACATATACAAGACGAGGAAACACTCCCTGCAATGATATACTCTTTACAGGACACCCAGGACGATCACATACTGGCACATTGGATATACCCATCAAGACTGTATTATCTTGGCACTCACATTCGTTTTACTGCGTGAACATGATGATGATGGTGATGGCTGACGACGAAATTATATGAAGACGATTTCTCAGAAACTTGCATAAACCAACATAAATAATTCTGGGCTGCTATCTAGCCAAGTTACTAAGATAGCGCCATAAGAATTCAAGGTGGCTGACAACTATCACATACTAAACACGGCTATATTTCTCAGCACAGACCGGACTACGCTACCTTCTCACTCAACACTCAGAATCTTTCTCTCTCAGCTGAAACTTTCGTCTCAGACCCAGAATACAAAACTTACTTTCCACGTGCAACGAATGACTTGAAAATCACGAACTCTGACAGAGAAAACAAACATTGGCTTAACTCTAACACACTAATTTAGAGTTTTATCAAGGATTAGATACCCTTGACCAAATACTGTCATAAGTCAACAAAAAGATGACGAAGAAGTTGAAAGTAACAGAGATGTGGTTTAGGATAAAAATGCATCAGACAGTTTGGACAGACAGAAAACAAACGAAGAGATCCTCAAAGAAGAAAGAGTTAAACGGAAACTAGTTAAAATGATAAGAAAAGGACAATGAAAATCTCTAGGACATGTCATGAAAAGACAGAACTTAAAGAACTTGGTCAGGACTAGAAAATTCAAAAGAAAAAGGGAAAGAGGAAGCAAAGAGAAAAATATGTCAGAGAACTTACCAAGTGTCCCGGAAAAAAAAAAGCATTTGAACTGATTTAAAACACCAATGATCGCACAAGATCAAGAGGCATCATCAGCAACGAATATCTGTAAGAGATATATTGTATTGTAATGTACATTTTGCAGGAGGAAAATACATACCGAATACTCGTAATTTGAGAAGGTTAAAAAAAAAAACGAAAACAAAAACATGTAGTACCTTGCCAAAAGAATAAAAATGTGTGTGTTAAATTGTGATGATGATCTTCTTCTTCTAGGAGCTGCAAGCTGGTGTAATTTGTAGTAGATGCGGTGGAGATGTTGAGCCACAGCATCGCACTGGTGTGGGAGCAGGTTTATGGCGAGTATAGTCCCTCAGCGGAGTTAAAAAATAAAGCAAAGGTCATGCAATACTTCTTTTCCGAACTCCAGCTCTAGCGGGACTATGGCGATCCGTGCCGCGTTAGTCAGGCTAGGGCTGTTACTATGGGCACCAAAGGAGAGCGGGATAGGATATTGGTTATCTATGATTCGCCATCCCTAAACGCTAGCATGTCATCCACGGGTCTCTGGTTGCCACATCGGAGATCGTCATCCCCTTCTTAGAAAAACATTAATAACTTTATTTTCTCGAAAAGTTTCCATATCCACTGCAGGCTTTGTAGGCTAATCTTGATCTTACGGCGGGACAGCAGCAACCTCGGAGGAGTGCATCGCTCCAGTGAGCCACAGCTTCCCCTTTTGCTTTTATCCTCGCCGCCACAGTATCCCAGACTGCACCACTGGAATTTGGGAGTTGATATGTAGGTCAATGGGACATCAGCAGCCTACTAATTTTAACTCTTCCCCCTCTCTTTTTCAAGTGGCTAGCTGACCACAACCCAACTGGCTGGACGTTGTAAGTAGCGTGACAGTCCGAGGGCTGTCACAGTTATTTCAAGAGTAGGAAGTTCCCAAATTCTTGCCCGTATGGGGAGAAAGCCGTAGACGAACGAAGAAAGCCGATGCGAACTCTCGCGAGACTCGGGATCACGTGATTTCCTATCGGGGAGAAGAGATCCATTTTCTGCCTCACCACTGACCCGAAAGCATCTCAGCCGGGCGCGGCCCCGAGTTACGTGGGCCGGGTAAGACCGACGGCCAGCTTAGACGTCAATCTCCACTAGGATAAAGGACATAATCTGCAGATTGGCTGTGTCCTGGGTGTATGGCTTCAGGATAAAATAATGTATAGCTTCAGGAGGAAACACTGTTTACTTTCGTGAGGATATTATGCTTCATAATGAGGAGAAATCTGTGTTTTTTGAAGAAGAGATAACTCATTTTCCGGAGGGAGATAACTAAGTTTAGGCTATTAAACGGATGCTATAAGAACTGTTAGGAACTGTCATTCAGAAATGATACAGAATTAGGGACAGTTAGTGTGTTTTCATCAAGAGTACTGGCTAAATTGAGTGCTGGTCTGTTTAAAATCACAATAATCCATTTTGCCCCTGGCATTAATCCTCTTCACTCATTTTATTCCAAATTTCTATGTTATTTATTATTTTTGTGATGGCAATGGATCTCATGGAGGGTGATATTGGCTTGAGATTATGACGCAGGTAGAAACAGAAAAATTACTCACCTGAGTTCCCTTGGTTAGCGTTAGGCAACGGACACGACTTAATGGACCAACCCCCCCCCCCCCACCAACTTCTAGAAAAAGTCATATATCGCCAGTCCTCGTCCTGCTATCCGTCATGTCTATCTACAAATTCCCCACTGCTGCAGCTGCCACTCATTGGAAACACAGCAACGACAACTATGTGCCTCGCAGCAGCACATCTTCATCAATCTCTGTATAATATCATCATCATCATATCTCTCCCATCCCCTCCTCGCACGTCCATCATACCCACGCCACCACAGTAGAAAGAAATTCGTCACCTGCCAAAATGGAAAGCCTGAGAAAGAAGTAAAATAAGACAAGAAGAGACAGGGTGAGAAACGAAGATATCCAGTCCGTTATCGCAACAAAACTGGTATTACATTGCATCGAGAGACAAAGGATAAACTGGCTTGTAGATCTGATGGGAACGAATCCCAGATATCCTCCAGCACCGGTACACCATCTAAAATTGCCGGAAACCAAACAACGGGAACAACCCAGAAGAAGACTGATCAGTGGAACAAGTGACATCTTGAAAGTTAATGTTATAAATGTTATAATAATCCTTCAAACCTCATTGCGTGTTTTGGATAGCACTCCAATGTTCAGTTACCTGTGACACAGACACCAATGGCGTGACACTGCTAAGAGTGACACAGACACCAATGGCGTGACGCTGCTAAGAGTGGCACAGACACCAATGGCGTAAATGTGTTACGAGTGGCACAGACACCACTGGGGTAATACTGCCAAAAGTGGCACAGACGCCAGTGGCGTAACATTGCCAAGAGTGATAATATTCGACGGAATTCGACAGCCAGATGTCTTTTATTGGCAGACTAAACCTACTTATGGAAACTACCTGATATTACGCTAGACTAGCTTAGAATTCCAGCACAGAAACTAAACAAGCCACGTGATTGGTCAGTCGGTCACTTTGATCAGACACGCTAAACCACAAATAGTGAAATTCTGAAGATAACACTAGATCCGGATAAACAGTAAGGACACGGGATGCAACTGACAAGGGGTTATTAATTAACAGAGCATTTAAAATCTCGTGGTCAGAACTGTAACTGTAACTGTAAAAAAATGGGCCTAGCTCTGTTGTTGGTCATAGGGAGCAGCCTCATCACACTCGGGGCCCGTCCACACATGTTCGGGCTTTGACATCAGGATTTTCCTTCGACGTTTTTAGGGAGATGACTCCCAATGTTGTGTTGACTGTGTGTTGCCCGTGATCTACCATTTAGTTGTCGTCGTCGACAACATCGTGGCCACATCAGCAGCATAGTGTCTTTCACCAAGTTCAGTTCAGTGTGTTGTGTTTTGACTCTACATCAGCATCTGTAGTCAACAGATTAATCTGCTAGCACGTAACCTGAATAAAAAAAATCCTCGGGGGCCTGTCGGGCAGGTGGATAAATAACTCGATTTTGTAAGTTATCATGAAAGTCTTACTAGTTGTTATTACTATAGCAAACTGACTGAAAGAACGAGTCACAGATACACTGAGTATATATTTATATAAAACAATGAAATGTGAACAAAATAAGAACTATAAAGAAATCTCTGTTGAGAATGTTACTGTGGTCACAAACACCCCCACAACAAGCAACATCACGCAGCAGATGTAAGACAAATAAAGAACAGCACTAGTCAGCTGATGAAGATACTTCAGCAAGCGGCAGAACATCATCTTCGTTTTACGACCTCTTTGACTTGCGTTCAATCCTTCAGCTTTCAGCATAAAAAAATCTATTAAAGCAATGTCTGCATTTTATCAGTACTGCATATCCCTTTAGAATATCATTTGCTACTGAGACGGATTACCCTAATTCAGGTCCTGTTGCAGATAAACTCTGACCCCCTTCTTATTTATTTGTTCTATTAAATTTCAGTTCTAGATCAATCTGCCTTTATTTACAAGCTCAATCTTATCTTAGTTCACGCTCGGGTTTACAGCTGGCCATGGTCTGTAAATAGCAAAGAAAAAAACTAGCTGTTGTATATTAGAAGTTGAAAACTGTCGATGTACGAGGCGTACACTGAATGCGTTTTACGTCATGTGAGAGAAATGAGGGATCTGAGAAGCATGAAATACTTAAGGAGATGTACCCCAGATTTCATCATCATCATCATCATCATCGTCTTTCACTCCCTTGAGAGCATAGGCCACGGATAAATGCTCTCCAGTCATCTCTGTTCTTGGAATTATTCTCTGCTTCCTTCCATGTGCATCCCTTGTCTCTGAGCACTGTCATAATTTCTCTTCTCCAAGTAAGTCTAGGTCTTCTTCGTTTTCTATCTCCCTGAGGATTCCATGTCAGTGCCTGTCTTGCTATGCTGGTGTCGGGTTTTCTCAGAGTGTGGCCAATCCAAGCCCCGATCTGGGAGGAGAAAAGAGGGGAGGGTGGAGGAAAGAACTAGATCAAGCCGGGAATGTACTCCTGGAGCCTGGGTATGCTGAGGGAGCCAGTAGGCCGCCATGTGTGTTCATCTATTCCGTGTTTGGAGAGAGAACCTGATAGTAGCTGACCTCAGAGCCCCAAACTAGCTCTCAAAGGCCCCAGGAGAGAGCTGTTTCTAGGGCCCTCATGTCCATACTTATTACTTAACTTGAGATTGACATGCTGGATGCAGATAATCCTGGGACTTTTATTTTGTGGGTCACTGATTACGGACAGTAGGTTAACGGGAAATTATGTACACAAAAGTTATGTCACAACTAAGATTAATAGACATTTCAGTCATATTTTTTTATCATCTGTAGAAAAAAAAAGTCTGTGTACATTTTTAAAGCAAATTTTCCCAATGTTATGTCAAGAAAATGGAAGAGAGAGAACGAAAGTCTGACCCGCCTCATTCCATCTATACAGTGCTCATCGACATGTTGGCCACACACTACACGGAGATTACTTTGATGCCCTGAATTATTTGTATCATCATCTCCCAGTGTGCCACAGAAAAAGAAAAAAAGAACATTTAAAAACCACATAAAAACTACTCATTTCGCTAGAATTAGTTAAATAAAACGGATCTGAGGGGGGGTGGGGGGGGGGTGGCGGGAGTCTAATGGCGTCTCTGGTTTTTTGGGGGGATTTTTTTTTTTGGTGGAGGGGGCAGAACGACGGGGATTGTCGAGCTTTGAAACAATGTTAGAACAAGAAATGAAACAAAAAATTTGATGTCACGACTATTTCATTTATTTGATTGGCGATAACTTTTAGATTTCATGGAGCACAGTATTTAGACGTGATATTTTGTGTGTCTTTAGGAGAGACCGCGAAAAATCGAGAGATAGCATTGTTTCATACTGCAGCAACTCGTTAATTAAAAAACAACAAACAAACAAACAAACTGTAAAGATCTCTATACAGATTTCTGTTTGTAACTCTCCTGTGTTATCTGACTAATCCCGTCTTTAAATACGGACAAATGATTGTAGTTTTTAGTCACGTGCTTTATTCCAAGCAAAAGTACAAACGCTCTCGCCGGCATGCAGAAATTGACGGCAATCCGCTTGATCTGTCACATATCCTGTACCAGGAGATGGGCATAAGGCTAACAACCTTACCCTGGGACCTATCTAGAGGCGACTCCAGGTGGGAAAAACAGATATCGTTACGGAAACTCGCACTTGGAGGCACAATATTTCCACACAAATAGCTACATAAAACAACATGGATATCTCCAGATGGTAGAACTATAAACTTGATAGATCATTTTTGTATCAGAAAGCAATACAGAACATCTTTGATAGATGTAAGGGCTTATAGGGGTGCAGATGTTAACAGTGATCACAACCTGTGCAAAGGGAAAATAAAACTAAAATTGAAAAGCCAACACAAGAAATCAATACACAGAAAGATAAACAGCTACAGCCTGCAAGAAGAGAATACTAACAGTAATTTCAATCAGAAACTTGCCAATCATTTCAAAACACACAGTGAAGTAGAGGAGATATATATAGATGAATTATGGAATTCTTACAGCACAGACATAATCACAGCAGCAAAAGCAAGCGCTGGACTGAAAAAAAAACAAATAGAAAAGTATGGATATCAGAAAACACAAGGAAGTACATATATGAAAGACGAGCAGTCAAATTAGACATGTTGAATGTAAAAACAGATCTTGGAAAAGATCTGGCAAAAGCAACATACAAAGAAATAGACAAGAAAGTAAAAAGTTCAGCTAGAAGGGATAAAAGAGAATACATAGACAATATGGCGAAAGAGGCAGAGAAAGTAGCAAAAACAGGAGACAACAAAACTTTATATAACATTCAAAAGAGGCTAAAAGGTACTATTACATCTAAAGAAAGAACAATCCTTTGTAAAACTGGAACCCTATTAACATCAAGTAAAGATCAAAAGCAAAGATGGGCTGAACACTTCCAAGAAATACTTAATGGACCACACCCAAAAGAATTGTTAAACCTTAAAACTGACTTACCAGCCCCACAACTAAATGTCAACCTAGATGAAATTACATTGCATGAAATTGAAACAGCAGTGAATTAATGGCTAACAACAAAGCTGCAAGTGAAGATGAAATAACACCCGAAATGTTAAAAGCTATCAATAGTGACAACATGAGACGACTACGGAGAGTGTTTAATAAGATTTGGAAAGAAGAAAAGGTCCCTTCTAATTGGAAGAAAGGAATCATTGTTAAAATACCAAAAAAAGGTAACCTTAGTGATTGTAACAACTGGAGAGGAGTAACCTTAATATCAGTTGTGTCAAAAGTATTTTGCAAGGTCATTTTGAATAGACTTAAAAATGTAGTGGATACCGCAATGAGAGAAGAACAAGCAGGATTTCGAAAAGGGAGAAGCTGTCTCGACCAGATCTTTACTCTAAGAATAATAATTGAAGAACATATTGAAAAGCAGAAGCCATTAATACTGAACTTCATAGACTTTAAAAAGGCATTTGATAGAATACACAGAGATTCATTACGGAGAATTTTAAGTCTATATGGAATACCATCTAAAATTGTCAACATTATTAAGGACTTCTACAATGGATATATTTGTGCAGTCAAGACAGAAGAAGGGATGAGTGAATGGTTCCAGATTGAAACAGGTGTGAAACAAGGTTGTATACTGTCTCCTGTGCTTTTTGGAATTACAATAGACTTCATAACGAAAAAATGCTGCACAGGTAACACAGGTATTGACTAGGTACATGGGACCCAACTAGAAGATCTTGATTTTGCTGATGACATAACTCTTATCAGTAACATTGTGAATTCCATGCAAGAAAAAACAGATAGCCTGTCTTCACTGGCTAGCAAAACAGGACTTGAAATTAACAAGGACAAAACAAAAAGTAGTGAAAATTCCCATTAATCAAAATGGAAAAATACACATAGAAGGGACAGATATTGAAGAAGTCAATCAATTTGCATACCTTGGCAGCTACATAGACCAGGATGGTGACACCAGAAAGGAAGTTAGAATTAGAATTGCAAAAGCAGCATCGATCTTCAAGAATCTTGAGAACATATGGAATTCAAAAGTTATAAGCACAAAAACCAAGTTAAGACTATTCAATTCAAATGTAATATCCACCCTCATTTATGCATGTGAAAGCTGGAAAACAACTAAAGAAATAGAAAAGAAATTAGACTCTTTTGAAAACAAATGCCTAAGGAAAATACTCGGCATCAAGTGGAATGAATTCAAGAACAATGCAGAGATACGACAGATGACTGAACAACAACCAGTCTCATGGGTGATCAGGAAAAGGAGATGGACATATGTTGGTCACTTGATGAGAAGAAATGATCAGAGAATCCCGAAACAAGCTATCAAGTGGAACACAACAGGTCAAAGAAAAAGAGGGAGACGGCCTGAAACTCTGAAGAGGATATTGTTAAGAGGCTTAAAATCCCTTGAAGAGGTTGAAAGACTCGCCGAAGACAGGAAAAATTGGCGAACTACCTTGCTAGCCCTATGTGACGGTTAACGGCACGGGAAGGATATAAGATAAGTACTAAAACATTAAGAAATCTTCGTCTTTGTGTTCCGTCAGCAAATTTTTCATCTCCATCCCAAAGTCTGAACATCTAACGAAGCTATATATGTTATTTTAATAACATTGTTGTTAAACAGAAACTTCACCACAAAAACGTCTTTTTTCTATTAAACAGAAGCCTTACCAAAAACATCTTTTTATTAAACAAAAGCCTCACTTAAAAACACCTTTTTATTAAACAGAAGCTTCACTAAAAATATCTTTTTATTAAACAAACCTCATTTAAAAACTTTTTATTAAACAGAAGCTTCACACACAAAAAAACCAGCCTTTTATTAGACAGAAGCCTCACAAACCAATAGCATGTTGCACATGTTACCCCAGCATACAAGCTTTCAGCCACTTGTCTCCACCAATATCTAACATCGACTGTGTGAAAATTACGCTCAGAATATCGGCTTCCACTAAATTGTTGCTCGAATACTCACATCGATTGGATAATTTTGCATGGTGTTCAACGCATTCACACGACCGCTACCAGTCCCTTCTTCCAGTGAGTAACTATGTCAGCCATATTTACTAAAAAAAAAAACAAACTGGTTATTAGATGTAGTGGTTATAAAATATGTTCCTCGCATGCTGTGTTCAATACTGAATCACGATAACACAGCCTCTTCACTGCCGGGTATCATGGCGTAACTGACAAAGGCAGATGTAGTGCAAGTGTTTCACCTGCAGTAAATCATTACATTCAGCTCTTTGATTTACATTTCTTTACTCCTCAGCAACGTTCAATATACGACTCTTACAACACAAATTACAAACTGTCTGAACGTATCAATACACTGCTTTTACTTGGCGGTTGTTCCAATAGCAGAACTGTGGTCTAGATGGTTTGACTGTGTAAGAAGATATGTGTAAATGCAGTAGTTTACCGAAGACTTGGCGAGTTAATTATGAAAAACTGAATGGTTAAAGAGCGATATAGCGAGAATGCTTTAAAAAATCCTTCTGAAAACAAACGATGAAATTGAGAGATGAGTTAGCAATTTAATTTAGTGCTGACTGAATAAAATGCATTGCTGTGTCGTCGCTGGAATGTGAAAATCTGTGTTGAAATGTGAAAAATGTGTGTTGGAATGTGAAAATGTATGTTGGAGTGTGAAACACTGTGAATAATAGATTATAAATGGATAAATGAACCGTTAAACATCTAGTTAAACATCTCTCGATATTGTTATGCTAGACGTGAATATGCATTAGCCCTTTGAATAGCCGTGAGTTTAATAAACCACTTGAACGCCAGGCACCTAGAAAAGCTCAGCGTCTTTGAATCCTTTGCAACTACTTGGAAACATCCAGAGCCCTCAGCTAAACATCGCTGGCCTTCACTGAAGTTTTCAGCGACAAAGTCTCTAACATCTAAAAGGGTCTTTAGATTACTTTGCTTATACAGATCACTCTACAATGTTATGTCCAGCTCTTCCAGTGATGTCGTAGTATTTCTGGCTTTTGTTTATTCTTAGTTTTGTCACAGAGATTTCAGCTGTTCCTTACCAAGTATGCCATGTATAGTCAGCCCTGTCTAATCATGGAGCCATCTAAAGGAGATGATGTTAATGCTCAGATTTTCTCTGACCTGTGGACACGGAGGGTGATATAGTCAGCACAACGCCTCCTTATCAGCTTCCTCAGCTTGATTTTCTACGTGCTGTGAACTGGAAAGCCACCTGCTGAAGACTGTGTGACTGTGTGTGTTGTCTGTGTGCGACACCCTTATCGTAGCTTCTGTTTTCCTGTATTATCTTGCATGACTATGTTTGTACCACATTCATTCATTCATTCATTCATTCATTTGCATGTCCCTTGCGGAACTTTGCCTCCCAAACAGCACTCCTGTAGGCCTCTCGGTTGTGAGCAAGATGGCCTGCTGCTGCTGCATCCATTTGCAGATCGTCAACGATGTCTTGCAGCCATCTTCGTTTTGGTCTTCCTCTTTTTCTTTTTCCCATTATGTATCCTTCCAATACGGTCTTCTCTAAATTATCATGACGTTTAAACATGATTGCTGTTTGGGTTTCTTGGTATATTTCCAGAAGATAGTTTACCATTGCTTTCCTTCCGGGCAGCCGCTATTATTGGCTGTTATGAAATTGTTACGATATACTAGCTCCCGAAGAAGTATTGGAATACTCAAGAAATGGCAACTCTTCTTCGTTTTCTACCACTTTTCATACTTTTTTCTTTTTCTTCTTTTTTTTTCGTATGGATTTATAGTCTATATCTGCAGTACCGTCCCTTCGATAAATTGAACTGTACGGAACCATAGATCTTGGGCTTTTATTCGATGTGCCAGTAGATGTACCCCAGCGTTTCACTGTTGGTGTGGTTTTAGAGGCTAGGTTCTGAAATACGAGATGGACAAACACGTATATACAGTGCAGAACTATCAATAGTGAAATCTGTATAAACATATATTTGGAGCCGTTTGTGTCCAGTTCTGAGACAGAAAATAATGGCTTGTTCATTTCTTATTAACAAGGGATAGTCATAATATGGCAGTATTTGTTGCTTCGTTTACGCCTATGTCACGAAATTTGTTCCTGACTATAAAGAGATGATGCCTCTGGGTGCTGTATTTCGGTGATTTTTTTTTCTACACTGAAATTACAGTTAATGACAGCATATTTAATGTCACATTAAATGTCAGTATAAATGACGCTGGATTTTCTGTATCTCGATACCAGTGGAATAATAGCGCTGTATTGTCCCATAGGACATAGTCGTGCGTCGTTTGTATTGCTATTCTGTGTATTGATCGACTGTCTCCATCACTAACATAGAAATGAAATACGAAAAGAAATTAGGTCAAGGAAAATCAGCGCCGTTAAATAGAAGATATCTGTAGTTGATCCCATTGAAAAGTCAGTTACTGAAAGGTACGTTGTTTCCAGATCACATTTCATCACAACCAGGAGTTCAGCGCTTACAGCACATCGATCGCTGCTGATATGCGTACAGACTCACTTTGTAGCTATGGCTGTCATATCCAAGCTACAGGCTTTGGCATGAAAGACTTTGTTAGATGTGACCAATCCGTGTTCCATAAATCTATGCTAGTTTTTAAAAAAGGTGCCTCATCCATGTACGTCCATGAGATCCGTACAATAAATCATCTTTAGTAATTACGTCAGTGGAGAAAGAGAAAAAATTGAAAGATGGAGGGAACACTTTAACACCCTACTAAACAGAACACAAGCAGCACAAGCAATAGATATACCTGAAGCAAAAGCGGAACTAAACATCAATACAGGACCAATAACAATAAATGAAGTAAAAGAGGCGATAAAGATGCTAAAATCAGACAGGGCACCAGGTGAAGATGAAGTGACTGCTGAGATGTTGAAAGCAGAAGAAACAGAAACACCAAAACAACTTTGCCGGATATTACAACAAATTTGGGATCTAGAAAAAGCCCCAGAGGAGTGGAAAACTGGTCTTATAGTAAAACTACCAAAGAAGGGTGACCTCAGAGATTGTGGGAACTGGAGAGGCATTACCCTACTGCCACTCACTAGTAAAGTATTTTGCAGAATAATCATCAACAGAATTGTACCAACACTTGAGGAAAAACTTCGGAAAGAGCAGGCAGAATTTAGGAAAGGAAGATCATGCATAGACCATATATTTGTACTTAGACAAATATTAGAACAGGCAAATGAGTGGCATAGCACAACATATGCATTATTCATAGATTTTGAGAAAGCCTTTGACAGTGTCAACAGAGATGCACTGTGGAAAATCCTAAGATGTCATGGCCTCCCCCATAAAATAGTTAATGTAATCAAAGCCCTATACGAGGGTTTTCAGTGCAAAGTTATCTGTGGAGAACATACCTCCAGCAGCTTTAGGGTACAAACAGGAGTGAAACAGGGATGTGTACTATCACCAACATTATTTATCTTGGCAGTAGACTGGTTAATGAAGGAGGCAACATCAGACAAACGCAGAGGATTACAATGGACCCTTGACACAGTGCTGGAGGACCTTGACTTTGCGGATGACATTTGTCTATTATCAAGCAGTCACAAAGATATGCAAGATAAAATAAACAAGTTAACCCAGAATGCAAACAACATAGGACTAAAGATCAACGTAGGAAAGACAAAGTTAATGAAGCAAAATGTGAACAACAGAAATGTACTCAGAGTAGATAACAAGTTAGTGGAGGAGGTCAACGAATTTGTATACCTTGGCAGCAGAGTAGTAGAAAATGGAGACAGCACAGAGGACATCAACAGCAGACTTACTAGAGCAAACCAGGCTTTTGCAATGCTACAGAATATATGGAAATCAAATAAACTAAGCATAAATATGAAAATCAGGATATTTAAGAGTAATGTTCTAAGTGTACTACTCTATGGAAGTGAATGCTGGAAAATCACCAAAACCATAGAAAACAAGTTGAATTCTTTCCAGACTAAATGTTTACGTAGAATTAAAAAAATATTTTGGCCAAACACCATAAGAAATAACATCTTATTGGCAGAAATGCAGATGAAGCCACTGACAACAATTATTGAGGAAAGACGCTGGCGATGGTTGGGACATGTGCTCCGAATGACTGACAACTCACTACCAAAAATAGCACTAAGATGGACACCACAGGGGAGCAGAAGTAAGGGTAGACCAAAAGAGACATGGAGAAGAACAACAGAAAGGATGTTGAGCAATAGAGGGCTCACCTGGGCAAGAGCAAAAAAAAAAAAAGGCGAAAGACAGGCATTTGTGGAAAACCCTTGTGGAAGCCCCATGTGCCCTGGGCACTTAAGGTTCAGAGAGAGAGTAATTACGTAAAAAGAATGTTGATCTGCTTAAAGATCTCCTGTTTCGTTAGAACATTAGTGACGATTCACCAGTCTGTCTCAGAAATACCCATGCTGGCCTGTCCTGTACATGTAATACAGTGATAAACTTCATGGACAGTATGTCTATAAAGTAATGAGCTGATTCCGTACCTGGGTACAGCTAAATTCATGAGCAGGTCAGTAAACGCGAATAATGAAGACAATGATAACAAATTAATATCTCAGTATAAGCATTCAGCATTTTAATGCAGTTATTAGCAAACTGGTAGAAGCACTGTTACAGATCTTAAGGAAGCATCGGGCACAAAAATCAGATTATCATTGTCTTTACCTTATAATATGATCTGAAGTTTAGTCTTTTAGGTATGTTTACGTCTGTGGTGCTGTGAGGTATGGGTGTAAGTCTGGGGAGTAAAGAGTTAAGCCTCTGCTATCTTCTATATGTCGTAAGATACGGCTATGGAGGTTGGTGCGTAGGTCCACTGGCCTCCATCCCTGCTGAAAAAAAAGATACCTAGCTACAGAAACTGACGCAAGACATACAATTAAAGCAGTGTTCTGGTTAAATACCATAAGTAGTGATCTCCTGTTAAGAAAAACATGGTACCAATGTCAACAATGACTGAAAGGAGAAGGTGACAATGAATTAACTGTATTATGATAATTCTTCTTCTTGTCGTCGTCGTCGTCATCGTCGTCGTCGTCGTTGTTGTTGTTGTTGTTATTCTTCTTCTTCAATCTACCTGGATGGTGATGAGAATGACAGAGGAATCCTTACCACAAACAGCTTTAATATTGATTCCTAAGGGTAAAAAAGAAGCATGGGATGACTCTATATGACGACCCAAAGAACCATGGGACTACCCAAATAAGCATAAGACGACCCAAAGAAGTATAGGACAACCCAAAGAACCATGGGACTACCCAAATAAGCATAGGACGACCCAAAGAAGTATAGGACGACCCAAAGAACCATGGGACTACCCAAATAAGCATAGGACGACCCAAAGAAGTATAGGAAGATCCAAAGAAGCATATGACAACCCAAATAAGTATAGGACGACCCAAAGAAGTATAGAACGACCCAAAGAACCATGGCACGACCCAAATAAGTATGGGAGACCTAAAGTGTATAGGACGACCCAAAGAACCACGGGACGACCCAAATATGCATGGGACGATCCAAAGAGACATGGAGACGTACAGCAGAGAAAATCATAGTAAACAGTGAACTGAAGGGGAGACAGTTAAGAAGACAGCGAAGGACCGACAAAAGCGTAAATCTTTTACTTCCAGCAGCCTCATGTGTCTTGAGCACTCAGTCAGTCATTTGCATGTCCCTTGCGGAACTTTGCCTCCCTAACAGCTCTCCTGTAGGCCTCTCGGTTGTGCGCAAGATGCCCTACTGCAGATGCGTCCATCTGCAGATTATCAACGATGTCGTGAGCACGACAGTGACAATATAGCAAGAACGTCTTGTAATTAGCATTCTATTGAACCATTATTGATCCATGTCGATTGTTCTGTTATCTGAAAGCTTTGTAACTCCCCTATCACAGAACCATAATTTTGTAATGTGACTTGTCGATGTGACAAAATATTTTATTATCACTGATCTAGAAATTATTTGCCAGCAGGAACATAAAGTTGTCTTTCTGCCGAAGGCTGGACAACGTGTGCGGTCTTCCTTGCATGGCCTTAAATCAGCTTGTGGTACCAGGCGACCAGGAGGCAGATAACAGGGGGTGACATTTGAGGGCACATTTTTGTAGATTTTAGTCTTGGCAAGGGCACAGTTTTATAGACATTAGTCTTGGCAAGGGCACAGTTTTATAGACATTACCCTTGGCAAGGGCACAGTTTTATAGACATTAGTCTTGGCAAGGGCGCAGTTTTATAGACATTAGTCTTGGCAAGGGCACAGTTTTATAGACATTAGCCTTGGCAAGGGCACAGTTTTATAGACATTAGTCTTGGCAAGGGCGCAGTTTTACAGACATTAGTCTTGGCAAGGGCACAGTTTTATAGACATTAGCCTTGGCAAGGGCGTAAAATAACCTGCACTGGATACATCATATGTTTATTTTGTCATAAAGATCTATCTATCTATCTATCTATCTATCTATCTATCTATCTATCTATATATCTATCTATCTATCTATCTATCTATCTATCTATCTATCTTATCTGTCTGTCTGTCTGTCCGCTTGTCCATATCCATCCATCCATCCATCCATCCATTCATCCATCCATCCGTCCGTCTGTCTGTCTGTCTGTCCGTGTGTTTTTTTTCAGTATCACTAACATAAAATTTGAAGACTTAATCTCATCCACTAAAAATCATACCTTACGCCGCGAGAAACAGTTAACCTGTACCACGTGTATGGAGAACTCTCTGGATATGGCATGTTTTCACAAGCCTGGCGTGCCTGTTTTAAAGGCCTGTCAAGAGATAGGAACTGATTTGCATGTGTTTTATTATCTGGAAAAATCCTATGCGGAAGCCGGAGTCACCTTTCCGGGTATTTTATGTGTCCTGCATGAACCACAGGTACTAATCGTCGTTTGGTCTTATTCAAACATATTTTGTCAGACATGTAAAGCCAGGCACTAAACACTGTGTGTTTCGCAACCAGACTACACGCTACTAAGACAAGTAGATTACCGTTCTCAACTCTTTAACATAAAAGTGACCAAAAATAATAATAATAATAATAGTGCCATTATGTGGCATTTACGCAATGCACACTCGTCGCAAGCAGGATTTCGAGACTTAGTCCAAGATTACATAAATAGGAATTTTCCAGTATCCTGAAATCAGCGACAAATGCAAATTACAGTACAAATTATGAAGAGTGACAGAGTGACAAAATGTAACAGTTATAACATAAAGTAGTGTGTGACGTCATTAGTCTCGTGACCAGCAGGAAGTCTACAAACGTCTTTCGTTTATTTAACATATTCAGGCATGTTCTCATACTTTGATAGACTTTACTGTTTATGAACACGAACACAGATAATAGTATTTAGGGATCATAGATGGACATGTGTGTGTAGACTCCACAAGATAGTTAATGCTTGATATACATTTTCCTGTGAATATCCCTGTTTTCCTATATACACTGACAAGTGTGCATAGTATATTCTGGTACATCTCATGTTTCAGGCGGATGTTTTGAAAGGCAGCTTCCTAAACACAAGTGTCAGGTATATGTTTTTAAAGCTGGGTTTACTCATGCGCGAAAATGTCGGATTGGAAACCGTTCTTTCTGAAACCTGCGTTTGTGACAGGTATGTTATACTGTCTTCTGTATACTTGCTTACTTTCAGGTGTGTTCACCTGGATTCAAGCCAATCCATATCTCTAGAAAATAACTAAGGCCTCCTTTAGCTCCAGCTGTGGACGCACATTAGACACACTAAATATACCCCTTTCAGTATGTGCTCAGGCTAAACTTCTTCTTCTTCAACTATCTCCCTGATATTGTGAGATGGTGTTCTTTGCAGCCGATGCGGTGAGTATGTTGAGGCACACTACTGTGTTAGCTTGGGGGCGGGTTTTGCGGTTATCTTTTTTTCAGTCCCTGGGTTTTTCCAGCTTTTTTTTTCTTCAGTCCCATGGTTTTTGCAGTTTTTTTTTTTTCAGTCCCTGGGTTTCTGCGCTAATTTTCTTTTCAGTCCCTGGGTTCTACGCTAATTTTTTTTTTTCAGTCCCTGGATTTTTGCAGCTTTTTTCAGTCCCAGGGTTTGTGTAGCTTTTTTTTTAGTACCTGGGTTTTTGCAGCTTTTTTTTTTCAGTCCCTGGGTTTTTGCAGCTTTTTTTTCAGTCCCTGGGTTTTTACAGCTTTTTTTTTCAGTCCCTGGGTTTTTGCAGCTTTTTTTCAGTCCCTGGGTTTTTGCAGCTTTTTTTCAGTCCCTGGGTTTTTTCCAGTTTTTTTTTTTTTTTTCAGTCCCTGGGTTTCTGCGCTAATTATTTTTTTCAGTCTTTTTTTCAGTTTTTGCAGCTTTTTTTCAGTCCCTGGGTTTTTGCGAATATTGTTTTTTTTTTAATTCCTAGGTTAAGCTGACAAGCAGGGGTCAAGCAGTGCTTCTTTAACAGACTTCGATACCATGGGGGCTTTGGCGATCCTTAACGCCGTTAACGAGGCTAGGTCTTTTAGTAGGGGTATCAACAGAGAAGTGTGACAGGGTCTTGATTAACTATGTTTCTCCTACCCTGACGCTAGCGTGTCAAATATGTGTGACTGGCTGCCACACTGGGCAGCGCCCTTACCCTCCAGCTGAGGTTAAACAACAGTCTAAACTGTCTCTTCACGTGTTTAAACGTCCGTGGTTCTTTGGCGGGAAATATCACTTCTCTAGAGAATGTTTTCAAATCGCACACAAACATTATCCATCGTAACTGAGCAACCCATTATCGATTACTCTTGTTGTATTTTATTCATGTGATCGATTACATTTATAGCGCATAGAAAACATTTTATCGACTACTTTATCAATATGTCCATATTTATTGCACTGTACTTAGTAAGCGTCATCTCCTACAAATTTTTTCCCATATGTTATAGCCGTTAATATGCAATGAGCTACATTTACTACTATAGTACTTCATTTCTTTGTTGATGGAGCTGAAAGTCAGTGTTGCCAATTTTAGATATTTTATATCCGGATTTAGATAATGTTGGTCCCATCTAGATAATGAAAAGTGGCATCAAGATGTTAGCTATAAATCTAGATATTTTTTAATTGAATCTAGATAATTCTGGATAATTTTATTACAGTCCACCAGAAAGAAAAAGTAACCAGAAAAAAAATAAAAAGCTTTGAACAAATCCTCCGTAATTAACCCTTTCTCGGTGAATAAATAAATGTTTATGTTCCTGCAAAATGGCAATACTGTCGCATGGGTGAATTTTGGAATTATTCACTTAAGTTAATGACCTTTGCGCATGTGTTATGCTTATTACCTTGAACTTGTGGTATTGGGCATGTGTGGTGCTGAGAATATTGTGCAGGAACTTAAGAATATATTGACTGAGATGAAGCTGGACTAAGGACACTTACAGATAATTCACATTGAAATGATTGGCTTCATTAACTTGGTAAATGTGAAACTTAATTAAGGAGGTGTCATCCATTATTTAATTAAATGTATAAGCCATTCTTTGCTTATTGCAATTTTACACCTTCTCTGAGAGTATCCCAAGAAGACTGGCCTTTCTAAAACACATAATTTACATTTTAAAAATAATATTTCGGCTACTGATCTCATTCAGAAATGAGAAAGATACAAAGCGAAGTAGTTAATGTATTTTAAAAATGAAGAGAAGAGGTCAGGATCCAGATTTTCTTGTGTCATGTAAATAGTTCAGATAGATACTTCTTGAGAATGTGGGGAAAAACTGAAGAATCTTTCTCTCTTTCTCCCTCCCTCCATCCCTCTCTTTCTCTTCTCTCTTCTCTATAAATAATGTTCTGCAATCAACAAAGGGCATCTCTTCAATATGTAAAGTAATAAAATATTTAAATGAATCTGAAAACCTACCCACTAAAGCAGAATATAAGTTAACGAGAATCTAAACAATTGAATGGACAAATAAACAAGTTGCAGTGGTAAACTGAAGGGAAGTAAAACAAAACAGAGATACCACAGGATGCCATCCATGTTAAGAAATTTGTACATTTCTCAGCTCTTATATCTCAGTTCTAATATCACAGCTCTAATATCTTATCTCTAACATCTCAGCCCTAATATCTGAGCTCTAATATCTCAGCTTTAATATCTCAACTCTAATATCTCTGCTCTAATATCTCAACTCTAATATTTTAGCTCTAATATCTCAACTCTAATATCTTAGCTCTAATATCTCAACTCTAATATCTTAGCTCTAATATCTCAACTCTAATATCTTAGCTCTAATACCTCAGCTCTAATATCTTAGCTCTAACATCTCAGCTTTAATACCTCTACGTTCAAACGGTGACACCCAGAGTTTGTTTTTTTTAGCACCGTGATCAAATCTAAACCGAGAAATAAAATTAACCTTCTTCCTGCTGTTTCATTGATCACGTTCAGTTTATGAAAACATGGAAACTGCCACTGCTCTTTTTTAAGTTTCCCCTCAAAGGTATAAAAGATGAGAAAATAATGACTGCATATAAAAAGATCTGAAGGAAAAGAAGCCTCTGCATCATTTCATTAACTAGTTCCCTCAAATGCACATGATGATGATGATGACGACGACGATGATATGATGATGATGATGATAATGATGATGATGATGATGATGATACCCACCTTTTGTGTGACTTGATCAAATAATTATTATCATTAATGCCATATTAATATTACTTTTCAATAAAATTGTCCACTAATTTTCAGTTACATATTATATTAAACAATATTTCCTAGATTTTTAAAGATAATTTTTGTGTTTAATCTATATAATTCTAGATATATTTTAGGGCAATTCTAGATTTTTTTTTAGAAAAAAAGGTGGCAAAACTGCTGAAAGTTATCATGTACTTATGTCAATAATAATAATAATAATAATAAAACGGGTGAAGCACTGGAATAGAAAATTTATGAACCACCTATATAAACAATCTGAATGTTTAGGCACAATTTTTTTTAAAGCTACAAGTTGGTACCAAGATAACTGTAGAGCTGAAGGCTGGAGGCTGACGGCCCATGACGTAAGTGGAACAAATATTACTCATAGTTTTACTATTTTTATTAACACACGAATAAAAAACAGTAGAAGTATATAAAACTAAGTATTTAACTATACATGAAGCCACTGCAGTAAAGCTGTGACAACAAAATGTATAAGCTAGGAAAAAAAAAGTAGGAACAGCTTTATTACTTAACGAGCACACAGTTGTGACGTTTCGGTGTGAAACTTAATCATACAAAAACACACAGGACGAAGAAATAGAGATAGAGAAGATAAAATATAAATTCACGTGAATGCCATGTAAAAAAAAAAAAAACAGGAATGGAAAACATTTGAATAAAATAAAATGAATGGAGCATTTAGCTGTGACTTGTAAGAAGCTATGGCTTGTAAGAGGCTTTGTTCAGAAGCGTGCGTGGTGGAATGTAGAGAATATTTAAATGGAGAGTCTTGTGATGTGTGATAGGTGGGTCGTAAATAAGAAGGGGAGGGGAAGGAACCATAGAAATGGGAGAGAGTGATATAATGGTAATCTAGCCGGGAAAAAAATCTAGCTTATTTGAAATATGTCTAGCTTATTTGAAATATGTCTAACAGAGGGCATGGTCATTGGAGGCACAATATTCCCACACAAAGAGATACATAAAACAACGTGGATATCTCCAGATGATAGAACTAGAAACCAGATAGACCATTTTTGTATTAGAAAGCAATACAGAACATCTCTCATGGATGTAAGGGCTTATAGGGGTGCAGATGTCAACAGTGATCACAACCTGTGCATAGGGAAAATAAAACTAAAATTGAAAAGTCAACACAAGAAATCAGTACACAGAAAGATAAACATCCACAGCCTACAAGAAGAAAATACTAACATTAATTTCAATCAGGAACTTGCCAATCATTCCAAAACACCCAGTGAAGTTGAGGAGATAGGTATAGATGAGTTATGGAATTCTTACAGCACAGCCATAATCACAGCAGCAAAAGTAAGCGCTGGATTGGAAAAACCAAATAGAAAAGCATGGATATCAGATAAAACATGGAAGTATATACATGAAAGACGAGCAGTCAAATTAAACATGTTGAATGCAAAAGCAGATCATGAAAGAGATTCGGCAAAAGCAAAATACAAAGACATAGACAAGAAAGTAAAAAGTTCAGCTAGAAGGGATAAAAGAGAATACATAGACAATATGGCGAAAGAGGCAGAAAAAGCAGCAAAAACAGGAGACAGCAAAACTTTATATAACATACAAAAGAGGCTAACAGGTACTATTACATCTAAAGAAAGACCAATCCTTAGCAAAACTGGAACACTATTAACATCAAATAAAGACCAAAAGCAAAGATGGGCTGAACACTTCCAAGAAATACTCAATCGACCACACCCAAAAGAATTGTTAAACCTTGAAACTGACTTACCAGCCCCACAACTAAATGTCAATCTAGATGAAATTAAATTGCATGAAATTGAAACAGCAGTGAATTTAATGGCTAACAACAAAGCTGCAGGTGAAGATGAAATAACAGCCGAGATGCTAAAAGCTATCAATAGTGACAACATGAGACAACTACAGAGAATGTTTAACAAGATTTGGAAAGAAGAAAAGGTCCCTTCTAATTGGAAGAAGGGAATCATTGTTAAAATACCAAAAAAGGGCAACCTTAGTGACTGTAACAACTGGAGAGGAGTAACCTTAATATCAGTTGTGTCAAAAGTATTTTGCAAAGTCATTTTGAATAGACTCAAAGATATAGTGGATACTGCAATGAGAGAAGAACAAGCAGGATTTAGAAAAGGGAGAAGCTGTCTCGACCAGATCTTTACTCTCAGAATAATACTTGAAGAACATATTGAAAAGCAGAAACCATTAATACTGAATTTCATAGATTTTAAGAAGGCATTTGATAGCATACACAGAGATTCATTATGGAGAATTTTATGTCTATATGGAATACCATCTAAAATTGTCAACATCCTTAAGGACTTATACAATGGATATGGTTGTGCAGTCAAGACAGAAGAAGGGATGAGTGAATGGTTCCAGATTGAAACAGGCGTGAAACAAGGATGTATACTGTCTCCTTTACTTTTTGGGATTACAATAGACTTCATAATGAAAAAATGCTGCACAGGTAACACAGGTATTGACTGGGTACATGGGACCCAACTAGAAGATCTTGATTTTGCTGATGACATAACTCTTATCAGTAATAATGTGAATTCCATGCAAGAAAAAACAGATAGCCTATCTTCACTGGCTAGCAAAATAGGACTTGAAATTAACAAGGACAAAACAAAAATAATGAAAATTCCCATCAATCAAAATGGAAAAATACACATAGAAGGGACAGATATTGAAGAAGTCAATCAATTTGCATACCTTGGCAGCTACATAGACCAGGATGGTGACACTAGAAAGGAAGTTAGGATCAGAATTGCAAAAGCAGCATCAATCTTCAAGAATCTTGAGAACATATGGAATTCAAAAGTTATAAGCACAAAAACCAAGTTAAGACTATTCAATTCAAATGTAATATCCACCCTCATTTATGCATGCGAAAGCTGGAAAACAACTAAAGAAATAGAAAAGAAATTAGACTCTTTTGAAAACAAATGCCTAAGGAAAATACTCGGCATCAAGTGGAATGAATTCAAGAACAACGCAGAGATAAGACAGATGACTGAACAACAACCAGCCTCACGGGTGATCAGGAAAAGGAGATGGACATATGTTGGCCACTTGATGAGAAGAAATGAGCAGAGAATCCCAAAACAAGCTATCAAGTGGAACACAATAGGCCGAAGAAAAAGGGGCAGACCGCGTGAAACTCTGAAGAGAACATTATTAAGAGAGGCCAAGTTAACAGGCATAAAATCCTTTGATGAGGTTGAAAGACTCGCCGAAGACAGGAAAAATTGGCGAACTACTTTGCGAGCCCTATGTGACGTCTAACGGCACGGGAAGGATATAAGATATATAAGAAGCCGGGAGAAGGTGGAATAGGTGATTATAGTTGGGGTAGAGAGGTTATAATGTGATGTTGTGAGGAGGTTCTGAACTATGTGTTACAAGTGAGAAAGGAGTGGAACTTAGAGCAGAGGGATTATGATTGTGGAAGATTGGAATATTAGGTGTAGCTGAATAGCGAGTTCACACCATGTGGTTTCAGCGTTCCATATTCCTGAATGTACCGGTTTTCAAGCATTAGGCGGCTTCTTTCATCAGCGTGACATTTTTTGATGGCTGCTACCAGAAAATCATACCTGCCTCTGTGGTTGTAGTTTATGCATTTATATTATTTTTAGTGGGGGTGGGGGTGTGTGATCCAAATGAAAACCTCAAATGTGCGACAGAAATACTAAGTACTGGCCCATCGTCACATAAGTTAACAGCATCGTTACCAAAAACGTAAGGAACGTGTTACAGGTGGTAGCATGACGCCAACAAGCCACAAGACCTCAAAGTACATGATAAAATAACCAACCAGTTGCTCAGATGGCCACTTCTCTGGAGACGTACAGAAAAGTACAACAGCTTCCGTCTTCGGATTTTTTTTTCTTTTTACAGTGGATGTGTGAAACCAATCGAAAGTTATCAGTGAATAAAGGTTCAGTCTGGCGATGCATATCTGTCATTTTCTCTTTCTTAAGGTTTCTATCAACCGGTGTAAAATATCATGTCCTTCCATAAACCTCTGTCGCTTGTGCGTCTCAACAGGTTTGTCATTGAGCAATTCCTGTGCCAGGGTGCCAAACCATCAAACATCTTTTCTCTCTGTCTACCCTCGTCTCTTCTGCCTTATATCTTCCCTGTTGTCATTAGGTGCTCTAACTTAGCTCTCCTCCAAACATGCCCAGCAAAATTGGATTGCCATTTTCTGATCTTCGTTATAATTTTTCTTCTGTCTATTTTAGAACTTCCTTGTTCGATTTTTTTCGCGTTTCACGCTACCTTAGCAACGCTTGTCATTGCCGCGAATTTATGAGTGGAGAAGGAAGCTTCCAAGTGACCTGATTTCTGTATCTGACTCTCTTCGTAAAGGTCGGGCACGCCGAGTAATGAAACCAGAGTCGACTGCAGAAGTTGAAGGCACTGTGGTGGAAGATTGTTAAGCGGTGGTGAATGAAAAAGTTGCAGTTCTGATTTTTTTTTTTTTTTTGAGACGACGAAAACAAACAGGCCGTGACCCGGTGGTACTGCAAACCGGGTCCACCCGTAACGAGATGTGGACCTTACCCCCGGCATTCAATGTGCAGGGCAGGCCTCAAGCATCTCGTTTGTTCCAAAATAACAAAATGTAGATTCTACAGAGCGCAGAACTACACTTTGATCTTAGCCAAAAGGCCAACCGAGAATACAGGCCCAGGTCCACGATGGTCTGAGCCTCCATCCTAAATGAGATGCAGTTCTGAATGCCAGTGTTGATTCAGCACACATCTGCTAAAAGAACGAAGCAGATGCTATATCACCGGCTTGTCGAACAAAGTTTATTGCGAATTTCACTTCATCTTCTTACAATATATTAATATATAAGACATTGTTTGTTACATGGCAGTTCATAAACAGAGACATTGGCGGATCCTGTGGCAGTGGATGTTACATTTAAAAAACTATTTTTGTTGTTTTGTCTTCTTTGTTGTCCCTAATCTCAAAATAATCACTGTTTTTGTTTATGTTGCTATTTAATCACCGATTTCCCCCATGATCTTATCTTTCTACCTTTTGTAAATCTGCTCCATGTGCCTCCTTAACCTTTTGTGTAAAACCAGTTCTATCACTGCCACCAGCTTTCACTGTGAAACAGCAGCAACAGGATACCTGGACTCTGAATGGGAAATTCTTATACTTGAGAATACTAAACTTTACATATTAAGAATATTATGACCTTCTAACAATCCTGGTCAACACTGCTGGGTGTTATGTATGAAAACCTGATATAGTAAAAACCTGATATAGTAAAAACCTGATATAGTAAAAACCCAAAGAAAACTAACTGAATTATGGCTCTCCCCTGTATGTACTGCCATTTATCATGCAGTACTAGTTTATGTAGAGGCCAAATTAACAGGCATAAAATCCTTTGATGAGGCTGAAAGACTCGTCGAAGACAGGAAAAATTGGCGAAATACTTTGCGAGCACTATGTGACGTTTAACGGCACGGGAAGGATATAAGACTAGTTTATATCCATGATGTACGCTACCAAATACTGTACACCGTTTTCAGCCGCTTTAATTCTATTCATTCACAACGTTATCACTTGGATTACAGTCCTCTGACGTGTGTACAGTAGAAGCACAGAAGTCCCGGATGGTTGGTGTAATCTTGTCGCGGTTTGACTGCTGTTGGTTATTGTATTGTTGAATCACAATATATGTTTGGTAAAGTGACTGCGCGCGAATTGAGCTTGATGCTGAAGAATAGGCATCGAGTCTCTAAATGAAGGTAGCATATATTTCCAAAATTGTTGTATAAAAATAATACGCAATATTTAATCTCTCAAGGGGGGTTTTAGTCAAGGATTGAGTAACTTTTTGACAGGGCCAAATACGGAACGAAAAAGAAGAAACAACGCCTGGCTCGGTGTGACGTCATTAGTCCCGTGACCAGCAGGAAGTCTACAAACGTCTACCGTTTGTTGACACATTCAGGTATGTACTCATACATTGATATACTTTAATGAAGTTCTTTTTATGAACACGAACATGGATAATAGTATTTAGAGATCATGGATAAACACTGACTTATAAGCTACATCTATTTACGTCCGTGGTGAATATTTAGTCGCTTTACTCTTTATGTAAGATTAGTAGGTCGTAGAACAGAATGGTTGACAAAAATAGCGCCATGTCAACACGGGCGTGTTTGTCCTGGCGATGTGTAACATTTTTAAATCGCAATTTAACAGCGAAGCAACATTATCAAAGCGTAATGTTAATTTAAACGTAGTTTTTACATAAACGCGGTATTATTTTCAACAGTAACAAATGTAGAATATGTTCACAAGTAAATGGGCTGGGGCACCATTAACCCATGAGACGTCTACAACATCACAACCAGTTAGTCCTTGGGGCATCGTAGCAGTCATTAGAATAAAAGACAATAGCTCCATCATAATTGTACATATTCATATTCATACAAATAATTCATTTTATTAGTTACTGAAAAAAATGTGACAATCATTGCACGTCTGACAAGTCCACAAATCTCTTGTGATTGAGGATCACATCTCGATGCACATACTTCATACAGCCAGCGAGGACAGTGATGGGTGGAAGCGGCAACAGGCCGGATCAAAACACTTTACCTTCAGTCAGAAAAATCACATCAGTTGGCCATTAATGCTCTCACATTTTGGGCAAAGTATATCCAATTGGGATAATGCATAACATATTGTGTTGTCACAAATAGCCCTGTTTAAATCAGAAATGTAAAATCAGGGATTCACCAAGTGATAGGGTTATGAGACTTGATCTCTGAACATTAAAAAAAAAAGAATTTGTTTTAGATTAGAATTTTCTTTAGTTGCTCTGTTCATTTACTATCCATGTGAATAGGCTGCTGCCATCTTGTGAAATCAGACTGGCATCTAGTAAGATTGGATGATGATGTTTGCAGTTTAAAATCTGATGAAAGTGGTATGGAGACATACTGTTCAGCCCATTGGGGTCTGCATTCATCAAAAGGGTTAAAAATAACAAGAGTATTAAAAAATGATATTCTAGTTAAACATATAATGGCAGTAGTTGCACAGGATGTTTTCTGAGGTATTTTAATTATATACATTGGTAGGATCAGCAGTTCTAACTTTAGGAGGCTGCCTTTCAGTATCCAGATTATATAAGTTTGATCATCAAAGTCCCTGGCAGCCAGGTTGGGGCTCCTATCCAAACACAGGTTAGTGTTTTCCTGAATTTTGTTTCTAATAGAAAAGAAGGGGAAAACAGGTTCCAGATTGTCAACAGTTTCAGCCCTAGGGATTCAATCAGCTCCCCTGTAGTTGGGTCTGTTGGTCATATTCTATAAATATTATTTTTGTCACCAGATTTGGGTGAGGGAGAGGTAATGAATGGTTGCTTGTTTTTTTTTTAGCATTTGCATTTCAGATTCAGATAATATACTGACAATTTTATCTTGAAGATGATGGTGATGTTCATCAAAGAATAAGCTGTTGTCAGTATTTGGGTATGATGTTTCTCTTTATTGACCTGACCTACATTGCAGATAATATGTGATTGAGTATTTTAATTAGATGACCTATATTTTGTGGATGCTGTAGTGAATTTAACGGTAAATTCACTGAATTATACACACTGGCACTTGGTAGGTGGATGTGGATACTTCGGGTCACACATGAAAAAATAGACCTTAAAAGAAAAATATGTCATAAAGTTGGACTTTTTTTTTTAATGGATCTTCTACTTACTTTGTTGAATTATGTACTATGAAAAGATCCAGGGAAAAATGGGTGAAAAGATCCAGCTGAGGTAAAATATTATAGAGTGTGGATTGAAAATAGTGTCATACAGTGGCTTTCAATAAAATGTATGTGTTCAGATAAATTGAGTTTGTGTTTCAAATTACAGCAGATGTATTTTAACTTACCTTCAGCATTAAAATGTGAACAGTTTTGATAATACTGGCTATTTTAACTCACCTTCAGCATTAAAATGTGAACAGTTTTGATAATACTGGCTATTTTAGCTCACCTTCAGCATTAAAATGTGAACAGTTTTGATAATACTGGCTATTTTAGCTCACCTTCAGCATTAAAATGTGAACAGTTTTGATAATACTGGCTATTTTAGCTCACCTTCAGCATTAAAATGTGAACAGTTTTGATAATACTGGCTATTTTAGCTCACCTTCAGCATTAATATTAGTAATACTGGCATTAACAAAAAAATTGTTACAATCTTTTACAATCATTGATAACTGTTTTCTTTGGGTTTTTACTATATCAGGTTTTCATACATAACACCCAGCAGTGTTGACCAGGATTGTTAGAAGGTCATTATATTCTTAATATGTAAAGTTTAGTATTCTCAAGTATAAGAATTTCCCATTCAGAGTCCAGGTATCCTGTTGCTGCTGTTTCACAGTGAAAGCTGGTGGCAGTGATAGAACTGGTTTTACACAAAAGGTTAAGGAGGCACATGGAGCAGATTTACAAAAGGTGGAAAGATAAGATCATGGGGGGAAAATAGGTGATAGCAACATAAACAAAAACAGTGATTATTTTGAGATTAGGGACAACAGAGAAGACAAAACAACAAAAATAGCTTTAAAAAATGTAACATTCACTGCCACAGGGTCCACCAATGTTTGTGTTTATGAAGTGCCATGTAACAAACAATGTCTTATATAATATATTGTAAGAAGATGAAGTGCCATGTAACCAAACAGTGTCTTATATAATATATTGTAAGAAGATGAAGTGCCATGTAACAGACAGTGTCTTATATAATATATTGTAAGAATTGTATGTGTAATACATTTTGTTTCCTAACAGAAAAGCATTCAGAAGAACACTGCATAGTAAGAGAGGTCTGTTTTATACTTACTAGTATAAGTATAAAATAGTAAGATGAAATGCCTTGTTTACAATTTTTTTTTAGGTCAGTCAATACATAACAGTAAGTATGTAGCTTTGATCGCCCTTAAAGTTGGTTTCACTTTTTTTTTTTTTGTTTGTTCCTGACAGAAAAAAGTAATGTTAGGAGTTTGCTAGTCATGGGGGAGACACCTTCAGCAACATCTACACCACTGTTATCTCAGCTGACTGTGACAGGCAAGTGATTCTTATCTTATCTATCGATGACAGTGTGTGAGCAGAAGGCTGAACTTTTTGACATTTTCTGTAAATATAAAAGCTTAACTGAATACAGTGAGCTGAATTTCAGCATCTCTCTCTCTTTCCTCTAAAAATGTAGTGTATGGAAAGAAAGGGTTTATTAATTATTTACTTATTAATTTTTGTGCTTTTTTCATGCATATTATGTTCAGTAACAAATACTGTCTGCGGCTGAATGAAAGTTGTATGATGGAAGACAGAGATGGGCCTGTGTGCCCAATTCTTAGCCCTTTGAAAATAAAGTGCATTCATTCATTTGTCTCTCTCCCTCCCTCTCTCTCCCTCACTCTGTCTGTATCTCTGTCTCTTGTTTTTCTCTGTTTCTTTCTCACTCTTTCTGCCTCTCTATTTTCTTCTCACTCTCTTTTCTCTCTCTCTCTCTTTTCTCTCTCTCTTTTCTGTGTGTGTGTGTGCATGTGTGTGGGTGGGTGAGGGGGTGGGGTGTGTGTGGGGAGGATGGTGGGTTGCAGGGAGGGACTGCACAGTGACAACAAACTTGTTTTCTTAATGTGAAAAATATTTATTTCTAAACTAGCATGGTCCAGTCAACCAAACTGTGAACTTGGGGACATGATACTTATTTTATGCAGTTGCATCTGAAAACAGAATATCTGACCTCCAAATTGTGCCCCATGAAAACAGAATATCTGACCTGCAAATTGTGGCCCATGAAAACAGAATATCTGACCTGCAAATTGTGCCCCATGAAAACAGAATATCTGACCTGCAAATTGTGCCCCATGAAAACAGAATATCTGACCTGCAAATTGTGCCCCATGAAAACAGAATATCTGACCTCCAAATTGTGCCCCATGAAAACAGAATATCTGACCTGCAAATTGTGCCCCATGAAAACAGAATATCTGACCTGCAAATTGTGCCCCATGAAAACAGAATATCTGACCTGCAAATTGTGCCCCATGAAAACAGAATATCTGACCTGCAAATTGTGCCCCATGAAAACAGAATATCTGACCTGCAAATTGTGCCCCATGAAAACAGAATATCTGACCTGCAAATTGTGCCCCATGAAAACAGAATATCTGACCTGCAAATTGTGCCATGAAAACAGAATATCTGACCTGCAAATTGTGCCCCATGAAAACAGAATATCTGACCTGCAAATTGTGCCATGAAAACAGAATATCTGACCTGCAAATTGTGGCATGAAAACAGAATATCTGACCTGCAAATTGTGGCCCATGAAAACAGAATATCTGACCTGCAAATTGTGGCCTATGAAAACAGAATATCTGACCTGCAAATTGTGGCCTATGAAAATAGAATATCTGACCTGCAAATTGTGGCCTATGAAAACAGAATATCTGACCTGCAAATTGTGGTCTATGAAAACAGAATATCTGACCTGCAAATTGTGGCCTATGAAAACAGAATATCTGACCCTACAATTATAAGATAAGATAAAGATAATCCCATAGCAAATGCTGTAGGGGATGAAGCATTAGAGACCTCATTATGCTGAGCTATCAGTGTATGAGGTAAGGTGGCCAGTTCCTTTCATTGCTGCCTTTCCGTCCCAGATTTTCTCTGGTACCCATTTTACGAGGCTGGGTCGACCTCCGGGCCGTATTGGTCGAACCCTCAACCATTCACTTGCTAGACGAGTGCTCTAACCACTACGCTAGCCGAATTGTGCCCCATGAAAATGCTTGTTAACTTATTTTTGCATGGATGTAGAATGCAAAGTATAAGTGATGAGCCTAATAAAAAAAATTTGCACAAAAAGCACATTAGACATTAAAGAAATAAAAAAATGGTTAGATAAAATGCTCTGTCAACAATTTTTTGAGGTCAGTCATACACACCTTGCTCTGATAGTAATTATACAAGCCTCATTATTTCAGACTTGCTGAAATTGTACCATGAATGTAGATTGCACTGGAGTTGAAAGCAAATAAGTGAGAAAAGCATGTTGAATAATTATCTATTACAAAAGAACTGAAAGTTTTGAAAAAAATTTGTAGAGACTCAGATATAAGAGCTTTTTTAAGTTTAAAAATAAAAAATGTGCCATGTGCTGAAATGTTTGCACCTGGTGTTAACAGTGTCCTGCCAAATTTTGATGAAGACGAAGAAGTTTCAGTAAATTAACTTAATGTTTACTTTTTTTTTTTCAAGCCAACACTTAAAATAATTGTATATTTTTATCACATGTATGTTGCTGCAGAAGCTAAGAATATGTTTTAAGGTGTAATTGTTTTGAGGTGTCTCTGACATGAATCTGGGCTGGACTTGGATTTACCCAGTGAGAAATAATGGAAACTGCTTGATTTTATTGTTGATAATTTACTTAGTGAAATGTTTTTCGCAAAGAATGACTTATGTTCATAAAATGAGGATATAAGTATGTTTGTATTCATGTTTTTTTTCTTTTCATGAGTTCCTGAGTGCATTGTCTCATTTTTTAGGGATACTGACTACCTGTAAAGGCTTGTTGAGAGTGAGGTTTGAGCAAGATCAGTTATGAGTGGAGCATATCTGCACCTGTATAAAATGTGATAAATAAGAATGTGTAGTAAAGCTTAGATGGTGAATGTTATGTAATGATGCTATAGTAAAATTTATTTTCCTTTTAGTCTCTTCAGCAAAATTGTCATCTGGTGGTGTTTTTTCATCGAAACCTGATCCATATTTAGAGCTGAGTGTAGACGGACAGCCACCTCGCAAGACGGATGTATGTCGTAAAACACTGACACCAAAATGGGATGAACGTTTCACAATGTAAGAGTGGTCAAGAGAATGTTGTATGCTGCGTTCTTGATAATGTAATTTTTTTTTTTTTGCTGGTGTAATTTCTGATGTTCCGAAGTATTCTTGCAGAATAAATTGATTATTCTTTGTTGTATAAAAAATACTGTTGCCAGTCCTTGTAAAGTAAGTTCTGTTCTTTATTCTGAGTAACATGAATGTAGTTTATTAGGCACTGATTAATTGATTGCTCATCTGGTAAAAATAGCGTGCTAAGGATGTGCTGATTGCTTGTTTGTTAACTGTAAAAGCTGATGTGAATTTTGTTTAAATAGTCTAATATTTGCTGTCTGACCACAGACTCGTGACTCCATACTCTAGACTTGATCTTATAATATTTGCCGTCTTACCCACAGACTCGTGACTCCATACTCTAGACTTGATCTTATAATATTTGCCGTCTTACCCACAGACTCGTGACTCCATACTCTAGACTTGATCTTATAATATTTGCCGTCTTACCCACAGACTCGTGACTCCATACTCTAGACTTGATCTTATAATATTTGCCGTCTTACCCACAGACTCGTGACCCCATACTCTAGACTTGATCTTAAGGTTCTCAGTTCAAACAGCCTGCGTACAGATACTATCATTGGGCATGCGGTGTTAGAGCTACGCCCGGTGTTAGAGAAAGAAAATGGAAAGTGTAAGCTTGTTTTTTTTTTTTTTAAATTTTATTTTACCATGGAGGTAAACTGTTCATCCATGTTGAATTTGTGCAGCAGTAATTTTTTTTTCTTTTCGTTGTTTTTTGGTACGTTGATTTGTAGGTTGCCAACTGCAGTTTAAGTTTGAATACAAGCATTGCACTCATTCACGACTGGTATTCAGAATCACTTTTTTTGTTTTTCCCTTCACATAGTATTATATATCACCATACACCTTCATTCTGTGTTTTCACAATTCTTTTGACATTTTTTTTTTTCTATGTGTTCTTGTGTTTCTATCTGTATCTTGATTTGTCAGGTGATTTTTACCTCTCTCATCTTTGTCTTGGGAGTTTTTGTTTGTTTGTGTTGTATTCAGTATATTATTATTCCTGTTAATATGTGTAGATACTTAGGATGTCTGTTTATCAAGTGTTTTCAGTACTTCCCTTCTCAAATTCACTTGTTCCAACACTTCTTTTGGCTTTTGTTCTGTGCAAGAAATATGTCCCATGTACCTGTGTGCGTATTAATTGCTGGTGTATAAAAAAATATGTCCCATGTATCTGTGTGAGTATTAATTGCTGGTGCATAAGAAAATATGTCCCATGTATCTGTGTGAGTATTAATTGCTGATACATAAAATTTGACTAGTTTTAATAATTGTTCTTGCATTTTTTTTCCACCTCCATGGTTAATGTTATTCATAACCACCACTGTTTTGGCAGTAAAAAATGTATCCAAATCTGTGGAACTTAAGACAGAGGGAAAGAATAAAGCTGGAGAACTCAGCCTAATTCTGGACGGACTTGAGGTGGATATGCAACAGTTTCCTAGCAGGCATAGAAATGGTAAGATAATTTGGCAGATGCAGAGCATGTTGGTTGTTTTTTTTTTTTTTTTGTTCATAGCATGTTAGGACAGATCACTTTCTGCTGTAAATGGCCATAAAATATATCTGTGTCTATCAGACCTACAGTATGTCAAGAGTCTAAGGGAGTAAACATCCAGAGAAAAGAACTGTAAAGTAGTTTATGGCAAGGTTCTTACCAATCTTCGGCCATCCTTTGCAACTCTACTGAACTGCCAGATATATAGACATTGCCTTTCATTTAAGGTGGCCTTGTTAGCTGAGTGGTTAGGCATTCGGTGTGCTAATACGGTGGTACAGGGTTCAGTCTCAGCAGTAGGATTTTTTTCTGGTACATACCAAAAAAGGCCCCAGGGTTGACCCAGCCTCTAAAAATGGGTACTAGAGAAATTTGGGAAGGTAAAGTGCCCAGGCGTGATGCTGACCACATCACACTTTCATGTGCCAAAGGTCATGTAAAATATGGGCTTAACACTGTATTCCCCAATATGCCTTAATGACATGGAAATGGGAAATTTACCTTTTACCTTTTTTTTATCTTTCATTTAAAGCTGACCGACATAGTCTAGATGGAGTTAGTACAAAATGGCCAAGACATTTTCTTAAACTACACCAGATGCCTAAGAAAGCAGAAAACACTTCCTTGAGAGGTCAGAATCTAGCCCGTTAACACAAACAGGCTAGCTGTGTCCAGTTGTATGAACTATTATTGGAAGTAGGCATATGGGAAGCTGCAGAAGAGAATGATGCTTGGCAGCTTCCACATACAACCAACATATGTGTACTTCGGAGCCATCTTCCAAGAGAGAATATTCAGTACAATGAACAAACTTCATTTCAGAGATTTTTGTTCTTGCATATTTTGAGAAATAAGATAAGACAGATGAGCAAACAACAACCTGTCTCATGGGTGATCAGAAAAAGAAGATGGACATATGTAGGCCATATGGTGAGAAGAAATAATCAGAGAATACCAAAACAACCTATCAAGTGGAACACAACAGGCCGAATAAAAAGAGGTTGACCACGTGAAACTCTAAAGAGAACATTGTTAAGAGAATCCAGTTTAGTGGGCATAACATCTTGTGATGAAGTTGAAAGACTCTCAGAGAGCAGGAAAACTTGGCAAACAACTGTGCAAGCCCTATGTGATGTTTAACAGCACGGGAAGGATGCATGATGTAAGATATTTTGAGAAAAGAGATCTTTGGTTTAATTCTTTATAGGTAAGAAATTATACAGCAGTCTCTAATGAAAGTAGATTGTACACTTCTTGTCTAGGATAGGTGTTCATTAGTTACAAATTACTTTTCAAGGTCCAAAACCTGCAGATGTTCCAAATGGCTCTGCCTCAACAGCACAGGCTGCTGAGGCATCATCGCCAACATCAAACAGTTCTCAGACAACCAGGCAAGATAGAGCAGGTCGAAGGCCAGCCCCCAGACCTCCAGCGGCTCCAAGGACCAATGGAAGAACCCCACCTCCAGTGCCTCCTCCACGACCAAGTAATGCCAGCAGCAGCAGCGAAGCCACACCAACATGTGGGTAATAATGTTGTGTTCTCTGCAGAGCAAAAAATGCTGTATTTATACTTCAAAGTAATGTTAAAAATCTATTAGTTTGAATGTGTTGTGTTTCTGATGTTTTGGTTCTGCATGTGTAGGAGATTGTGTTGCATGTTTCTAATGTTTCAGTTCTGCATGTGTAAAAACTCAGTAAGAGAGCTTGACTTCTGATGTGCTCACTATGTTTTACTACCTCTGTGTGTCAGTTCTACAGAATAATGTTATGCAAACTGGACGTAAGCCTCGTGTAGTAGGTGTAAAATATGTAGCTTTTTATTGCACCTTATAGCAGGTATTTTTCCTATCACACCCTGCTCATCTGAGCAAGAACTGACATAGTTACTTTATACTCAGAACACTATCTTTAGATTATTTTCTGGAATAACAGAAAGTTACCGTTATATATTCTCTATCTGACACAGATTCCCCCTCTTCCCCACAAACTTTTCTTTAAAGAACTTGTGAGTTTACAGTTATATAATGAGATCTGAGAGGAATATATAAAATACATGAAAACAGATTTAACACTTGGATATATCATTAGTCCATAAGAAATAACGTCTTATTGGCAGAAATGCAGATGAAGCCACTGACAACAATTATTGAGGAAAGACACTGGCGATGGTTGGGACATGTGCTCCGAATGACTGACAACTCACTACCAAAAATAGCATTAAGATGGACACCACAGGGGAACAGAAGTACGGGTAGACCAAAGAGACATGGAGAACAACAGAAATGATGTTGAGCAATAGAGGGCTCACCTGGGCAAGAGCAGAAAAAAAGGCGAAGGACAGGCATTTGTGGAAAACCCTTGCGGAAGCCCCATGTGCCCTGGGCACTTAAAGTTCAGCGAGAGATATCATTAGTCTTGTGGTGAATTTCTTTTTCTTTTTTTTTTTTTTTTTGATTAAAGTGAAGTATGTTTTAGCTTGAATAGTCAAATATTAGCGATCAGCAAACAGATTTACAGAGCAGCGTTGTGGGATTTTTTTCTTCCAACATTTGTATAATTGATTTACAGAGCAGTGTTTTGGGATTTTTTTCTTCCAACATTTGTATAATTGATTTACAGAACAGTGATGTGGGATTTTTTTCTTCCAACATTTGTATAATTGATTTACAGAACAGTGATGTGGGATTTTTTTCTTCCAACATTTGTATAATTGATTTACAGAGCAGTGTTGTGGGATTTTTTCTTCCAACATTTGTATAATTGATTTACAGAGCAGTGTTGTGGGATTCTTTTCTTCCAACATTTGTATAATTGATTTTGCCAGCTCCAAGCACACCAGTCTCCAGACCTAGTGATGCTGCTACAGGTTCCAGCACACCGTCTGCCACTCCCACTACAACTACGCCTGCAGCTTCCACAGCGTCAGTGCACGAACCTCTGGCATCAGGGTATGTGTTTAACATTTTAAATCCCAAATGTTGTCTTTCAGCATATTTACTTCTTTAAAAAAGAAAAAAATGTGTGTACTTTTGTTTTTATATCTAATTGTTTTGTTTTGTTAAAGGTATAGTAATTTTTATTCCTGACAGATTAGTGGCCATACATTTTCTGTTGTGCCTGTTCTTACATGTCCAGTCTGTCACCTTCTGTCTCCTTATTCCATGGGGGAAAGTGTATTATTTTATTAATAATTTATGTTTCATGTGTTTCACATGCCATATACAACACAACCATCACACTGTGTAGAGCATAGAATTCTGACGGCTGCATAATCCACGCACGGTGCGTCACAAAGCATACAAAGAGTTAAACTCTTTCTGTGCCTTTGGTCACTGTAGTGACATTTCCGGTTTCCTGATGCTTACCAATGTTTCAGTAAAACAACCGGTGTAACCTTTAGATTGTACATATTTTGTCCATGATTCCGGTGACACTTTTCAGAATGGCAAAAGAGTGCCTAGTTATGAGCGATTTCGAATGAGAAAAAGGAAGAGAGAGACCGAAATTTTTCAGTTTTTGATGATGTAGATAGGGGTATGAACTTGACCTGTGACCACCCCACTGCTCTTGAATGTATCCCAAGTAGATTAGACATATTAGACGACGAGGGAAATAGTTAGAAGGTTATTTCAGACATTAATTTAGCGAGAATGCAACATAGAATCAGAATATGAGATCGACAAGTAGATCTACACATCTCAGATGGTAAGTAGTGCATATCTAGACCTAGTCAATGGTGAGCTGGGCACAGTCAGTGTCTAAAAACATCACATTACTTCTTTTGTCCTAAAAAACTCTGCATTTATGAAATTTTCATACATTTAGTTATGCTTTGCAACATAATAAGTACACGGAAGTACATGTAAATACTGTTTTCCATTCCATTTTACAACTATACCCCCTAACATATCAAGACCCACGCTTTTAGTCTGGTAAGCATTTGAACATCCGCGTTTCTTCCTTTGGCACGGGAAGAGTTAAAGAGTTTCCGAGTTCTTTTTTTTCCAGAATAACAAAAATAAGATTTTCATTTTTAAAGCCAAGATTACTTGTCTTGTGGTTGAATTATGGAGATTTTATTCAAGTGTGTTTCCTGCTTAGGCTTATTCAAAATAGACTTAAAAATTTGGTCTTTGTAAGTGTATAGTAACAGAAACAGATAAGTTGGAGTGATTTCCTCCCAGGCGTACATGTCTATTCCTGATTAAGTTAGAGGGACATTATTTGTGTAGTGATGGGACATTATGTGTAAGTTTTCTTTGACAGATATTAGAAGAGGTTTTTGAAGCTAACGGGTTAAATATAAAGTTTCTCCTTTCATATATAGTTCTGTTAAATTTCGTCAGACAGTATTCTTAAGCAGTTATTTCATTTGACCTTCCTCAAAACAAATGAAATCATAGATCTTTTATTTCGCCAAACCATGGGCTGGGCCCAATTTTATTCAGGTGGTTGACATACAAGATAATATGGGATGTATATATTATTAATGAAATATTAATATTGTACCCAAAAAGTATGACATTGCTGCTTTTTTTCCTCAAACACAGTTCATTCTTACCATATGTTATTTGTTAAATATAGCTGTTATAGAGGGTAGTGTTATAGACACATAAGAACCTTAAAGGAGTATGGATATTTTGTAATCTAAAAAAAACTCACATGTTGAAAACCTGTTCGTTTGTTCTGCAGCTGGGAAATGAGAACAGACCCACATGGGAGGCCATATTATCTTGATCATATCACAAAAACTACATCATGGGAGAGACCGCAGGCTCTTCCGCCAGGGTGAGTATGTGAAAGTGTCTGTGTAGTGTGAGAGGTGCACTTTATTTATTCATTTTTTTAAACTGTACGTACAGTTGGTAAAAGTATAATTGTTTTCTTTAAAAATCTCATAGAATGAAAAGTATGTTTATAAATAGCAATTTATGCCTTGTCATGATCATGCCCTTGAAGGTTCATAGGTTAAGGGTTGATTTAGCAGACTTTAATCTCCTGCCAGTCTGGATGGTGTGGCTCTGATCAGTTTTTCTTGTCCTAGATGGGAAAGGCGAATGGACAACAGTGGGCGTGTCTACTATGTGGATCACAACACCCGCACCACAACTTGGCAGCGTCCAAACACAGAATCACTCAACAACTATGCTAACTGGCAAGAGTGGCGAGGAGGTCGAACGCTGGAACAGTTTGGACAGCGTTTTCTCTTTCCTCAGCAGCAGAGCCAGGCACCACAAGATAATGATCCTTTGGGTCCACTACCTTCAGGCTGGGGTATGTTGCCATTTTTTTGTTTGTTTGTTTCAGTTTCTTGTTTAACTCTCTCACACCTGACTTGGTGTTGGTTTAGTAAGTGTTAGCAAAGTTTTCTTGCTCAACTGTAGCAAGTTAGAATAAAAAGCTTCAAATCCTGGGCTTCTTAACAACAAGCTTCTTCCTTTTAGGGACTGACACACTTAACACTGAAAATAATCAGCTTTTAAAGTAGTGAGGGCAGTAGTGCATGATGTGAGGGAGTGATATAAGGGAGCGTTATGTGAGAGAAAGCAGAGGGAAAATTATATGTACAAGGTTTTTTTTTTTTTTAGTTTTCTTGGGTGGAGAAATTGGAGAATGATTGAATGCCTCAAGAATTAATTCATTCAGTCAACACTGTATGGTCACTGTCTACTTTACATTAATTTTTTTTTTCCTTGAAGACCTATGGAATGTTCCAAGTATTGTGGATGTTTACTGTATAGTTTTAGTTTATTTAGTTTGTCATTGATGGTACTACAGTGAGCCTGTGTTACCTTTTCAGAAAAGAGAGTTGATAATCACAACAGAGTGTACTTTGTGAATCACTGCAACCGTACAACACAGTGGGATGATCCAAGAACGCAAGGGTAGGAGTTTCATTTTTGAGCACTGTATGATATATTTTGTGTGTCATTTGGCTATTTATTTTGGGGGGAGGGGTTGAGTGAGAAGTTGCAGACATTTGAGAAGTGTTTCTCTCTATATTTTATAGTTAGAGATTTTCCTTATGTCCTGTAGTTTGGTTTTCGCAGGATCACAGTTTCTCTTTCATTTTAGGGAATGTGTCAGTTCAGACCATGTACTGACAGAGTTGATGAAGTTGTGAGTTATTCATGACACATGTGGAGTTTGGCTTGCCTGCAGAGTTGTTCTGAGTCTTCTTATTCCAAAGTCCCTTCAGTCTTTTCTTTGGCTGGTCTTCCCAGTTTTCAGGACTTCTGAGTCTTCTTATTCCAAAGTCCATTCAGTCTTTTCTTTGGCCGGTCTTCCCAGTTTTCAGGACTTCTAAGCTTGTTATCGGGTCTGTGGTGTCATTCTTGCCTCCACTGGTTATATGTAGTTGTTTTCACCCTTCAGAGGTGTCATTAAGTGTCTAATTACAGTTTGTAAAACTTGGAATTGTATAATTCATGTGACCGTTGGTGTATAACCACAACAGCATTTTTACGTACAGGTTAATCATGTCTAGCGTATAACTGCTTTTTTAAAACTATTATGGGATCATTAATATGGCTACGTCTTCAATACAGAAAAATATTTATGATTCTGTTATGCTTATTGGATTAGTTAATTACAGAGTTTATCAAATATTTTCCAGGATTATGCAAGAAGAACCATTACCAAAAGGTTGGGAGATGAGATATACGGCCGAAAGTGTGAGATATTTTGTGGATCATAATTCCAGAACTACAACATTCCAAGATCCACGAGGAGGTCCACAGAAAGGGTATAATTATTTTGCTTTTCAGAAACTGTGCTATGGTTTTCTTGATCATAACCTTGTTATGTAGAAACATAAAGATGTTGCAACTAGAGAAGTTAGTTTTACAGACCAATAGCATGCCAATCTGTAGGCAGTGCACTGTTTTACCAAATTCTGGAAAGTCTGACATTTTGCCTGGCTGTAGAAGTTCCATCTTGTGGGTAGATCAGGAAAGTCAGAGGTTTGGTGAGTAAACCTGACAGAATAATTCAGGAAGGAGGCATCATGAGATGGTCATGATAAGGTTCTTTCCTACTTATCATTTGGAGAGTTGCAAACATATGAACCTCAAATGACCTTTGGAGCAGATCCACACAGTTAAGAGAAGGTATGTGTGGCAAGGACAGTATGCTTTCTTTCCAACAATTGCCAAGGCAAAACAGGGAAGTAGCAAAATAGAGAAGTGGCAAAATAGGGTAAGTGACATATGGGGAAGTGGCAAAATAGGGGAGTGACATATGGGGAAGCGGCAAAATAGAGGAAGTGACATATGGGGAAGTGGCAAAATAGAGGAAGTGACATATGGTGAAGTGGCAAAATGGAAAATGACTTATGGGAAAGTGGCAAAATAGGGGAGGTGACATATGGGGAAGTGGCAAAATAGGGGAAGTGGCAAAATAGAGGAAGTGACAAAATAGAGGAAGTGGCAAAATAGAGGAAGTGACATATGGGGAAGTGGCAAAATAGAGGAAGTGGCAAAACGGGGAAGTGACATAACCAAAAAGTAATTAGTCGTTGCTGCTTTAAAAAAGTGCTGGGAAAGGGGTGAAGATACAGTTTTCAGACTGAATGAGTCAGTGCCCCATAGCTGACTGTTTTTAGTATTGCTAACCAAGACCCTATTCTGCCTCTAAGTAGTGTGGGTTCTTCTGCCTACGCAGTAGTCTGGCCAAGGGATCAAATAGAAAGACAAACCTAGTACCAAGAGTAAGTCATGACAAAAACAGATGTATCAGACAAGAAGATACAGGTATCACAGCCTATCTGCAAACAGAATGCAAACACCGAGGGTTATTGCAGAGGAAGAAGAGATGGCAGGACAAAGTAATGAACTCTGAAGCCCTGCAACAAGCCATGGTACCATCCATGATGAAATAACCCTGCAGCAGAAAACTTAATGAATACAGTTGCTTTTCCTGTCATGTCATAGTTTACGTGATGAACTTTCAGAGGAAATTAAATCATGAGGTAGACCAAAACTTGAGACACAGGTCAACATTGAGAGATTTTTTTCCATTAGTCATCATGATTAGAAAGTGAAAACCTTCTCGTTCCACAACAAGCAGGATTTAGGCGGTACTACAGTACGGAAGATCAAGTGACCTATCTCTCTCAAGAGATTGAGGATGCATTCCAAGAGAAAAACCTTGTACTAGCAGCATGGATAGACCTGAAGAAAGCCTTTGATAAAGTATGGAAAAAAGGTCTGCTGTGGAAACTAAGAAACTGCAATGTGAATGGAAGACTATACAACTGGATAAAGTCCTATTTACACAATAGAAGAGCTAGAGTAGTAATGGATGGTCACAAAAGCCAGAAAGTACTTCTGCGACACGGTGTACGACAAGGGGGATTCCTTTCACCTATACTATTCCTTGTATTCATTAATGACCTGGTCAAGGAACTTCCCTATGGAATCAAAGCGACACTGTATGCAGATGATCTGGTCATGTGGTGTACAGATGAATATGCGACAGTTGCTACACAGAGACTCCAAAGAGCAGCAGACATCTTGACATCATGGACAAACAAATGGTGTGTAAGTATCAACACAGAGAAATCAAGTACCACTCTGTTCACCCTCTCATCTAAACAGAAAGCAGGTAAGATCTTTGTAAATGAAATACCCGTAAGGATGGACAACCAACCCACTTACTTAGGAGTGACTCTTGACTCAAAACTGACGTGGAAGCAACACATCAACAGTGCAGAAGCAAAAGCCAGAAGAAAACTAGCCATATTAAGAAAATTGAGTGGAACCACATGGGGAGCTAGTGAAAGAATCCTCAAGAATGTATATCAGCAAAGTATTCTACCACATTTAGAATATGGCTCAACATCTTGGTGCACAGCATCAAACACTACGCTGCATAATCTAGACAAGGTTCAAAATCAGTCACTACGGATTATCACAGGTGCCATGAGGTCCACACCAATAGTAGAAATGCAGAAAGTAGTTGGTGTTCAAGCGCTAAAGGAACGTAGAGACACAAAGGTCATGACCATGGGAGAAAAATTCCTTAGCTCTGTAAGCCATCCCCTGAAGGAGAGATTCAATAACTTGGCATTAGGACGGCTTAAAAGAAGCAGCTTCATTCATCAGGCCAAGCGTATGTGTAAGCTGATACCTGACCTTCCAACTGTAGTCGCTCCATTATCATCTGTACCAGAGCATACACCATGGAAAGAAGCAGATTATACACAAATAACTATTCAGACTGAAGTGAAAGGTGTGCAGAATGGTGAGATGCAGAGCAGTCTTGTAAGATCAACAGCCACACTTAGTGTTCTAGATGACAAATATCCATGTGACACCTGGATACGTGTGTATACAGATGGATCTGCACATAATGCCATAAAGAATGGAGGGGCAGGAGCATATATTGAATATCCAAACAACACCATTGACAAGATTTCCATACCCACTGGAAAATACTGCAACAACTTTGATGCAGAAGTTAGGGCAATTATTGCTGCATTTGAAAAACTATCAGACTCCAGAATTGATACATGTCCTGTAGTAATTCTCACAGATGCAAGATCAGTACTGGAAGCTCTTCAGAGCAACAAACTACCAGACCTTAAGGATGCCTTGTCAAAAATTGGCTTACAACATGGAGTCACTTTGCAATGGATTCCCTCCCACTGTGGGATACCAGGCAATGAGAAAGCTGACCATCTGGCTAAAGAGGGCACTGAAATGGAGCAACTAGACATACCAGTCACCTATAATCAGAAGAAAAGCATGATAAAAACCTACAGGAAGCCACAAACACCACCACATGATGACTATCACATGCTAAACAGAAAGGAACAAGTCACCATCTTCCGTCTCCGAACAGGACACAGCTGACTCCGAAGTCATATGTATACAAAGTTTAAGGTTGGTACTACTAATCTATGTACATGTGCCCAGGTGCCCCAAACTGTGGAACATATCCTCCAGAACTGCATCAACTACGAGACACAGAGAAATAATTACTGGCCCAGTGAAACCACTAAAGAAGATAAGCTCTACGGTTCCATACATGAGTTACAAAAAACAGTGAAATTTATCCAAGAGACAGGACTGCAGATATAGACAGACAATGCGAACGAAGAAGAAGAAGAAGTCATCATGATCAGAGAGAGTTGGCAAAAAAGATTGTGCCACATGGAACACAACTCTGCTTGGGCACGCTGCATTATTTGAGGAGAAAATGAGAGCCAGACTTGAAGACAGTAGGTGAAACACAAACATACTATAGTATTTCTACAGAAAAATAAGTTGTAGTTGCTGTGGTCTGTGGAACCAATCAGATGTCAATAAAAATGGTTATTAGAGAAAATGATGCGGAAAATTTCGGAGTAAAGAGGATTAAAGAGAGAAAACTTAAATATTTTGGCCACATTAAACGTCATGATAATTTAGAGAAGACCGTATTGGAAGGATACATAATGGGAAAAAGAAAAAGAGGAAGACCGAAACGAAGATGGCTGCAAGACATCGTTGATGATCTGGAAATGGATGCAGCAGCAGCAGGCCATCTTGCTCACAACCGAGAGGCATACAGGAGTGCTGTTTGGGATGCAAAGTTCCGCAAGGGACATGCAAAGGAATGAATGAGAGAAAATGATCAGCAAAATGATGGTTAGCAGCTTCAACAAACTGATTATAATTACATCCAACTGCTTTAAAATTACCTTCTCTTCCACAAACTGATTACATCCAGTTGCTTTAAAACTATTTCTGAAGTAATAAATTATCCAGTAGATTAAGAAGTGTAATATACCTAAATTGTAGAAAATCCATCAGGATGTCATTCCTTTTTTTTTTCAAACTTTTGTGGTTATCTTGAAGTAAGAATGTGTGGTATCATGTACATTCTTTTTTTTTTTTTTTTAGTGTGTGATCATCTTGATGTAAGACTATTTTGGCAGCATTTTTTTAAAACTTTGTTATTTCTGACCTGGCAGGCCAAAGGGCGCGTATGGAGTTCCAATACAGTACGAGAGAAGCTTTCGATGGAAACTTGATCAGTTCCATTACTTGTGTCAGTCAAATTCCCTTCCGGGTCACGTCAAAATTACAGTGTCCAGAGATAATCTGTTTGAAGATTCATTTTCCCAGGTTAGTGTGGCCAGTAAAGTTGTTATTGTTATGGATGGTGATAAAATATGAGCTCATGTATGTGTGGCTTAGTATGGGAATTGATAACATCTCATTTTACCATGGACTGTTTGAACAGCTTATTAAAAAAAATATAACTACAGTCATATGGTTTTGTTCTATAGTAGGAAATTTGTAATTCTGAATTTCTTCAGATGCAGAAAAATAAGCATTGCATAATTTCCTGGTTAAAATAAAAAAAGACCATCCTTATGTTTGGTTATAAAAAATGTTTGTGTGTCGCATTTGTTCTTGGGTGTTATTTAGTAGATTTAAATTATCAGCTGCAAGTGATTATTCGTTTATTAAAATTATCTGTTTTTTTCCTTGATTAACCTCTTTTGTTGGATGTCATTTCAGTTATTACTGTAATGATTGTACAGAATATGGTCATTTCATTAATTTTCGTTCACTTATATGCGGCCCTTTCTCATGACTTGAACTGACTGTTCTAATCTTTGATACATCTTCCAATTGATATAATAAAGTTACAATTTGTAGACAAACATGCCTCATTAAGAAGATCAACAATCTCGTAGACAAACAGGCCCAACTAAGATTAACAATCTTGTAGACAAACAGGCCCCACTAAGATTAAATGAATAGCTGTGTCACAATATACAAATTAATCGATGTAGTCAGCAAAATAGTTCAGTTTTTCACATAATTCCCTGTTTTTCACAACTTTATAAGTCTGCCATTAATGCTTTACAGTCATAAAAAAAACATGAAACTCTGGAATCTTAGAATACAGGTACAGGAGCATGAGAACTAGAAGAAAAAAAATGAAACTAATATGATTATCTTAGCTATAAGGACATAACAGGTGCATTTAAATCAGATTATTTAGTTGGGTGTTTTCTGAGAACAGAGTGCTCCAAGATGTCAGCCTCATTTTTTTTTAATAGGGCTTTTCAGAATTTTGAGATGTTATATACAGGTTTCAAAAGTTCTTTTAAAAAAATTCTTTTCAGCATTCAAAAGTTATAAGCACAAAAACCAAGTTAAGACTTTTCAATTCAAATGTAATATCCACCCTCATTTATGCATGTGAAAGCTGGAAATCAACTAAAGAAAGAAAACTAAAGAAACTAAAGACAAGAAATTAGACTCTTTTGAAAACAGATATGTAAGGAAAATAACTCGGCATCAAGTGGAACTAATTCAAGAACAATGCAGAGATAAGACAGATGACTGCACAACAACCAGTCTCATGGGTGATCAGGAAAAAGAGATAGACATATATTGATCATGTTGAGAGAAGAAACAGTCAGAGAGTCCCAAAACAAGCTATAAAATGGAACACAACAGGCCGAAGAAAAAGAGGCAGACCGCGTGAAACTCTGAAGAGGACATTGTTAAGATAGGCCAAATTAATAAGCATAAAATCCCTTGGTGAGGTTGAAAGACTCGCAGAAGACAGGAAAAATTGGCGAACTACCTTGCGAGCCCTGTGTGATGTTTAACGGCACAGGAAGGATATAAGATATAAGATAAGATATACAGGGTGTCCATAAATTATTCATCTGGTAGGTGTTGTTCAACTGCAGGCAAGTGTAATGGGTTTACCTTGCAGTAACATTGACATCAGAAGTTTTGTTCAGTGAAGCTGGCAACATGCAACGTGACAGAGCAGTAAAAATGGCAACAATGCAAGGCAAGGCAATTTGCTTCTTGTGGTTATGGGAAACAGAAACTTGCAACTGTTAAATGTTTTATAGGAAAGAATTCAAGAATGATCCTCCTACTGAGGCATTGGTTAAAACAATTTCAAGAAACAGTTTTTTTTATTTTCGAAATTTTGGTATATGGTCAGGTTAGTAATTTATGGACACCCTGTATTTTGCCAGATCTTTACTCTAAGAATAATACTTGAAGAACATTTTGAAAAGCAGAAACCATTAATACTGAACTTCATAGACTTTAAAAAGGCATTTGATAGCATACACAGAGATTCATTGTGGAGAATTTTAAGACTATATGAAATAATATCTAAAATTGTCAACATCATTAAGGACTTCTACAATGGATATGTTTGTGCAGTCAAAACAGAAGAAGGAATGAGTGAATGGTTCCAGATTGAAACAGGCGTGAAACAAGGATGTATATTATCTCCATTGCTTTTTGTAATTGTCACAGATTTCATAATGAAAAAAATGTTGCACAGGTAAAATGGGCAGTGAGTGGATACATGGGACCCAACTAGAAGATCTTAATTTTGCTGATAACATAACTCTTATCAGTAACAATGTGAATTCATTGCAAGGAAAACTGATAGCCTGTCTTCACTGGCTAGCAAAATAGGATTTGAAATTAACAAGGTAAAAACAAAAATAATGAAACTTCCCATTAATCAAAAAGGAAAAATATACATAGAAGGAACAGCTGTTGAAGAAGTACACCAATGTGCATGCCTCAGCAGCCACATAGACCAGGATGCTGACACCAGAAAGGAAGTTTTGCAAAAACAGCATTGGCCTTCAGGAATCTTGAGAACATATGGCACTCAAAAATTATAAGCACAAAAACCAAGTTAAGACTATTCGATTCAAATGTAATATCCACCCTCATTTATGCATGTGAGCATTGGAAAACAACTAAAGAAATACACAACAAATTAGACTGTTTTCAAAACAAATGCCTAAGGAAAATACTCGGTATAAAGTGGAAAAAATTGAAGAAAAACATGCAGATAAGACAGATGAGCAAACAACAACAACCTGTCTCATGGGTGATCAGAAAAAGGAGATGGACATATGTCAGTCATATGATGAAAAGAAACAGTCTGAGAATCCCAAAACAAGCTGTGAAATGGAACACAACAGGCTGAAGAAAAAGAGGTCGACCATGTGAAACTCTAAAGAGAACATTGTTAAGAGAGACCAAATTAGTAGGCATAAAATCTCTTGATGAGGTTGAAAAAGTCGTTGAAAACAGAAAGACCAGGCAAACTACCATGCGAATCCTGTGTGGCATTTAACAGCACGGGAAGTATGTAAGATGTATTTTGCTGAAAGATTTCTATTTGTTGTATTTAGTTTTGTTATATTTATGTTCAGTACTTTATATTGGAATTTTCCTTCTGTTAGAGACATAAATATCATTGATATGTTAATTTTTCTTGTTACAAACAGCATCTCTGCTTTGTGCATTGGACTTAACTTAAAGCTCAAATAAAGTTCGAGGTGCTTAGTATCTGAGTTTCAGTAAATGTAAAAAGATGACATCTGGTGGCAAAAAGCAGTCACTGTTTCATAAAATATAAATTGTACGTTTTGTACTAAATGCTGGGCTGTCTTTCTTTGCTGGCAGATAATGCGGCTACAGCCTTTTGATCTGAGAAGACGACTGTTTATCAGCTTCAAGGGAGAAGAAGGTCTAGATTATGGTGGCATAGCAAGGTGAGGCTTTTGCTCTAACAGAGATGCTTTCTTTCTTTCGCATGATCTAGTAAACTGATTCAAGAGTTCTTCTCATCGTATGAGCAGTTCTTATTACAGAATCTCCAGCATAGTATACTTATCCTCCCAGGCTTGGACTTGTCTGCTTGTAATTCTTGACATCTTGCCGTCGTCACATCTTTGTGAACCTGCAGCTTGACACATATTTTACAACGTGGACGGTGATTTGTTTTTACAGTTAGCACGTTTTCTTTGTTACAAGCAAAAGAATCATTTCAGTTGTTAGTTGTGTAAACAGAAAAATTTAGATTTGTTTGTAACCAAACCGTGTCTTGGCTAAACCTTTTCGCCCTTAATTTCTGCAGACAAACAGAATGAACAAATGTGTCCTTATCTTGAAAACCTGCAGTAGTAGGATATGTTTCTTGGATGTACATCATGAGCTATGTGGACTGCAGTTATGCTGGAATGTGTTAGTCTGTTACACTTTGCTTAGTGATCTTTGATTGGGAATTAGCAGAGCCCTTTGCTTATTATTTGATCTGCTGAGTAATTCTATGACCTCCTCCTCCATCCATTTCCAAGAATTCTTTTGATTTATGGTTTTGACAGAAATATGACACTGATGTTCACAAAATGAAATGTGCTGTTATATTCATTTTCCATGAACTTTACTTTTATATTCACTTTCCATGAAGTTTACAGTTATATTCATTTTCCATGCAGTTTACTGTTATATTCATTTTCCATACTATTAGCATGTGGCACAATATGGCTAAATGTGTTTTAAAGGAATGAGATCAGAAATTAGGGTGTAGTGTTTGTCAGTGTTACAATTCCTAAAATGCTTGGAATTTGCACTAGGATGTAATATGATAAAAAATGTTCATGTTTTCCTGTACAGGGAATGGTTTTTCCATGTTTCCCATGATGTGCTGAACCCCATGTACTGCCTGTTTGAATATGCCAGCAACAACAGCTACAGCCTGCAAATAAATCCAGCCTCTGGCGTGAACCCGGACCACTTACAGTACTTCAGATTTATTGGACGATTCATTGCTATGGTTGGTTTCTCATTGGTTCATTGCTATGGTTGGTTGCTCATTGGTTCATTGCTATGGTTGATCGCTCATTGATTCATTGCTATGGTTGGTTGCTCATTGATTCATTACTGTGGTTGGTTGCTCATTGGTTCATAGCCATGGTTGGTTGCTCATTGGTTCATTTCTGCCTTTATGGGGCAGCACGATGTTTTGTAGTTTGGGCTGATACAGTTTATTTACGATCAAAAAAAATTTTTTGTGGCAAAATTTAATTACTTGTGATTATGATGGTATATTATAGTGTACTTACTTCCTTGGTATTAACATAAGAATCACTGATTTAAGTATCTACAGTATGAGGAAGAAGACAGTTCAAAATCATACATTTGAGTACACTTCATGTCATCATTATTCTAACATTTTGAAGTAGCATTTAGAATCTCATTTAAATGAATATGGCCTTCAAGCAACTCCATCTTTCATGTGCATCCTTTTCGTAATTCTTTGTTCTCACTCTACATCCACACGGATACAACTCTTGAGTTAAAATTACGAGTATCAATCTGTCCTTTTATCATGTTGTAGGTGCCCATTTAGAGTCTATGTGCCTATTTAGAGTATCATTTGTGTCGTGATATCAGTCTGTCCTTTTATCATATTCTAAGTGACCATTTAGAGTATCTTTTCTGATGTACGTGGCATGTCTAAAAAGTTTGGTGAACGGTAAAAAAAAAAAACCAAACAAAACAGAAGATACAAACAAATTACCTTTATTGGCCTTCAAACACACTTTCGGCAATGTTCAAAAAGCTTCTGGAAACTGTCAGCAAAGGCCTCTTTAGTAATAGATCACAGAACCGCTATCACATGGATTGCTGCTACATCCACAAAACATGCAGCTTTCATTATGCTTTTCAGAAAGAAAGCAGAAAGAAGTCCACAGGCATCAGATCAGGAGAGTACAGTGGATGATAAAGAATAGGTATGCCACACTGAGCCAAGATGATGCCATTGTTGTCGAAGAAGGCAGTCGTCAGTGTCTTGACTGTGTTGAAGGCGACTCTTTTTGGGTTGTGGGGGACACGGTGAATGCCATTCCATCCTGGATCGAATTGGTAGCACCAGGTCTTATCCCCTGTAACGATGGTTCACAGAAAGGATGGATCCTGGTCACACATGATAATGAAATCTCCAGAGGCTTCCATCTATTTTGCTTTCAGTTCGTCTGTCAGTTTTTTTGGCACAAACCGGGAACAGATCTTCCACCTACCCAGATCTTCACAGATGATGGTGCGCTCCATGTCTTTGCTAATGCCAAATTCCTTTGTCATCAATCGTAGAGTCAGTTGCCAATCTCGTGCCAGCATTTGTTGCACTCGCTCAATCATGTCTATGTTTCTGCATGTTGATGGCTTACCCAAATGTGGCTCATTCTCAGTTGTTTCCTTCCCGCCATGAAAGCGTTTGAACCAGTCATAGGCACATTTTCTGCTCACAACTTCCATCCCATACACTTGCACCAACATTTCATGTGTCTCCATCATGGTTTTCCCCAACTTGTAGCAGAACTTGATGTTCACTCGTTGCTCCAGTTAACCGTGACCTTACCTTTGACACTGACTACATTCGACTGGCCGCAGCAGGTGTACCCTGTCGGTCGTGTGTATTCCATGCTAGGTGGTGCTTCCTGCCATGCCTCCTGATAGTCATGTGCACGGCCGCACGCCTGGCCCGTGTTGCCTTTGAGATATCAGACCATTCACCGAACTTTTTAGACAAACCTCATATGTTCATCTTGCCTATTGAAATGTAACCTGCATGATTTACATGTTTGGAAGTGTCTGTGGTACCAGCATTTGATACTCTACACTTTCATGAAATTAATAAATGCAGCAAGTGAGTAGTTTCCTCAGAGTAATCCCCGCCTCAGTCTTAGAACTGAGCATTTTTGATTTGCTCCGCTGTGCATTTTAGTTTCTTGTCTGAAAATATCACAGGCCCTGTACCATGGCAAGTTTATCGACAGTAGCTTCTCATTGCCTTTCTACAAGAGGATGTTGAACAAGAAGTTGACGATCAAAGACCTGGAGACAATTGATGCAGAGTTCTACCAGTCCTTATTATGGGCCAAGTAAGTTGCCAGTCATAACTTTCAGCATCATAGTTTAAATGGTTTTGCTCTGTCATTATATGGTTTTGTAGAATCTTGTGGTATAAACCATGATAATAGACTGGATATTTTATTATTGAAGAGGGCTTTTCATAGACTTTATAAAAATAGTGTGATAGAACAGAGAGTTGTAAGTTTAGACTTTCAAAAAAAAAGGTCATAGACAAAGCAGCAAAATTTCTGTCATGACCTCTTTCCCTTTCTGGGTGTCACAGTTTTCACCAAACTGGCGTCGAAGGCTTTGTCGTTCTCAAACACGCTTTCTTTGGAGGCGTGGGATAATCAGAGTTGATTAATGCACTGTTATCTCTTAGCTGGATGGTTGCTTATCCGGCTGGAGTCTGTGGTTCAAGTCCCAGATTGGCATTTTTATTCCCCCTCATGCCTGAAGTGCTTTGTCTAGGATTTTTCAGTCTAACCAAATAACAACACTCTGCTCTATCCCCTTACTGTTTGCTTTGTTTCCTATTTGAAACAAATTTGAATGCAAAAAGAACTCGGTGTGAAGTAACATGTTTTTTTTAAAAATTGTCCCTTATTGTTGAGTGAAATTTTATCCAGAAATCAACACACACCCACTGTGGACAATTTTCCGTAATAATTTCAGCGAATTATCCACAGCATTGTGAAAGGAGGTTAAGGGATAGAGAAAGTAGCTCCATTTTTCTACGTGGTTACTGTGGTTGACTTGTCTTTTTTCTCAGAGAGAACAACATTGATGAGTGTGGGTTGGAGCTCTTCTTCTGTGCTGACTTTGAAGTGTTGGGGAAGATTGAGCAGCATGACCTTAAACCTGGAGGAGGTGATATCAAGGTCTCGGAGGAGAACAAAGAGGAGTATTTGAAGTGAGCTGACCTACATCTATTAACTGCAGATAGTGTTTGAATAAATGTAATTTTAGCTGAGATTTTTCAGCCATTTTTTTTTCTTCTTTTGTTTTGTCTGCTGGTATCATTGAAAAATATGGATAGGAGCAAAATGAAGGTTTAAAAAGTTGCAGTTATAACTAGAACACATGACAACAGGTAAGTTAGAGGGGATAAGAGACAAAGGGAGAAAATCTTGGATAGATTGGCAAGATGGCGTAGAGGCAACACAGAACAGAGAGTTGTGGAGAGTTATGATCACCAGTGCCAGTAGAGACAACATAGAGGCAACAGAGAGTTGTGGAGAGTTATGATCACCAATGCCAGTAGAGGCAACACAAAACAGAGTTGTGGAGAGTTATGATCATCAGTGCCAGTAGAGGCAACACAAAACAGAGTTGTGGAGAGTTATGATCACCAGTGCCAGTAGAGGCAACATAGAGGCAACACAAAACAGAGAGTTGTGGAGAGTTATGATCACCAATGCCAGTAGAGGCAACACAAAACAGAGAGTTGTGGAGAGTTATGATCACCAGTGCCAGTAGAGACAACATAGAGGCAACACAAAACAGAGAGTTGTGGAGAGTTATGATCACCAGTGCCAGTAGAGGCAACATAGAGACAATATAGAGGCAACACAAAACAGAGAGTTGTGGAGAGTTATGATCACCAGTGCCAGTAGACCCAGGACTTAATAGATAGAAGTTGCAGTTAAGTTGCACAAGGTGTTATGCTATAAATGTTGACATTCAGTACCTTTTCCTTTTATTTTGGTACTGGTTTCCCATGTACTTTATATATTTTATATATTTTGGACCTCTTTTCAAACTGTTGGTGTCCAAACGTGATGGTTGTCACCTTCCAACAAGAATCTCCCAGTAAGTCTGACTTGAATGTTGTTGGCAGCACATATCATAATGAGGAACATACAGCACAGTTGGAAATAGGAGTATTGACCTGTGATGATTTTGTTATTTACAAGCAAGGTCCACCTCCATTATATAAACAGCTTAGTCCAGATTTCATTGGCCAAGCTGTAGTAGTACATCAGTCGGTGACCAGAACCTTCATTGTGTAGGACAGTTTCTGGACTAGCTGTCACTTGCTGGTCTTGTGTCTGTGCTATCAAGGACAACCATGACAGATCCAACTATGAAATTCTCATGTCTTTTTTTTCTCCTCCCTATGAAATCAGATGATATAAGGTTATGTTTGTGTATTTAGAAAACAGAAATTAAAACATGAAGCATACAGTAGTTTTGTTTGTAATGGAAATTGAAATTTAACATGTATTTCTGTTTGTAGTTTAATGACAAACTGGCGTTTTACCCGGGGTGTAGAGGAGCAGACCAAGTCTTTCCTGGATGGTTTCAATGAAGTGGTGCCTTTGCAGTGGCTGCAGTATTTTGATGAGAGGGAGCTGGAGGTCAGTTCATGCATGTGCTCTCGCTTTCTGATACACTGCTTTCTTGTTGAACCATCACCTGCAGCTTTCACATTTCATGTAGAATTCATTTGTTGCACTGATGTTCTGGTGTATCGTTTTAATGCCATGCATATAACATTTGAACGGTACAGTCAGGTTCACCTACAGGCTGCGCTGAGTAAAGAAAGTATGCAGATCATGTAACAGAATCATGACTACCAGCTAAGAAGAAACTCTTTCATTGAATGTAGATTTCTACTGGGATCATCATTTGGGGGGGGGGGGGGAAGAAATGCAACAGCCTAGTCATGCTGTGCTGTAAAGGCACCCACCATATTTGTATGCATACAACACACGTGTTACATAGTTTTTACAAACCACAGACCCCTTGCATGTTATATCCACATATGTGCATTGTATATGAACTTTTTTTTATAGATGGTAGAGGTTTATGAGTAAAATATGAACAGCCAGTGAACAAGAATAGAGAATATGTATACAGCTTTATGACTTAACGAGTATGCAGTTGTGATGTTTTGGTATCACAGCTTTACTGCAGTGGCTTCGTGTACAGTTTTATATAATTATACACTAATTATTGTGTTACTAAAGAGTAAAGAAAAGAATTTACACAGAAAATGAACTAAAGTAGGAAATGAAGTTTTAAATATTTGATTTACGTAATGCAGAAAACACAAACACAAGTCAGTGAAGTAGGAAAATTGAAGTATTGTGTAAATCCAGGCAAGCCTCTTTTTTGTCCAGGAGGACAATGGTCAGCCTGTCTGTGGATGAACAGAAGTAGAGGGTGTGATTAATCCATAGGAATCATTAACAGGAGTCAGTCCCGTAGGTCTCTCGGTTATGAGCAAGATACCCTGCTACTTATGCATTAACAGCACAGTTTCGAATTTCACCCAGAAAAATAATCACAGTAGTATCCCTTAGATACTGTTATGATTACCTGTTTATCAATAGTTTGTGAGTTTTGGTTAGTTCTTCAATTTTTTTTATGAATTTTGTTCAGTTTGTGAGTGTGTGGTCGAGATTATGTGGAAAATCTCTCAATAACCATGATTCTGTTCTCTCACTCTCATATGTACATACATACATTATCTGCATGTTATACATGTGTGGGTGTTACGCATGATTGTTTTTACAAGAAAGTGGATTTTCCACAGGTGCATATTATATGCATGAAAATATGCTAGGTGGCCTGGTATCACTTTCAGTGGTTTCCATGACCTGCCTGCACATGACATGGAGATGAGATCAACCTCACACCTGGCTGCTTTTCCTTTATCTCTAGGAGTTGGGTACCATTTCTTTAGCAGGGGTGACTTAGGGTGCCTCCAGCGAGACTTGAGTCACTAACTCCATCACCAGAGATGAGCGCTACAGTCATCGCACTATCCCATCACCAGAGCTGAGTACTACAGTCATCGCACTGTCAGATGATCTGGAGTCAGTTGACACATGATTAATTAGTGTATAAGTATATAAAACTATACACGAAGCCACTGCAGTAAAGCTGTGATAACAATCAGCTGGAATCAGTTCAATTGCTTAAGTGACCCAAAAATGTACATGAGTCACATGAAAGTGTTCATATCAGCAGAGGTTATTCCATTGTAAAGGAATTCCCATGTAGGAAAAGTTGTACAAAGTCTAGACCATATTCTGCAGCCAGACTTAGGATCTGGATCTCATGCAGAAACTTTCAAAGCAGCCATCAGAACCTGGAGTAGATTGCTGACTTTACTGGACACAATATAGACATGCTAGAGACAAATCTTCTGTTTGTGCCAGTTCACAATAATATTGCATTGAGTTCTTTGCGTTTTTTGTGAGGTTATGTATTTTAGATAACTCTGTATTATGATGCATTTCTTTAGAAAGCTTATTTTGAATTACTTTTATTATATGGCAACTGTTGCAGCTGATGTTATGTGGCATGCTAGAAATTGATGTCGATGACTGGGAGAGAAACACAATTTATCGTCACTACCAACACAACAGCAAACAGGTTGGCTGGTTCTGGAAGGTGAGCAGTACCACCACTTGTTCGTCCTGTAGAAGTGATTACTTACAGTATTGTAATATGTCAGTATTACCATCCTCCTCCATGACTATAGATAAGACAGCTGTACCAGTATCTGTGTCATGTAAGACTTACACAGCTGATGCAGTATCTCCTTTCTTCTTGGGCTGTTAGACAGCATTGCTTTGCTCACCACTGTTATAGGAGTTGAAGGTGTATCGAAAAATATGTTCAGTAATGATACAAATCGGTGTTCACTAATGTCTCACAGTATAGAATTCTGTTGCATTTTAAGCATTGCTATACTGGTGGCCTCTTTAATGCCAAGTGACAGGCTAACTTTCCTAAAGATGCTGCCATCTTATTACAGCAGCTCATGTCATAAAGACAGAAGCTTATATACCTCTTACCAAAGTTAGCCCTCTAAGGTTTTGTGTGTACAAAATTTTCGACCTGTGTGTGCAAATATATTATCAAAAAAACTTTTTGTGGGCACTTTTGTATCATAATGTAATTGTTGTCGTCACCTTTCGGTGTTGAGGGGACAAATAGACATTTTGATAGGGCTGGATGATTTGCTTCATATAATAGGATATTTAAAGCTTCTGTGAGTTTCTTTCTCCGTCTCTTATGTGGGCAGCCTCTTCCTCTGTTATCTACAAATCTTAGTGCGAATGTTGTCTGTGATATTCTATCAGGTGGTAGTCGTATAACACGGCCAAACCATTTGACTTGTTTCTGGATGTAGTGTAATACTGGTGTTACTCCGACCTTTGCCCTGGAGGTGTCATTTTTTATTTGGTTTCTTCTTGCCACATTTAGTATTCCCTTTAAACATCTCATTTCTGTCGTGATGATTTTTCTTTTATTCTTATCTGTTAATGTCCATATTTGACATTGATAGCATAGAGTTTGGAGGAAAATTGTGTTGTACAGTGCCCTTTTTGTTTCAGTTGTGATGTATTTGTTTTTCAGTAGAGTCATTTGTCCACTGACTTGATTTGCTTTATTGCATCTGTTCTCAATCTCAGTGTCAGTTGTCCCTGAGGATGATATTATGCTACCTGGGTGTTTGAAATGTTTCACTTGTTTCAAGGGCTGGTTGTCTAGGAAGAACTTTGTTTGGGTTTCTTCTCTCACTGTGGTCATGACTTCTGTTTTTTTCAGCACTGATCTTCATGTTGTGGCTTTTACATGCCACATAAATTATCCATGTTCTGCTGTGGGTCTTTCTGATGTGACTATAAGTGCTTGATCATCAGCTAAAAGGAGTTTGTTTATGGTCCTCCTATTGGGCATGACTTCTGGAAGGGGTTCTGGGTTTATCGGCATTCTTTCTGGGGTTGGGCAGCTTTGTGGTGGAGTTTTTACTAATACTTTATAATGTAATTAAAAAGTATAATTTAAAGTTCTCATAGCACAAAATACAAAAGTCAAAAGAAATCAAGAAAATGAACTCATATAGCACTACTGTCATATTATTTTTCAGGGCTACTAAGGCACAAAGCAACATCAGAAAATTGAGAAGTATTATTTTTATTAATTTTGTGCTGTAAATAAAATTTTCATGCACGGTATGATATTTTTGTGTGCGCTGCCATGCAGCTTAGAGGGAACATTGCCTCTGACCACAATTTTTTTTTCCTGTCATTTAATGTTCCACTGATATTAAGTTTCATTTACTAGTTGGTTTTTTCCTCATCTTTTTGTTTGGGTATATTCTGACATATCCACAAGAAATACTGAAAAAATTCATAACTAAACATAAAGCAAAAACCAGTGTCAAGTAAATAACAACTTGTGTATTTATTTCGTATATTTCTTGTGCTTACTTGCTAAGGTCATCCGCTGAGGGTGTCCCACAATGCATCATTTGTTCTGTTTCTGGCACATTACAGATGGTGAAAGAGATTGACAATGAGAAGCGAACTCGCCTCTTACAGTTTGTTACAGGCACTTGTCGTCTGCCAGTTGGAGGTTTTGCCGAACTTATGGGTTAGTTATTGTTAAGATATGTTTAAATGTATTGTTGGAAAACTCATCAGCATAAAATAGTTTGTGTTCAGAATTAAGAAATGTGTATTGTATTCTCTCATAGCTGAGTCTCTTACATACATTGTTGTATTATGATAATGTACCTTTCTTTCTTTCAAAATTTATATCCTTTGGGAAGTTTTTCTTAAACAGTAATCAGCATATATTAGTCATTCTGAAAACTCCCATCATCATCATCATGTGCTGTTCAAGTAGGTATTGATAGTCATTCCTTTTTTCATTTTGTACGCCTGTGGTATTTTAGTCAAATCTAAATTGCTTGTTTGCCACCTGGTTACCCAGTGCTGTTTCTTTCTGTGGCTTTGTCAGCCTGTCCCGCTATCCTTGTGTAGTCTTGTGTATTTTGTCTGCATTAATTTCTCTTGCAACTGTCAATTCTCTGCCTGATCTTGCATCAATTTCAGGAGTTTTTTTATTTCTTTTCCTTTGTGGCTTATGCTGTTACTTTGCAGCTTCTTAGTTAGCCTGTTAGCTGAACTTTAGGCCATCAAAACTGTACATTGTCAGTGATCACATTAGCCAGCAATTACTGGTAAACTACAATTTTTCTTTTAACCAAAAAAATCAAGTTACGTGTTACAAAAAAAAAACAACTACAAACAAACTACAAAATACTGTCTATTATACTTTTAAATAAAGACTGTACAGCAAGAATGGAGAGAATCATTACTGATCCTAGCATTAAAAAAAAGTCATATGAGCAAGTGTGAAAACTACAGAGGAATATCCAAACTACAAGCAAGCTAAAGAAGAATGGAGAGCTAGAAAGAACACTGAAATGAACAGCTTATTCAAATCCCACCATTTTTAAATGTCCTGAAACTGAACAGACTACGCTGGTTAGGCCTTTAGAAAGAATGAAAGAGAAGAGACAAATCAGAATTATGTATGCACAAGAGATGAGGGAAACTAGATGAAGGGATAGACAAAGACAGAGATGGAAAGACATCATAGAAGAGGTTATACAGGTAATTTGTGTCACCAGTGGAGAGAGAATAATAGAGAGGAATGAAAGTAAGCTTTCCGGACGTGTTCTGAAGTGCGGGAGTAAAAACACAGGTCTTGATCTGTAAGGGGGTCTAGTTGTAAAATGGAATGGAAAACATTATTTCCATGTACTTCTGTATACTTAATACATTTCAAAGTATAGCTAAATGAATGAAAATTTCATAAATGCAGAGTTTTTTAGGAAAAAAGAAGTAATGTGATGTTTTTAGACACTGATTGTGGCCAGCTCACCATCGGCGAGGTCTAGATCTGCACTATTTACCATCTGAGATGTGTAGATCTACTTGTCAATCTCGTATTGTGATTCTGTGTTGCATTCTCGCTGAATGAATGTCTGAACTAACCTCCTAACTACTTCTCCAGTCGTCTAAATATGTCTAGATCTACTTAGAAAACATTCAAGAGCAGCGGGGTGGCCATAGGCTATGTCCATACCCCTATCTACATCGTCAAAAATTGAAAAATTTCCATGCTTCTCTTCCTTTTTCTCGCTTGGCATCGCTCGTAACTAGGCACTCTTTTGCCATTTTGAAAAGTGTCACCGGAATCGCGGACGAAATATGTACAATCTAAATGTTACACCGGTTGTTTTTATTGAAACAAACAATTGTCACTAATGACCATACGGTAGCTTCGGGATACCGGAAGTGTCACTATAATGACCAAACGCACGGAAAGAGTTAATGGCTTGGAAAGCTGAAGAAAATGTTTTAAATTGTCATTATAGCAGGTTTTTTTTTTTTGGGCTTCATGCAGTCTGATGTAGATATGCATGTGTGTGTTTGCATGCGTGGATTTATCATTCGAAGGCAGTGGGTTGGAGACCTCTTCTGTCCTGTTATGTTCAACGTAAAAGTAAAAATGGGTGCCTGTATGGTTGCTTTAGGGAATTTTCATATGAAAATAGAAAATTTACCTGAAAATTGGCCCTGTGTATGAAAATTGGCCCTGTGTATGTTTAAATGACCAAAGGGGGGCCCAAGGAGGTAAATTTCATAATGTTGGAATGGGATGGTTGTCACATTTAGAAGGATCACAAAGACATAGTCTGATTCGCAGTATGGCATATTATATATTACGTTAAACAAGGAAAGTTGTATATTGATTTTCTAATAAAGTTGTTAGTAATTTATTAGTATATAACAGAAGAAAAAGAGCTAAGGATTGAGAAGAAAAAATGAAAAATTTTCTCACTTATCCCTCAAGTTAATCCACTGTACTGGGTCCAATATATCCAAAATGAATAAAATTTTACACAAACATCATTTCCTCACAGAAAATATACACTAATTATTTATTTACAGCTAATTTACAGTCTACAATACACTAATAGCATGACAACACCAGTGGGTGGTGGCCTATAAGCTTAGAAACACATTTTAAAACTTTTTAATTTTGTAACACAACATGGCTGTCAATTTAACATGCGGGACCTCATTTTGATGCTTGTAAAATGCTGGAAGGATGTCATACTACCGGTTTGGCCAGATTTTTAAGAATCTCTCTCTCTGAACCTTAAGTGCCCAGGGCACATGGGGCTTCCGCAAGGGTTTTCCACAAATGCCTGTCCTTCGCACATGTCCCAACCATCGCCAGCGTCTTTCCTCAATAATTGTTGTCAGTGGTTTCATCTGCATTTCTGCTAATAAGATGTTATTTCTTATGGTGTTTGGCCAAAATATTTTTCTAATTCTTCGTAAACATTTAGTCTGGAAAGAATTCAACTTGTTTTCTATGGTTTTGGTGATTTTCCAGCATTCACTTCCATAGAGTAGTACACTTAGAACATTACTCTTAAATATCCTGATTTTCATATTTATGCTTAGTTTTTTTTATTTCCATATAGTCTGCAGCATTGCAAAAGCCTGGTTTGCTATAGTAAGTCTGCTGTTGATGTCCTCTGTGCTGTCTCCATTTTCTACTACTCTGCTGCCAAGGTATACAAATTCGTTGACCTCCTCCACTAACTTGTTATCTACTCTGAGTACATTTCTGTTGTTCACATTTTGCTTCATTAACTTTGTCTTTTCTACGTTGATCTTTAGTCCTATGTTGTTTGCATACTGAGTTAGCTTGTTTATTTTATCTTGCATATCCTTTCCTTGCTCGCACATCTTGTAGTGACCGTTTCCACTTGTTGTTTATTAGTATGTGATCGATTTGGTTTTCTGTGGTTTTATCTGGTGACCTCCAAGTCACCTTATGGATGTTTTTGTGTTGGAAAATTGTCCCTCTGATGGTCATCATGTTTTCTTCACAGAAACTGCACAGTCTTTCTCCATTTTCATTTATTTCTCCGATTCCTTCTCTTCCCATGATTCTTCTTCTATCTTCATTTCCTTCACCTACTTTTGCATTGAAGTCGCCCAAGATGAGTAGCATATCATGCTTGGGTATTGTTTCTACTGTTGCTTGGAGGCTGTTGTAAAAATCTCCTTTTAATTCCTCTTCAGCTGCTTCTGTTGGTGCATAACAAACTATAATAGACAGCTTCGTGCATCTTGAGTTGAACCGTGCATATAATAATCTCTCATTTATTGGGGTCCATTTCAGCAATGCTCTTGATGCTTCTTTTGTTATAATCAATGCTACTCCTCCTTCATGAAAATCTTCTTTACCTGACCATATTATTGTATTTTCTGTGTGCTGTGTTGTTAATTTCCTTCTGTCTTGTCCTGTCCATCTTGCTTCTTGTATTCCTAGTATGTCTAGTTTGTATCTGTGCATTTCCTTGATGGTTTGTGCTAGTTTTCCAGTCTGGTTTAGTGTTCTTACATTCCAGCTGCCTATTTGCATCTTGTGTTTAGGATTTTTAAGAATAGTTAGATTAAATTCTCAATTAGAGACCAATGCACTACCATTGCACTGTGTGTTTCCTAGACCCCTGAGGAGGATTGAATCCATGCACGGCATGTCCAGTAGGATAAAAAGAGTTAAGATAGTGCTCCAGTTCAGAGCAGATGAACTCTGTGTCGTTGTTTCCCTGAAGAGAAAAGAAGGGAAAAAAAAAATAATGTGTAAGTGTTTGTATTTGCAGGAAGCAATGGACCTCAGAAGTTCTGTATTGAAAAAGTTGGCAAGGAGACATGGCTACCTCGTTCTCACACTTGTTTCAACCGCCTTGATCTCCCCCCTTACCGCAGCTATGAGCAGCTGGTGGAGAAGCTGAACTATGCTATTGAGGAGACTGAAGGATTTGGTCAGGAGTAGGGTCTGGCAAGCTGTTAGACTAGAGAAATACAGATGTGACTTTTCTTTGACATTATGTAGCTTCTCTTGGATGTCATGTAGGTTCTCTTTGACATCATGTAGCACATCACATGGAGCACTACTTCAGCACGACCAGCTTTGTGCTGCTTGATTTAGCTTGATGCAGAATCATACAGTCATTCCTGTTCTAGGTTAAATTTATATGCAGCCATTCTTGTTTAGATTCATTTGAAACGAAATCAAATTTTTCAGCTTCTTTTAAAATATACACCATTTCTGTTAGACTTAGTTTAGAATATCATCAATGTTGTTTAACAAATTGTTCATGGATCATAAAATTCAAATCTATTAAATGGAATAGCATCATTTATTGGTACATTTCTTTCTTATGGGCAGGTTTCTGGACCTAAAGATTTTAACATCAAAAATGTAAAATGTTGTATGTAACTTCTTATATTTGCCTATATATATCTTGATCTCACCCACTTGATTTCTGTTTATCTTTCTTTGCTTCTCTCATCATTCATATCCTTTATGGGCTCATATCCTGGGGTGTATTCAGGCTAGTATGACTGGCTGCATTCAAAGCAACAGCCCACAGGTGGAACTATAACATGCTGTTGATCCTCCTTAACTCATCCCCTGCCGGAGGCACAAATGCGGACGTTCCTCTCATACAGGATTAAAAGCGCGGGTCTTGATATGTATAGGGGGTATAGTTGTAAAAGTGAATGTAACAAAGTATTTCCGTGTTAAAAGTATCCTTATTATGCATCAAAATAACTGTAAATATATGAAGATTCCATAAATGCAGTTTTTTTTTTTTTTTTAGGAAAAAAGAAGTGGTGTGAAATTAGAATATATTTAGCACCAAGAACAATTTTTTAAAAAAATGATGATTGTGTCCTACTTACCATTGCTGATGTTTAGATCTACTTGTAGGTGGTCTGTATGATCATGTCTTGCGATGATGTGTGCCATGCTTAAAAAAATAATGTCTAAAATAACCTTTTAGCTACTTCTCCTGCCTGTCTAATAGGTCTAGATCTACTTGGGGTGCATTCAAGAACAGTTGTCTGGTCATAGGGCATATCCGTAAGCTTACCTAAGCCACCAAAAATTGAAAATTTTTGATAGAAGATCGCAGTGGTTACTATGAACGCCTTCAAGGGGTGAAAAAAGGTCACTGGACATGCACACATAAAATGTTTACAGTCAAAATTTACACCGGTTTTTTTTTATGAAACAAAACATGGGTCACCTTTGCGACTTGCCATGGGGAACTGGTTTACTGGAAGGATATCGACCGCAACCTCCAGCGGGGAATGAGTTGAGTAGGACACCAGTAATCTTGTTTGAAAAGAATATGATTTAGAATGTAGAGCTTCAGTAAAATTTGATTTGAGTGAGCAGTTGTTGGGAGGTGGAGGGCTAACCAGTCCTGAACATTCCATAACTTGAGCTTGATAAGCTCTGCCATACCTGGATAGCTCTTGATCACCTTAGCTGTGTCTGCTCCATTGATGTAAGTTTGACTCAAGAAGGCTGTACAGTTGTGTATATTGTGAGGTAATATTGGTAGATGATGTACAGTATGTAATCAGTCAGTAGATATAGGAACTTCAAAGAGTCTGCCCATTTATAGTACCATTCTGTGAAACATAATTTATTTTCTAGTAATTTTTGAGTGAAGTTTTCTTGCTCTAACAGTCGGCAAAAAAAAAAAAAGAAGGAAAAACTGAATGTCTTCTACCATTTTTGCTGGCAAGAGAAACTTGTATGCGTGTATGTACGTACTGTGATAACATATGGGTTATGACATTCCTTTTGAAAGTTGTATTACTTTGGAAACTGTGATACATTAGAAGTAGCATAACACTTTCTGTTATTTTTTAACAAGTGTTGGATGTTCCGTGATTATATAATGCAAGCAGAGAAACGGTGAAATTCATGTTTCATTTAAGATGTTTTTTTGTTTGCTTATAGAAAAAAAAACACTCATCTAAGCAAACAGACATATGTTGCATGTTAAACTTTGTGAAAGTATATTCTTTATTGTGATAAAGGTGTTATCTAAACAGACTGAAGTCCATAAACATCATCATTTATTTTTTTTTCTGTTTATTTTGTTTCACAAACTGAAGTGTGTCATCTCAGTTTGAAATGGTCTTTGTTTTGTTTCTGGATGTCTTTGGATATAAATAAAAAGGTTATGCTGAACTTCTGACTTATGATGTGTCCTGGAGTTCAGAAAAAAAGAATGCATTATCAAAGTTTTGTGTATTGAAGATCGTGAGTGAAAATGAAGGCATGCAGAAGTTTGTAGGTGAAAGTGAAGGACATTTAGAAGTTTGTAGATGAAAGTGAAGGATATTTATAAGTTTGTGAGTGAAAGTGAAGCACGTTTAGAAGTTTGTGGGCGAAAGTGAAGGACATTTATAAGTTTGTGAGTGAACTTGTTTACAAGGACTACATTTATATTCAGAAATATTACTGAGTTCTACAGTTTAATTAAGCAGTAATGTCCTTTCATATAAACATTGTAAACTGCGTGAGAGAAGGCAGAATTTAAGGGCCTCAAGAGCACCTTCTGAAGCCCAGATTTCTGTGTTGCATTTTGTCCTATCTTTGTTCATCTTGTCCCATGTCGTGCAGTAATTTCACACTTTATGCATGTTCATTTATTGGGAAGAGTGGGATTTCATTGAATTGTAATTCAGCTGTTAGAGCTGGCACCATCAGATGCTGTAAAGTGAAACACATGATGTTACAAATCTAATGTACCTCTGTGCATTTGGTAATTCAGTCATTTGAGATGGGCATGGAGGTATAATGAAAAATGTCTGAGAAAAAGGCTGTTTCGTAAAATGGCAAATTTAAATATATTTTTATCTTTATTTGAGGCTCAGCTTTGTTTGAATTTTCCCTCCTGTTTTCTGAATGCTTCTCTGATATAACCTCCCTCTTCCTCCTTCACAGTTGCTAATTTGAGGACAAGCTACCTTTTGGTATAGGATTTGCTTATCTCTGTGCAGTAGCTACTATGTGTCTCTCTTCATGTTATTTTATGTATCATTTTCTTCCTTATGTCTCAGTTTCCTTCAAATTCCATTCATATTTGGTCCCACCATCTTGATTAATCTCAAATGTTATTTTACATCACCGCAGGAGTGGATGTAGTAGTAGATGAGTCTTGTCACTTACTGGCTTCCTACTTTGGTTCATGACTGTTACACCTGCTTTGTCCGAGTAAAAGATGTTACTCTATAGTAATGTGCCAGAGAAGCTACAGAATTGTAAAATTTCTCCATCATAGCACAGTTGACACTGCCTAAGTCATGGTTTACACACTCTGCTTTCCCTGTCTCCCTGCCTGTCCAAGATTTCTGGCTTCTGTTACTTATGCCCATGTTAGAATTAATTCTGTCTTACATCCTTCCCGTGCCACTAAATGTCACATAGGGCCCGCATGGTAGTTCACCAAGATTTCCTGTCTTTATGAGTTTTTCAGTCTCATCAAGGGATGTCCTGCCCACTGAACTGGCATCTCTTAACAATGTCCTCTTTAGAGTTTCACTTGATCGACCTCTTTTTCTTCAGCCTGTTGTGCTCCACTTGATAGCTTGGTTTGGTATTCTCTGATTGTTTCTTCTCATCACATGGCCTTCATATGTCCATCTTCTTTTTCTGATCGCCCATGAGGCGGGTTGTTGTTTGCTCATCTGTCTTATCTCTGCATTGTTCTTTGAATTCTTTCCACTTTTATACCAAGTATTTAGAATTAATTTACTTCAGTGCTAGAATTAAAATACTCACAAAACTACCACGAGCAAATTCCCTGTAAATAATAAAAGATGGCTTTCTTTTGCCAAAGGATGGTCATGTGACAGAAATCACCACATAGTAAACTATTTGGACTAAAAGAGGTTCATTTCTGGAAACTGTGGTTCTAACAAACTAATTCACAGTATTAATCACTCTACCACTTGTGATCTTTCCTAAAGAGTTAGTTAATCAGAACATGTATATTCTTGTCTTGATCTTTACTGCTGTAACATTTGAGTGTCTGACAGACAACCAACATGAGCTTCTCCTTCCCCAGGTCAAAGCTTTAATACCTCCCAACGGCCCTGCCTTGTCAGACATGCCACTTGCATGATTAGATAAGTTTCATAGAGAAGATCTGTTTTACCATACCTGTTTGATATTGATCAGGTCGGACATCTGAAATATCTTAAGTTTGATATCGATCAGGTCGGACATCTGAAATATCTTAAGTTTGATATTGATAAAGTCAGTCAGTCAGTCATTTGCATGTCCCTTGCAGAACTTTGCCTCCCTAACAGCTCTCCTGTAGGCCTTTCGGTTGTACGTAAGATGGCCTGCTGCTGATGCGTCCATTCGCAAATCAACGATGTCTTGCAGCCATCTTCACCTTGGTCTTCTCTTTTTTCTCCATTATTTACCTTTCCAAGACTGTCTTCTCTAAATTATCATGCCTAATATGTCCAGAATATTTAAGTTTTATCTCTTCAGTCCTCTTTACTAGCCATCCTTCTTCAGTAGTTAGTTCTTGTAGTATGGATATGTTTGTTCTTTTTTGTGTCCATGATATTTGAGGAACTCTTCTGTAGCATTTACATTCGAAGGCATATATGTGTTTCTCAGCTGTTTTGATCAAGTCAGGTATCTAAAATATCTTAAGACTAATGCTAATCAAGTCAGATATCTGAAATATCTTAAGATTAATGTTGATCAATTCAGGTATCTGAAATATCTTAAGATTAATGTTGATCAAGTCAGTTATCTGAAATATCTTAAAATTAATGTTGATCAAGTCAGTTATCTGAAATATCTTATAGTTTGATGTTTGTTACTTTGCAGATTCATCATTTTCCCCCCTTGTAGAATGAGAGCAATAGACATAGAAGATGGTGTAACTTGTACAATATTATGTCTTGACAATGTAGGAAGTTCTGAATGCTACAGGTGTTGATGTTTCTGTAACAATGAACACAATGAGTAATGTTTGTAAATAAATGTTTCATTTGTCAATACTGAAGGGAAATAGTTATAGTGTAATTGCAGACTATGTCAAAGAAACTTATTAGTACATATATGACTTGTGTTTTTCATCTTTCATAGCTTTGTACATACATTGTTTAATTATAGCCTATCTAAATGTGATGTATATATACCTTGAACAAGTAACCCTGTGGACCAACAATGCAAACGTTTTTTGCAGTCACTTACACATGTTAATTCCTGATATGCCTGTAGGTTTGCAAGACCTGACAACAGCTAGGATCTGAATCACCCAGCAACAGTGTCAGACTAGCTGGTAAACTCTAGCAAATTCTGTCATGAGAATAAACATCAGTGACCATCCAAGAGTTTCTTGTATTAAGAGTTTTAATCTTTTGATTCTAGATGGAGAGGTTTTTTATTTTGAAGTTGGTTCATGTAGTTGCTGTCATGTGAGAGGTTTGTTTGCAACAGTTTGTTCTTACTGCCAGCTCTAGATAATGTGACAGCACTCAGTGACATGTGAGACATTTTGTTCTTACTGCCAGCTCTAGATAATGTGACAGCATTCAGTGACATGTGAGACATTTTGTTTTATGTCCAGTCTGTGCACTTGTCATGCCTGGGTTTTGTGTACATCATCGTTTTTTTTTTTCTTTTGGTAGTTGGTGTCATGTGATTCAGTGCTTTATATCACATAGTTGATTTTATGCAGGGCATTGTTTGTGTATGTGCAGTTGATATCAGTGTGAGAGTCAATTCAAGAATATGTCCTTATTTAGAACTTGGTGTCATTTGATGGCCAGAGATGTGAGACAGAAAGAAAATGGACTTTACAGCCATCAGGAAACATTTGCATTCAATCTTAAGTTTTAAGCTGAACACAAAAAGTCAAGAGAATAAATGAAAGAAAAGACAGGCTGTAATACTACTTCAGTTACTTAACTGAACTGTGCATCAGCAGAGGATACTGGCTGGAAAACATAGTTGGAAGAATTTACAGGTCAGTCTTCAGAGGAGAGGTGGGGCAGAGAGTAAAGAAAAAAAAAAGAGACATGTCCAAAGCTGTTCAGAAATAATATTTTGAACTTATTAAGTGGGATTTTTGTATTTTTATGTCTTCAGAGGCAGAAAAAGAGCAAGATATAAAATTTGTCAATAGATTTTTATTTATAAATAAAAATAATCAAGATAGCTGTGGGAATTCTGAACAAATTAGAAAGTATTTGTTGAAAACTTGTGTGTTTTATAAACTTGAGAGAATGCAGATACATGTGTGTGTTTTTTTTTCCTTGATATTTTTGTTCTTTGTTTGAGAATTTATTAAAAAAAAAAACCAAATCAAAATTGACGTGGTTGTGGTTGGTTTGGTAAGTGAAACAATCAAAGCAGGAATGTCCTACAAGCTCCACTCAGCCCAGCACCGGTGATGTCTGCAGCCTACGGTACTTTCACACAACAGTCCACATCTTGAGGGTCACTGCAATATAAGAGCTTTATGTATTTGTACATTTATTTATATAATGTGAATGACAGAGCAAGAATATTTTACTTTTGGTTTTCTTAACCTCATGAAACTGCAACTTTCCAAATCTTTAGTTATTTCACTTCATCCAGTTAAAGACATTGTTCCCCTGAATTGTAAGCTCTTGGGGACTCATACTTCTTCTCTGTGTGCAACCTTGGCACTGAGACACAAGCACTTGTATCATGCACAGTGAGTGAATTGATTTTGCTGTATTGAACAGCTTACTAACCAGGCATGATGCCTTAGATATGGGCTCTGTTGGGCAAACCCAGTTCCTGACCACCTCTGTTTTTACACTGTTACACAAGTCTTTGATAGTTGAGGGCATCACAGTATCCTTGTTCACTCTACAAGTTTTGAGGCATCACAGTATCAGTGTTTCACTCCACAATGTTTGAGTTATCACAGTATCCTTGTTCATGTGTGAGGCACATTACCCTGCTCACCCAACAAAGTTGAGAAAGATTCCAGCAGAATGCGTACGCCAGGCTCAGAACTCTGTACATTCATCTCACACAAACACTTTCCCCATGTTCTCCCTCCCCATGGGTCTCCAACTTCTTTAGGCCGTACGCTTCCTCTTGGAGCTGATAGCTTTTCTGGGATCAGTACCTCATGTTCTGTCGCATCCTGCGCAAAAAAGAAGCAACAATGATGCAGATGGTCATAAAATGTTAAGGAAATGCCAGGTATGAATAGTTTTTTTTTGGTATTTTGTACAAAACTTTCTTTGTGTCTTCATATGTGTGTGTATGACTGTACAGAGATCTGTCTTGTGTGCTCTTTATGATAGTTTTATTTAATTGGTGATGTTATAGGCAGTTTCAGTTTGTTATTATTGTTGTCCTAAGTTGTCATTCTTAGCTTGCTTGTTTTATGTATGTATACCTTTTGTTTTTAATGTAAATGTGCCTCCTTTTTTTTATTTTTCCTTAGTTCATATTTTGATTACATCCTTGTTTTATAACTGATTTAATACACGAGTTAGACCTGAAGAGTGTAATGTGATTCAGTTTTCCATCGTTAAACAGAAGGTGCTGTATGAACGTAGGGACACTATTGGCAAGGAAGTATATGGGCTAGTAGCAGAATGCTGTATAAGTCTGAGAAGAAATGAAATAAATTAGAAAAAAAAATCAGGCCTGTATTTGAGGAAGATTATTGACAGGTCTTTGTGGTCTGTCACTTCCTGTGTGTTTTTTGTTGGTTCTGTCAAGGGAAGTATGCTTAAATCTTTGATCATCTGTTGGTGATTTTCTGCTGTGTTGTTATCCTGTTGGCATCTGTCAGCTTTCTCTGTCTGACCCAGCTCTGGCTGGTTGTGCACTGGCTGATGATTCACATCCTTTGTTTCTGCAGTGTCAAGGTTCATGGATTTTCTTATTCCAGAGATGCTCATCTTTTAGCAGTCCACATTTTATCTATCTGTTAGTCATCTTCACCATTGATGCCCACGTGTTGTGTATTTCAACCTTCATGTGTGTGTGTCTAATATCTGGCCTAGTTCTGGATGGAAGCGGCAGCAGCAATTTGGAGCTAGTAAATTGAGAGGCTGATACAGCACACGTTTGTAATAAGAGAGCATACATGGAAAGAGAAACATAGGAAGACAATAGGTTTGACTGTCATAACCAACACAGACTGGTTGCTTGTAATCAGTTATTTCACTTTTACCACACCATATGATGCCAAAGAGTGTGTCAGAGGTAGAGTGTTGTGTAGTAAATATACAAGGTTATGTCAAGAATTATTAACATAAATCTTGGCAAGCAACGATGCGAGCCCTATGTGACATTCGGAAGGATGTAAGATGTCAAGAATTCTTATGTATGAAGAATTCTAGAAATGTATGGGGGTTTGTTACTTGTCTTACCATTTTATTATTTCACATCCTTTACTCATCTTTTGTCAGATTCTGTTGTCATTTTGTGACTTCCACTCCAGTGAGTGAATTTCTTGTTTTGGCAGTGGCTGCCCTGGTTTGCTGTGCAAAGTCTTTGGAGATTGGTTACGGTAATTTAGTGTTAGCATTAAGTATGTCTTTGCTTGTATATTTAAACTTTCTATGACACATATGAAGTGTAGAAGCCATTTGATTGTGTGGACAACTTACCATATTTATTTCAGATGTGTTTATTCATTAAAAATAATCACTTGATTCTAATGTCTTCATTTTATAAACTGTTTTCTGTCATTATTAGTGTTCACTGTAGTACAAGGAATATTTTGATTTTGAGCTGTCTTTATAGCATGGATTGTCCTGGGTTTGGTTTTTTTTTTTTCTTTGGAAAAGTCATTGATATAAGGAGCAGTTATAAGAGAAAATATACACACATTTTTGACATCATTTTGATATTTCATCCAGAGAGTTTCTTAATCTTCTTTATTTTCTCCATAGTAAGAATATTGTAGATTTTGTAACTGAGAGGTGAATAAACTGATGAGAAATGCAGCCTATGTTTCATGTACCTTGACTGAATACAAGTTTTCTGCAAGTTGTTGGTGTATCATCAGTTTTATATATCTGTGCAAGTGTGACTTGGTAGATAGCATGGGCAAGATGAAGGTTCTAGAGAGTGAAATTTTGACTCCGATGATATGTTTGACATCAGTGTGGCTTAATATAACTTATTGATGACTACATATATATACCTGCTCATTGTGTGTGAAGATGTTACAGAAGTAGTTGTTTGTCAGATGTTTATGGAAACTGCTGATTTAGCAACATGTGATTAGCATAAATGTTTGTGTTTTAGGTTCAGTGTCAGTACAAGTGTTAATCTTCACTTTCGCCTAGTGTGGGGAGGAGGTGTGAAGGCCCTGTCCGGTCTGGTAGTCAGTGACCCAGTGCTGGCGTGGTAGTGTCAGAAATAGTGACCATAGCTGACCAAGACCCTGTCCCACCTCTCTGTTGGTACCCTAGTAACAGGCCTAGCCTGGCTAATGGCACCATAGTCCCGGGGGGGGGGGGTGGAGTCTTCTAAAGAGGTATTACACACACCTTCTGCTTTTTTTTAGCTGGACCAAAAGGTTGAAAAAAAATAGTTGCCATAACCCACTTCCAGTCTTACATGATGCTGTGCCTCTACATCTTTACCATATCAGCTGCAAAAAACATTGGCTCTTCAGTTCTAGGGCGATAGAGGAAGATCTGGTTTATGGTAAATGTGACACTTTGGAATTTCAGACATAGGCCTAGAGCAAGGTGAGAGGCCTGGGTAGCTGTCATGTTATGTTTCCTTGGTGTGTCTTTCCACTTTTTCCTTGGTTGCTCTTGCGCCCTATATTCAGATGACTGAGGTGTATGCGCATGCTGCTGGTTGCTATGGATTCATGTGTTATCAAATGCCAGAACCACTTTATTCACTGATTTTAGGTGTAGTCCTTGACAGGCATTGTTCCCACCATTTGCAAGATTATTTCATTTCTCACTTGATCCCTTCTTTTCTTGTTTGCCATTTTTCTTAACCGTTTCATCTTGCAAGCTGCCATGGTATCTGGTGAGTGTCCATGTTTGGGCATTGATGATAGCACAGAATTGGGGTGAACATTGTTTGAAAGAGTTTGATTTTTTTAGTGTCCATCAAGATATTTGGATGTTTTAGGACTGGTACAAGTTGATAGGTAACATTGTTTGCTTTATGAATTCTGTATTCGATTTCTGTGCCAATTCTAGCTATGATACCCTAAACAGATCAAAGAACTCGAATCACAAAGGGTTAAAATACCAGTTCCTGGCATGCTAATCAGGATAGTATCTTTAAGCTTTATGAAGGTGGTATAAGCTTCTGCTCAGTTGTAATTTTTTGTGTCCACCTCTGCCATGTTTTTGGTGAAGTTCCCCATTTCAGTTTTGTTAATGAAGTTCCTCACTTTTACGTGTTGATGCTGAAAGAGATTCCAACTGCTACTGGTAGATTCTAGTGTTTAGTGTAAGAAGTCACTCACTTTTCACTTGTATTATGTACAGAACCATTTAGACAAATCCAAAAGAAATGCTCAGACATTTGTTGGAGGACAGAGATGGAAAGACAACATAGAAGAGACTCTAGCATTTATAAAATAAGCTGTTCAGTTCAGTGTTCTTTCTAGTTCTCCATTCTCCACTGTTGGTAACCTCTATGGGCCCAAAGATTCTTCTTAGGATCTTAATCTCAAAGACCTGCAATTGGTGTTACATCTTTCTTTGTTTTCCATGTTTCTGATCCATACATGATGCCTGATCTTATTATAGTTTTGTAGGTTGTTATTTTGGTGTTTTAGGACAGGATTTTGGACTTTTAACAGGTGTTGCAAGGCTGTATATTTTATTCCCTATCTGTACTCTGATTTTAATTTCCTCACGTACTATGCTGCTTCTGTTGAAGGTTGTGCCTAGATATTTGTATGTTTCTGCTTTCCTAATGATATTTCCAACATTTATATAATCTGGATCATTCTGCCTCTGGTCTCTTGATATCTTCATATACTCTTATCTTTGTTAACGGTCAAGCCCACTTTTAGTGCTACATATCTCAGGTGTGTGCAGACATAGATGATTTCTTGCATAGTTTCCCCCACCAGGTCGATGTCATCAGCATATCATAGTATTTTAGCTTGTCCTTCTGTACTGCTTTCATCTTTCACTTTTCTGATTACCTTTTTTAGTACTAGGTTGAATAGTAATGGAGATAACGTATCACCTTGTTTTAAATCATTCTTATATAGAAGGGTTCTGACTTTCTTCCTTTATATATTACTATATTTTATGCACCCTCCATTCATATTCTGGTCAGATTGATTAATTTTTTGGGGATCTCAAATTCTTTCATAATTTTTCATAAGCTGCTCCTATCTGTGCTTTCATAAGCTTTCTTGAAGTCAATAAAGATATTATGTACTTTTCTGCTCTTTGACATAGATAAAATATTTGTTCTACAGTTGATCTATTCTTCTTAAAACCTACTTGATAGTCTCCCAGTATGTTCCCGCAGTATGGTTTTAATCTACATAAAAGTATAATAGATAGTATTTGGTAACTTATTTGTAGTAAGGATATGCCTCTGTAGTTTTCACGCTTGCTCTTATCACCTTTTTTGAATACTGGGATCAGCAATGATTCTCTCTACTCACTAGGGAGCTTTTCTTTACTCCATATTTGTTGTATCAGTGCACATATCTGATCTTGTAGATTTAGACATCCTTCCATAATCAGTTCTGCAGCAATTCCATCTGAACCTGTTGCTGTGTTGAAGCCTGACACTGTAGATGACTTCTTCTAGGTCTTGTTCTCTATTTCAGGTTCACAAGTCTATAAGATAACCTGTGAACACTGAACATCTGACATATAAATCTATAAGATAACCTGTGAACACTGAACATCTGACATATAAATCTATAAGATAACCTGTGAACACTAGCTGACACACAGACCTTTAAGATAACTTATGAACATTAACATCAAGCACACAAATCTATAACATAACCTATGAACATTGAACATCTGACACAAATCTATAAAATAACTTATGAATATTAACATCAGACACACAAAACTATAACACAACCTATGAATGCTGAACATCTGACACAAATCTATAAAACAATATGTGAACACTTACATTCAACACAAAAATTAATTTTATTCATTTTTTTTTTTGCCCATTAGTTACCAGCCACATGTGGCTGACAAATGAACTAAAAAAAGAATCCACAAACATAAGCAGAGATGTACAGGAATTTACACTGTTGCACTATGACACATTAGTTACAAACAAAACATGTTTTTAATTCTGAACTCATTATTTAGCTGTAAATATTCATGTAGTGGCCAGAAAAATGATCTTGTCCTGCAACTTCATTACTTTAAAACATGAACTTTTCATGTGTGAGCTAATCTAAATGAAAATGACACAAAAAAAACTGAAGTAAAGTTTTTTTTCCAACTACAAAGTTCAACGGCCAATGGTAAGAACATATAATTACTGTATATTTACCAAGTTAGCACTTGAGGCTTTTGGAATTTCTGAGAATAAGATTTATGTACTGGTTTATTGGAAAGTGGAAGCAGGCTTTTTTTTTTTTTGGTTTGTTTGTTTGTTTGTGGGGGGGTGGGGGTGGGGAATGGAATGGAAGCTGGGAACTAATCTCATGAGCAAAATAACTGATATGTACAGGATATTTGGTTTGTGAGCCACCTGTTTGAAAACTCCCAATCTCTCTTCATTACACAAGTATAAGAGAACAGACCTCAAGTAAATTCTCTCTGATCTTCTGGTATTCCCATCCTTTCAAGTCTCTCTTTCTCATTCTCCTGACCTTCTTGTCTTCCTCCATGTTCCTCTACATGTTCATGAAGAAGATGATGCTGAAAGTTACAGGTGTTCACAGTTAGCCTATGAGAAACGCTGCTTGGTGGCCCACCTCCCATTTCTTCGCGCTAGCCAGATTCTTATAATATAAAATCAACAATAAATTCAGCCTCCTTTAAACTTCCTCAGATTTCTACCTACTTTCTACTGCTCGTGCTCAACTTTCTTGTCTTAGCTCCGCCAACTTCACTGCAGTTTTTGTATTCCTTGGTTTTAGCTTTATCTTCCGCCCTCTCCGTGCTTCTTTTGTAGCAGCTAATAGTTATTTATAGCTTCCTTGTCTCTATCCTAACACCCTCACCCCCTTTTTCACACACACACACACTAGCATGTTAATGGGAGGGCAACAATAGAACACATTGTTTGGAAATGCTGAACAGAACCACATAGCAAGCTTATATGATGCAAATAAAAACAACTATGACAGTCTTGTAGTTCAAATTCAACATAAATTTAGCTTTTATTTTGTATATGTAACACAAAAACTAAAGCTGGACATGAGGACAGAAAACCATGCTCAGCCATTCATTCATTTGCATGTCCCTTGCAGAACTTTGCCTCCCAAACAGCACTCCTGTAGGCCTCTCGGTTGTGAGCAAGATGGCCTGCTGCTGATGCATCCATTTCCAGATTGTCAACGATGTCTTGCAGCCATCTTCATTTTGGTCTTTCTCTTTTTCTTTTTCCCATTATGTATCCTTCCAATACGGTCTTTTCTAAATTATCATGATGTTTAATGTGTCCAAAATATTTAAGTTTTACATGCTCAGCTAGGTTAAAAAAAAAAAAAAAAGATAAGACCCTATCTAGTTTGATACATAAAAGCTGGCATTGTACTTGCTGAGATATGACCCAACTTTAACAACAAATTTCTGGGTTAACAATCATTATGCTACAGCCAATGTCAAGTCTGCAAGTTTGGGTTCCTACAACCACCAGACAGAAATCTATCTACAAGATCATCAGGGCTGGCCTGGAAAATGTCTTCTTTTGTTGGATAAACAGGTTCACTTATATGTTTAAACATGCCATTCTGTCAAGTTATCTGGAATGATCTGTTAGTTTTCACATGTTTCCTGGAATCCATGATTCTGTTCACACAATGAGTACACTTAGCACAATCTCTTGTAAAAATGACAGCAAGAAATCCCCATAGATGGGCTTTGCATGTCATCTCATGATTTAAATTGGCTCAGACACTTAGTTCACTACAAATATTTAGTACACTACAAACATTAACAAATGACAGACACATTACATAAGCAGGAAGAAACAAAAGAAGACTATCAACTTTTATACGTCATAAATCTGCTGACTGGCAGGCAGCACAACATCATACACGGTTAATGTTGGCATCCTTCCTGGTGTCTGCCTAGCACCATATAGGGGTGCCTGAAGGTTTCCTTTTGTTGTCTTCTAGTTTTGTCATTCTGTATAATATGCCGATGTTTCATCATGTAGACAGAAGAGTGGCTCTTTCTGTATAATAAGCTGATGTTTCATCATGTAGACAGAAGAGTGGTTCTGGCTTCACTGAATGTTGGACAGTCCAACCATCCAATGAAGAATGAGGAACTTGTATCTTGCTGATGTGACTGTCTAGTCAGCAGCATCCAAGGTCATAGTCTAACAACACTGACCTGATCATTTCTTCTCAAACTGTTTTCACACAGGCAACCTAATCTGAGTGATACAAATAATGCACAGGAAAACAAAGCTTGCTCATTTACTGTTAGTTACAGTATTGCATTCTGTAAGTGTAATCAGAGAATGGAAATCCTCCCCACATTCCCATATGTGCTCCATCACCCACTGAAGAGAGTTTTCAACAGTCTTCTACGGAGTCTGAGACTCTCAACCATTCTATTCCATATTTTATATACACCAACATACAAATACAGAGATTCACACGGTCATCATCATGTGTCACCTCCCCTACAAAAGCTGGCAGCAATGGCCAAAAACTTATTCTATCCCTTATTTTCACAGATCACCCAGCCAAACTGATCTCCGTCCACCTCTTTTATCTTTGTCCATCGATCTATACTGTTAACTTCTTGCTTCTTTCCTGAAGCACTGTTTTTAATTGTGTCAGGCCTCTTGGCATGACCTAGATGTTTTAAATGTCTGATTCTAATGTTATTAATTATTCCTCTTTTCAGTTTCTGTTGATTTAGTATTTCCTCGTCTGTTCATAAAATGTCCACAGTTCTCATATATATCATGTGTTTCACGAGCCTCAGTTTTTAACCCCCCCCCCCCGAAACAAAAAAAAAACAAACAAGCACGCACGCACACACACACACCCCCTCCCTCCCCCCCATCTTACTTAATGTCCTTGGATTCTGCACTACATACTCCAGTTATTTCAACTTTCAGTACTTCAAAATTCTTGCGCCTGCTCCAGGGAAATGAAACCACTGTAACCTGCTGCCAGGGAACTGAAACCACTGTAACCTGCTGCCAGGGAACTGAAACCACTGTAACCTGCTGCCCATCTTATATAATGTTTGTGCCCCTAGATCTTCATCAAGGCATCACATGCTGCCAAGTTCCAAGTTTGTAACAACAGCAATAGACAATAATAAGCAACAACTATTGAAGATGAATAAACTGTTTCAGTCAGTGTGGTCTGGCAGCTGCTGTGAAGTCTGGCATGAGGTGGAGACAATGGGTGGCAACTCCAGTCAGTGAAGACTTTATTGAAATTTAAATTAACCTGAATGACTTTTTAAAAAAATTAATCTTAAAACCCTGAAAGATAATGGACTGAGAAGGTGGATATAAAGTATGAAAAGTAATATATTTTTATATATATAGAAAATAAGACAGCACCAACAGTTACCATATAACAGTAGTGTTGTGTCTTCAATACTTATGGAACATCCAGCAAGGCCTTCTGTAAATCAGTCTGAGCTTCACGCCCAAAAACTAGTTAAAAAGGCAAAAAAAAAAAGACGGTCAAAATTTCGTGGACACATCATGAGAAGACACAAGTTGGAGAACCTGGTAATCGCTGGAAAATTCAAGGAAAAAAGGGAAGGCCAAGAGAACTATATCTTAGAGGGCTGACCAAGTGACAAGGAAAAAGAAAAGTATGTGAACTAACTGAAAACATCAAGGACCATGCAAGATGGAGAAGAATGACTGCCAGCATTATCTGGCTCATAATAATAATTCATAGCCTTCCCAAAATGATGAAGCATATAAAAATGATGTTGAAATCATACATGAACAAAATATACAATCTTCATAACACCATACCCCTTCTCTCACATCTCCACCATTTATTTCAACATGGGCAGCTTTGCCACACAGTACAACATGAAATTTTTGTACTAAATATTCTGTTTTGGTATACCACACAAGCACAACAACTATACACAAGATAATAAAGATAAAGTAATACATTCACTTGACTGGATATGAGTTTGAACCAGACCTTGAAGCCACCCAGTTCTTGAAGATATCCCTACAACAGAAGAAATACAAGAGAATACATGAGATTATCTCAGTACTTCAGTGATAAAGTGATAGAAATGAAAAAGTTTATTACTACAAGCTTGGAAAAATTACACTGGAAAAGGATTAAATGGTCAAAAGGAATAATGGCTGTGGATTGATGAAAACCGAACAAAGCAAAAAAAAAGAAAAAAAGAAAAACATTCACAAAATGTGTGAATTAGTTTAACAAGTTCTAAACAGGTATTTCATGTTTTAACATATGAGAACACACATATATTATCTGATAAAGAAGAGTTTCTGCTGCTATCTTCACACTTTTTTGTTAGTTTGTTCAACACATATTTAATGGCTTCACTTTCTCCACATCTCTGTGCTTTGTTGGAATTCTGCAGGTCTCCTAAACTTCTTTCTTTCCACACACCATAAACCAAAGTTTCCATCTCTTTACATAAAAGTACAATTATGGTGCCTAATGAAAGGAGCTTCTGTGAAAAACTGATGACATGTCTGAGGGTATGCTATATAAAGATACATAAAGCAAGCGTACAAGGAGGGAAGCTATGCTACATGTAAGGAATACTCAGACAAGCTACAGAGACCAGGATCAGACAACAAGAAAAACAAGAGGCCAGGCCTACCTGCAGTGGGTGATGACACACTCATTGCTGCAGTACTCAAGGTCCCAGGCTGGGTTCTCCCTGCCATGGTTCCTGCATCCCCTGCGTACACACTGGGGGTAGTTCACGTCCATGTTCTGTAGGAAAAGCCATAAAGAAGTGAGAATGTAACATTTCTGCTTCCTTCCTTTCATATGTGATCTCCAGAACTGTGATCTGCCAACAGGACAAAATGTGCAGTTTTGCGCAGGTTCTGTGTGCAATGACTCTACAAGGGCTGCTGAACAGTTCTCATCCTGGGCAAGAAGGCGGTGACCTACAGCCATGAAACTTGCATGTTATTCCACCAATTCAGCATCAAGTTCAGCACACTTGCCACACTGTTTCTCTAGTTTCTTTAACTCTTTAAAAAAACAAATCTGATACTGCTCTTGTTGCTGTTATCACCTCCGAATCAGTTGAAAATGTTCTCCCTTTCAAACACTTTTTATGGCTGGGAAACAGGAAATACTGAGATGGAGCAAGACCAGGTGAGCACGGCGACCGATTTATGCCCTCAAACCCCAAATTCTTCTAAACATCCAGTGTCTTGTGAGAAGGTGCCTTGTTCTGCAAAAACAAGAACAGCTTCCCACAGTTTCCCTTGCCCTTTTTATTCCAAGCCATCCTTAATCAGCACAGCAAATTACAGTAGCATTCTGCATTAACTGTTCGCCTCATTGGGAGACAGTCCGTCATCAAAATACCTTCATTATCCAAATAAAATAGCGGCCATGACCATTCTAACCAAGACTTTTGGGTCTTGGAACTTCTTGGCTGTGGATAATTAGAGTGCTACTACTGCAAGGACTGTAGTTTGGTCTCAGGATCATAGTAGTGTAACCACACTTAGGATCACAGCGGTGTAACCACACTTAGGATCATAGCAGTGTAACTATACTTAGGATCACAGCGGTGTAATCATACTTAGGATCATAGGAGTGTAACTATACTTAGGATCATAGCAGTGTAACCATACATAGGATCATTGCAGTGTAACCACACTCAGGATCACAGTGGTGTAACCATACTTCATCAACAGTGATGAGCAGTATCCAAAAAAAAAAAAAAAGTTATCCCTAAGCCACCCAAAGTGCTGCAAGATCATCTTGGTTGTGTCCACTTGATTTCACTTCTCCCTGCCATTTAACCACTTTGGCATCCATTTTGCCACAGTTTCTGCATGCCCAAATGCCCATGAATTATAAACCCAACACATTTTCTGGACAACTACAGTGTTCAGCAATTGTTGTACCTGAAATTTGTTCAGGTCATGAACATAATCAACAATTTCACACTGCAGACTAAGATGGGCATTTGTCTGTCAATGTTTGCAGCATACACTCATGGATTCTCCTTTAGTTTTCTTCTGTAGGAACAGGACCTCCATGATGACCTAGAGGTCAACACTTGAAAACTCCACACTTTTCATTGGCATGGTTCTTTCATTTATCTGAAGAAAAAAAAAAACCACATAACAAATCACTGATGTGATTTTGCACTATGGCACTGTACATTATGAAATAACAGTTTTGTCCAGCTACAGTGACCAAAGCACACTCAGGTTTTGGGATGTGGTTGAACTTTTCAGCACCTCTTTCTGGCTGGGGTCTCCCAGTGGATATTTCTTAGATCATCATTCACTGGTCACATCTGCCTGTATATGTTGGACATATTTTGGAATACGTATGATCCCACATGGGAATTCAAGTATACAAGATAACTTGTGTCAGTGTTCATGACATAATAACATGCATAGCTTGTTTAAAAAAAAAAAAAAAGACTCATATTTGCCTCTGTATTCACTGATAATACCTTCATTCCCACAACACAGTCTTACACTGATACATTTTGCTAATCACAAGAACTCATAAAACATGTGCAAAACAGGAAGTCTGAACATGAATTACATACATCCTGAATGGTACATGTAAAACTCCTGTTCCCATGCCATTAAGACATACTGGGGATATGTTGTTAGGCCTGTATTTCCAAGACCTTCGGCACATGAAAATGTCATGTGGTCAGTATCAGGCCCTGGCCGCATTTACCTTCCTGGATTTTTCTGGTACCCTTTTTTAGAGGTTGGGTGGACCCCTGGGCCTTTTTGGTGTGTACCAGAAAAATCCCACTACTGGGATTTGAACCCGATACCACCCATCTTGAGTGGGCTGCTCTGTTTTACTTGAATTATGAATTACTTATTTGTACTCTTAGCATGAGTGAGGTCTGGTGTCCAGTTGTGTGGAACATTTATTAGGAATTTTAATCCACTTCAGACAATCTGAAACGAGCCACAGATGAGGTTTCTTAGCAAAGATTCACCAACATTAACTCACCACATCTGGTTCTGGAAAACCAAAGACATTGTTGTGGTCCATCATGGCAGATCCTGTCTGAGCCACATGTGGTGGGCTGGTGTAAACCGGGCCAGCCACGGGTGACATTTGCTGGGTTGGGGAATGCTGCTGTGGTGACTGTGAGGCCTGACCCATACTCATCTGTTGCTGCTGCTGCTGCAACATCTGCTGGCGCATCATCTGGGGTGACATCTGCATCATATGTGGGGGTGACTGCTGCTGTTGGCCTATCATCTGTCCAGCCATGTTCACTGTCATGCCCAAAAAAAAAAAAAAAAAACTTTCAATGAAAGTGGTAGAAAAAGGCCATTCTCTGGGGGGCAGAGTTTCATGAAGGAAATTAAGTGAAGACTTATTGAGACTGTAGTCTATGCTGACAGAACAATGTTTATTAGGGCTGACTCTTCATTGTCTTCTTTGGCTAGCACAGCTAAAACTGAGACACTTGAATGTCTGTAGTAAAATGTCCTTATTGTTGCAGAGAGAAGCTCATGCCAGCTGTCAGCATGCTCAAGTTCTCAGAGTAAAAGCATCCAGTCCAGGGTTTCTCAACTTGGCTACCACAGAACCTGCAGGTTCTTCAATGGATCTGCAGGTGTTCTGCCAGAGATTGTGACTGAAATCTCTCATAGGCAACTTTTGCACTAAGGTCTACTCTATTATTTTCTAAACTTTGCACCACAGTAAAATGCTCTGGAGTGGGAGAGTACCCAAGCAATTTTATTGGCCTCCAAGACAGCTTGGTTAAAAGGTCAGTTTTAATTCTACACAAACAAACAAACAAAAAAAAACTCTTGTACACAGAAGGGTACATAATGGGAAAAGAAAGAGAGGAAGACCAAGGCGAAGATGGTTGCAAGACATCGTTGATGATCTGCAAATGGATGCATCAGCAGCACGGTATCTTGCTTACAACTGAGAGGCCTACAGGAGAGCTGTTAGGGAGGGAAAATTCGGTAAGGGACATGCAAATGAATGAACTCTTGTACATGCCACAAGTCAATTCTGATTAACATTTTGTATACGATGCATTTATTATTCTTCTTTTCAGCAGTGGCCTCTACTGCATAAAGTAAAAGGAAAAACATCTGTCTTCTCTGAACAGACATCACAAACATGTGTCTTCCCTGAACAGACATCACAAACATCTGTCTTCCCTGAACAGACATCACAAACATCTGTCTTCCCTGAACAGACATCACAAACATCTGTCTCCCCTGAACAGACATCTCCAACAGTTGTCTCCCCTGAACAGACAACAAATGTTATCTAAACAAAAGAGCAGCCTATCTTATACTGACAACAACTACCAGCAGCAGCACACTGAAGCCAGTCATACCTGCCTGTGGTCCACCACCTAGAGACTGAAAACCACTTGAGCCTGGTATGCCACCAACTAAAATGTTTCCTCCCATGCCAGGTGGTGATGGCGACTTGTCTGCTTCTTCACTTGCAGACTGCAAAAAAAATATGGCAAAATTAATTGCAGAAAAGTAAGTGGTAATTTGTTGCAGCAGAACCATGTAAGCAATGAAAAAATGAATGATCTTTATTTTTAAAGGGTAAAGAATTGTGCATGCAGGCCCATCTTACATTCTGCCCTCCATCACTCCATCTTTCATTCTTCCCACACATTCAGTTTAATACGAGCATACACGCACACACACAGACATATACATAAACAAAAATACACTGTCAGTACAGATGTTCTAACATATGTTTTTTAACAAACATTAAAATAATTTCTAACATGTTACTTTTCGACTTTGTAAACAAAGTACTGTAAGTATGCCAGGTGTAACATATTGTGCCAAAATTCAATGCAGAGATAAGCAGTTGTTTAAAAAGATGAGTAATGACTTTGTTTTAATGAACAGACAGTTATATGTTCTCTTATAATTTTCTTAATACTGAAGAAGGCTGGCTAGTAAAAAGGATTAAAGAGAGAAAACTTAAATATTTTGGACACATTAAACGTCATGATAATTTAGAGAAGACCGTATTGGAAGGATACATAATGGGCAAAAGAAAAAGAGGAAGACCAAAACGAAGATGGCTGCAAGACATCGTTGACGATCTGCAAATGGATGCCGCAGCAGCAGGCCATCTTGCTCACAACCGAGAGGCCTACAGGAGTGCTGTTTGGGAGGCAAAGTTCCACAAGGAACATGCAAATGAATGAATGAATGTTTTCTTATAATTCAGGTCATAAGAGCTGGCAGTTCAGTGGAAAAAAAAAAAAAGGTAAATGTAACCTGGATATGCCATTCGTGGTACAAATATCTTATGTCATGATTCAATAAAAAACAACTTAAGCTGGTAAATTTAACAGACATCTCAGGACCTTATATTCTTATATTTAACTTACATTAAGACCCTGTGACATATGTCATCATAGTGTATGTTATGTAACTCATATTTTACAGTTAAAAAAAAAAAAGCTACTACCTGCCACCTTATTATCCTAAAACCTACCTGTGACACCTGGCTAGCTCTGTAGGCAGCCAGCTGTTTAAGGTACTGCTTTTTTGCCATTTCTGTCTTCTTTTTGTATACCTGCAATTCAGATTAACAAATATCAGTACACAATCAGACCAAATACCATGAAAAACAGACCAAATATTATGAAGAACAGACCAAATATTATGAAGAACAGATCAAATCCTATAAAGGACAGACCAAATACTATAAGAACAGACCAAATACTATGAAGAACAGACCAAACACTATGACACAACCTAACTGATCTCAGCTGCACAGCTCTGAGCACATATGTCCTACTGTTAATATAGGAATCATAGAAGGATTCACATTAAGAAAACATTATGTATGTGCTATACTTCTGATACCCTATCTATATTAGTTGCCAACTCTGAAGGTGAAAAAAAAAAGCAGTCACATAAAAAAAATGATTAAATATATGCTAAATATAGAATGTTCCTTATTTCTCCCCCTCCTTCCCCCAAATCCCCCCCCCCCCCCCCATGTAAAAAATTTGATGAAATCCTGTGAGTTCCTCCTATAAGAACTGGCAACCTTACTCTGTTTATTTATGTTGTAATAGCTCACTTGTTTTATTTCAGTTTCTGTGGCTGCATTTCTTTTCACACCATAATACATAAATATCTTGTAGATAAGTGAAATATTAGAAACTTCATTAGCTCAGCTTATACATGTAAGAAGTCTGCTGCAAACAGGATGCCTATGTTCCTTAACATAAGAGTCAGGCACCCACTTCCACTGTATGAACTGGTTTCACACAGTCTTTTAGTCATCTCACTGTATTATCATTAACTGTTGTAGTAATGTGAAAATATCAAAATATAATAATACACATCACTATCATTCTTAATCTTCAACCAATACTATCTTTTAGTGAAAAGTACAGTTTGGATGTTAGGCAAATCAATTTGAAAGTGATTAAAGTTTTATTTTTAACCATAAATAAGACTGAACCAGTTAGCAGTTACATGAGTATATTTCTGAAATGAAGTCCCTATTGCATGAAATCTTTTTCATTTATTCACAAGTGCACTGTTATATTTTCTTTTGTTTTTTCTCTCTTTCTCTGCTGTATAAAAATGAACTAAATGGAGGAATTGTGTTATGTAAAATGAAATGTTATATTAAGAACTGTAATAAGGAAAAGTTCTACTAGTAAATCTTTTCTCTTCTTGCATTACTTTACTCTCATAGTTAAAGCAAGCAAACTTTGTTGTACTGAACTTGGAGATATAATAATAAAAAAAAAACTTTGTGTAATTTATCTGTGAAAAGAAAAATGATGTTAATGCCTCATTTTCACTTCACATATTCTTTTAGTGTCCCATTTCTACCTCAGAAACTTTAATGATACCTCATTCTGCCCTTCAGGAAATTGTTAATATCTATTTTTTTTTTTTTGCGCCCAGAAAATATGTTAATGTCTAATTCCCTTTTTCCAAAATAAATTTGTTAGTTTTGTGCTGACTTTTTTTCTGTTTCAAAAGATTAAAAATCTTACCAGAAGTAATAACCATTTATCCACTCACAAAACATGCTTTATGTCTGAGTAAATCTTCAACCAATTTTTTTTTAAAAATTATTTTATATTTATCCTATCAAATGGATAGCACATGATTTCAATTCAACAGAAATTCATCAAAAACACTAGTGCATGACATGACATGACATGACAGCAGCAACAGTCAAGTCTTACATCCTTATGTTCTGGATCCAGCTGGTCCCACATTGATGCCACAATCTTGGAGACTTCTCCAAAACTAGCACTTGGGTTGTGTCCCTTGATCGTTGCTTGTGTGTCCCGGAAAAATAAAGCATACGCCGAGACAGGTCTGGAAATGATGGAGAAAAAGGGGTTTATAATCTGAAATATGTAACTAAAATACATTTGTACCATTTTTCAACAACATGCACTTCAAAAACATTCACTACAACTGGAGATAATGTGCTCACTTGTATAACTGCTCACATGAAACTATCTTGTTACTGATTTACTTTTGATCACATGTTTGATACACTAGCAGTAGAACATTAATCTGAAGATCACATGTCTGATACTCTAGCACAAGAGCATTAACCTGAAGATCACATGTTTGATACTCTAGCAGTACAGCATTAACCAGAAGATCACATGTCTGATACTCTAATTCAGAAATAATTTATGAAACCAGAATAAGTTCTTGAGAGTGCTACTGAATCAAGTTTCTAACACTTCTGCTAAAGATAATAAAGCTTTTGACTGGCTCACAGTTCAAGCATCAAGGTGGATTCCTTTGTTTTCTATAATCTAAATATGTACTACAGACATCTCACTAACATGTAATATACAGTTATGGTATGTAATTCACATTTTTAGAGACCTGTTGTATGTCATACATGGAAATTTACAGTGACTGCACTAACGTATGCAGCCAAAACATGGACAGTCTAAGTAGACATGCAAGACAACTAAATCACTTCCATCTAGGCTGTTTCAGAAAAACACTGAACATTAAATGGCTGCACATGATACCTGATACCAAAGTCCTCACAAGAGCTAATATTCCATGCAACTACACAATGGTTCAAAAGGTGCAAATTCGATGGACATGGCACGTAGTCAGAATGAGTAACACTCGACTTCCAAACAACTCCTATATGGGCAACTACTGAACAGAAAACGGAAAGCAGGATGGCAAAAAAGTGTTACAAGGATATGCTCAAAACTTCACTCAAGGCCTTGGGGATAGACATAAACTCTTGGGAGGCCATAGGCACAAGTCTGTCCATCATGTAGGGCTATAACCACCCTGGGTGCTCAGAGAGCAGAGAGCTCAAGAACTGAAAGTGCCCAGCACAAACGTGCAATGTGAAAAGCCAAGGCAGCACAGCCACCCACAACTGAAACTGGACATGTATGTTCCGTGTGTCGCAAAACTTTTAGAGCTCGTATGGGGCTAGTTGGTCATGCACAGACACATCTCTTCTTACTTTGACTAAGATGAATCTATGGTCATCATCAAAGACAATGGACGAACAACAACAACAACAAATTTACATTTCTCTTCTTTTTTCTATTTCCCTCTTCTGGATGTTTCTGCATGTACAAACTGTAAGCTGAAACAGTACGACTGTGTGCTCTGTTAATGATCAAAGCTGTTTCTACATGTGTAAAATATGTTTAAGTGCTCACTAACAAGTAATTCAAGCAAACAACTGACAACTCACTTTTGGGGCTCATTTGGGTCTTTCTTCTTCTTCCTCTTGGACTGTTTAGTCTTCTTAGATGGCCCAGCTGGGGTTGGGCTGCCTTCCATTGATGTGGTGTCAGTAGACTGTGCAGTGGGGGAAGCAATTGATGCATTTGCCCCTGCATTTGATGCACTGCTGCCTAGCACGACTCTTTTGGCTAGCTGTAAATCACAGAAAACATATCTAGTTTACCTGGTAAGTTTATATCACCTGTGGTGATTGTCACTGGTATTTTGAAGACCACTGATATGATTTACTCCTGCCTAATGTGTCAAACTTGTATTCCTCATCCCTCTAAATCATGTGAAGAATCACTGATGTTCAAGCTTATTGCTATCACTGTAAAGTCTCCTAGTGAATGCAGCCAGAGTTGTCTGTAGCTGATACCACAGAATCTAGGGCATTACTGTAAACTGGGATGGAGAATGAGTTGTGGTGACCTGTTTGAAAGCCTGGGGTGGTGCCAGGTAGCACTATATGGCAGACTGTAGAATGGTGAGAACATGGTGAGCCTAATTTATACCCAGACTTGAAGCAGCACGAACAGGTAGCATGCAGCCATGACCAGGCTGACAGCTGACACCGTGCCACTCCACTGTTACACCTTGTAAAGCTATGGATGATCTATTGTGCACTTGGTAGTTTCGACTTACCACCTCACCCTGACTACCAACCTTCACAACCTCCCTCTAGTGTAAGCCAACGTAAAAAAAAAAGTGCTTCAGCATCACAGATATGCATTACTGGCTATATTCTAAAACACAAATACGTAACTTGAACACATAGACATTACTGACTCATTCATTCATTCATTTGCATGTCCCTTGCGAACTTTGCCTCCCTAACAGCACTCCTGTAGGCCTCTCGGTTGTGAGCAAGATGGCGTGCTGCTGATGCATCCATTTGCAGATTATTAACGATGTCTTACAGCCATCTTCGCCTTGGTTTTCCTCTCTTTCTTTTTCCCATTATGCACCCTTCCAAGACAGTCTTTTCTAAATGCTCACCGATTCAGTGCTACATGTGGTAAACTACGATGTCAGCCACATATATGATGGATAAGTCAGTTATGGCAGAGACGTCTTGGAGAGAAAGAAATCGACCAAACTCTTTCAGAATCTCATTCTCTGAACAAGTTCCTCCGCCGCTCTTCAGCAACCAGCAGGAAGAACTTGGGCATGGAACATGCTACAATGTATGAGGAAATGAGAGGGAAAAAAAAAGAAATGAACATGTAATCAAACACAACAGGCTGGTACAGATTACACATTCTGGCCGCCTTGCGAAGTGAAGCTGGCCTTGAAGCAACAAAACTTTTCAGCGATAGAACAATATACCACTGATGGTAGTAATAAAAGCTTTCGGGACACATCCATGTCATCCCTGCTCCACATCCCAGCGATCAATGAAAAGTGACTACACTGACCGTTCCAGATAGAAGTTGATAAGACTGTCTGGTACTCCCAACTCTCTCATTCACTTCATATAAACATTCTCTTCACCTGGTACTCTCAGCTCTGTCATTCACTTCATATAAACATTCTCTTCACACTAGACACCAACATCATGTTGCAGAGCCATAAGCAAAGCACTGGATTTGCAAATGTGTCAAAAGTCACTATCCACAGCCTCTGACGCTTGCATGAACCGGGCAGTACACCCATGTAAGACCAAGGAAATGTCATCAGGTAAGGACTTTAATCCATTTCTTCTGGAGAGTAACGCCCATGTAAGACCAAGGACATGTCATCAGGTAAGGACTTTAATCCATTTCTTCTGGAGAGTAACGCCCATGTAAGACCAAGGACATGTCATCAGGTAAGGACTTTAATCCACTTCTTCTGGAGAGCAACACCCATATAAGACCAAGGACATGTCATCAGGTAAAGACTTTAATCCATTTCTTCTGGAGAGTAACACAATTATAAGACCAAGGACATGTCATTAGGTAAGGACTTTAATCCATTTCTTCTATAGACTGTAAGCTTGTATCTTACGAAGCGTACTTTGGGACTTCGCCACAGTAACAATATATGCCGCAAACTCAGCGAGAACTGGTGACAAACACTGAAAATGTATACGAACAATAACGGACATAAAGAGGCGTTCTTTTACTCAATCAGCTCCGTATGTTTTGTTAAAAGCTGAACTGTTTTTCAGGTTACAATAATGACATGGTTACGCTCCAAGCTATGAGCAAACTGTATAAAACAACATAAACAAATGAAGATTTCAAGCATAAAGGCCTCTGGGCTTCTAAATGACAACAGGAGATATTATAATGTTATTGCGAAAGTGTGTAACAAACGTATACAAAAAAAAAAACACCAATAAATCTGTGAAATTAGCTACAGGGAAAATCCATGAACTGCAGCAGAAAATGATATTGCTTTGGTCTGGTTATACCACATAAAAACCGTATTCAGTGACATATGGCTATGACTAACCCACACAGAGGCAAACATGGAACACGTAAGATGAGTTAACTACAGAAAGTTACAGCTCCACTGCCGTAAGATTACCCGTAGCACGAGAGATCCCGTCAAACATGAAGGGAAAAGAAAATATGATTGTTAATCTAGCTCCTTACTGTTTCCACCTGCTACCACTACCGCCATTAATCTACTACCCCCTTACTCGAGAACAAAACTAAGAAACTTACCCTCTCCACCCCCCCCCCCACCCCCCCAATAAAAAAAACGCCAGCTAGTGATTATAGTTCACACATGAAACTCGAAACGGGGATCTGAAAAATGGGAAACTGAATCTAGTGGAAGTATACAGGTGCTCAGTTTAGAATGATTTCCCCCACAGTAACCGTACACATAGAGTAATACAGTAATACAATGTACAACGATGTTTTGTCTGCTTTCTCCTCACTCGCTGAGACTCGGACCAAGTCTCACGCCCACAGAACTAAGTTCCATGTCATATCCTCGATTCCATACATCCACTAACATTCATGTGAGACAAGTAATCTAGTTTTCCTCGCCATGCAGGCAGGTATCCACCCCCCCCCCTTTTTCCAGAGAAATAATCGCGAAACCAAACAGCATCTTCCCAGCGACTTTATCACAACATAGTTTTCACTATTCACTTCAGCTCCAGTATCTCCTGCATCATTTCTTTGGGCATCTTTGTCTGTCCTGCCACCAATTAATTGATCATCTTTCAGGTAAGGCCTTCAGGCTGGGCTCTAAACAAAGGTCATCCAATCACAACGTGCTAGATGAAGCGCCCCCCACCCCTCCCCAATCTCCCAACGGGCTTTCATGTCGGACCTGGCGTCGGAACAAAGACCTGGCACGTGTTATGTTGCACGAGTGCACACGTGCAGCCTGGTTTCAGTGTAAAACTTGGCGGGACGAGGCGCCCATGATAGTAAAGGAGAAATCAACTTTTCCGTTCACATTTCAAACATGTGTGTTGACATAACACATCAAAAACTGCACCGGACATTCCCTGGCCGCTTAAAAACGAGAAAAGACTACCGTGCAACTGTTAACACATTTCTACTGTGCGAGAAAACGAGACCAAAACTAAGCAATCAAACTGCCAACAAGTTTTGTCGGACCAAAACTAGGCAATGAAACTGCTAACAAGTTTTGTCGGGACCAAAACTAAGCAATGAAACTGCTAACAAGTTTTGTCGGGACCAAAACTAAGCAATGAAACTGCTAACAAGTTTTGTCGGGACCAAAACTAAGCAATGAAACTGCTAACAAGTTTTGTCGGGACCAAAACTAAGCAATGAAACTGCTAACAAGTTTTGTCGGGACCAAAACTAAGCCATGAAACTGCTAACAAGTTTTGTCAGGACCAAAACTAAGCAATGAAACTACTAACAAGTTTTGTCGGGACCAAAGTTACTCAATCAAGCTGCCAACAAGTTTTGTTGGGGCCAAAGCTAAGAAATCAAACTGCCAACAAGTTTTGTCGGGACCAAAGATAAACAATCAAACTGCCAACAAGTTTTCAGAATTGGAAAACTGAGATATATTAACTAAATTTAAAAAAAACACACACATTTGGAGTTTGGGGACCCTGTGAAAGATATAATTCCATCTTTCTATGTTAGTAAGTTAGAAGATTTTTTGCCAGCAATTATCACGGCAGAGGAACAAAAATATCTATGTGCAAAGTTACAGTAAACGGTACAACCCTGTAACAAGTGCTTACAGTGCTTATTACTGTATGGCTACATTAATAATATCAGGTGAGAAACACACGCCATAAATCATTTTAAAAAATACTAAGCCAAAACTGACTGAAGAAAATGGAGACCACTGTTTCACAAAGTATCAGAAAGCGAGGAGCACTGCTTTTATATAGTACTCGTATTAACAGCTGAAGTGTTATGTCTAACCTAGCTTGCTCCATGAAGGTGAAGCGTAGACAATAAACAGATAAAATGAGAAGATCACAGAGATAACAGAAACGTTGTCCCTGTGATAATGTTAAGGGCATCATGGGCAGCTAAGATAACAAAACGTAATATCTTATATAGACTTGCGGGGGACAAATGATTAAAACTATTTTAAAAATAATACTATCAATGTTCGATACTTTGTAATGAAAAGAGGCTTTGAGATCATCTTAACAGAGAAGACAAACGTGAAGAGAGACAGAGGAAGGCCAGGAGACAAGATCATGGACTGTCTAACACAGAGAACTGATGGAAATCATCTAGGATCGAGACATACGAAGAAGCATCACAAGCAACCCATAACGGCGCGTCGCCAGATTAAAAAAGGAGATAAAATGGCCAAGATGATCTGGTAACGGAGACACATTATTTCCCGCTGATCTATTACTACTTTGTTCATTATTTCCTCCATTCCTCTGCCTTCCTTCTGCGAGTCTCCGACTCTCTTTCATTCTTCTGCTAGCTGAGTCATACAGAAAGCATACGAGAGAGCTACCTTGATTTGATAACGGTCTTCGAGATTAAGCAAGGCCAACAGTCACTTTCATCCCAAACGTTCCCTGAACATTCTCTCATTAATCATCGCCGAGATTCTGTTAAACCAAAGCGTGGCTGCTTGGACAGACTGTTTGATTACGACCGTTGGTGCTCTGTCGAGTTTTTTCAGCTCTTTTAAGGACGGCCCTAGAATAAAAACAGCACTGTTTGCTTATGCTTTCTTTGCTAGAAGATTCATTACGTTTCATTGCACATGTTTAGGGCTGTATATAACTGACTCTACACTGTACTCGTGCATCGATTTCTTTTATTACATGCTGGATCTAGCTGGTGATTTGTAACTTGATTTTTACATGAATCTCCCGCAGGTGTGTTCTCACTGAAGTTCACCTTGTGCTGGATAACATGTTATCGTTTTCTTTCCTTATCTTGCCACATCTGGCCATTATATAACCTAGAAGAGCCAAGTCACCGCTGGATGGATTTGACATCCACCTCATCTTTACGATAAAACGAATGCGGCGCACACAACCTACATTATTTACTGTTCGCGACCTCAAGAATCAACTTTCGTTATAATAAAGATAAGACATCTCTCTTTCTTCCCTCCCTTCCTCCCACTCACTCACCCACCCCCCCCCACCCCATCTATGCCGATCAGGCGTTGGTCCTCACTGATTCCCACAACCACCTATCCTTTGTTCCTTCTATAGGATGTGTGTTGGACCATACTCCATGGCACCTTTTTAACCCGTCAAGTATCTTATGTCTTCCTCTGTTACTTTGTCCCTCCAGTTTTCCTGCTGTCACCGGGTGTTCCAGTATGCCTCTTCTCAAAACATGTCCTACAAATCTGGATTGTCGTGTTCTGAATTTTCTCCATAATTACTCTCTCTTTTGCACAGCCTCGCTTAGGACCTCTTCGTTTGTTTTCTTGGCTGTCCACGGTATTCTCATCTTTCTTCTTAGGAACCACATCTCCACTTCTTCCGGTATATTTTTTAGATCTGCTGGAAGGATAAGACAACTGAGACCCAGAGCTCTCGTTACAAGGATACACATGACCACTTCCAGGAGGGGATTAACTTTTCTGATAACGCTGGATGTAAAAGAAGCAACAGCCCCTAATATTTACAACAAATCTTGTCTTATCGGATATTTATCGGCCTATAATTACTTTCTGGCGCGTTTTACTTATGGCATGGGATGTTACAATAATTTCATGTCACAGCCAGGGCCTTTTTTGTTGTTGTTTTTTTTTTTAACCTATTTAAAATTATAGTACATATCCTAGGCTAGTCAGCATCCGACTAGTCTGTGTGCAGTTCTTCAGATATAAAAAAATGTGTACATTGAGAAATGTGATATATATATATATATATATATATATATATGCTAGCGAATTTACTTCCTAGTAAGTTGTTTCCTACCTGAGCTAGAGGAAGATCATCGCTGTCGTCACTGCTGGAAGTTCCTGGAGGACTACTGGACGCAGCAGGAAAGTAGGTCATCTGTTCTCCAGTTCCAGCTTGGCCTTGCTGTGGCTGACTATATCCTACCTGTTGCGTTCCCATCATGTGACCGGAAGAGGGGCTAACGTTCGTATAGAGAGGGCCCGAAGCTCCGTACATTTCCGCGGAGTTTAGCAACGACTGATTGAAATCGGCGTTGGGGCTGACGCTATTGGAGAAGCTGATGTCGGGAACGTCGAAATTCTGAGGTGGAAATATTGGCGCCAGGCCGTCGAGACTATCACCTGGGCGTCCCAAATGCGAGACAGGCTGGGAGGAATTTGCAATTCCCGCCACGCCTATGTGGTCCATGCCGACGATATCCATGCTGCCGAGGACTTGCGAGCCCAGAGGGTGAGTCATGTTGTGAGGTGACAAGTCTCCTCCTGTTCCAGGTAAGTTTCCTTGTTGTGCCATTCTAGCAGAAAGTTGTGCTGACCTTCACTGTACTGTCAAAAACTGATGGCTTTACTACCAAATCTGGAATTGGATAGGAAAAAAAAAAAGACAAAAACGTTTTTTTTAAACCTCAGTAAAACGACAGAAATTGATAATGTTCACAGTAACTACAAATCTTTTTCTCCATCACTGTCAATCAATTGTGCTTTCGCTGTACGTGAAAATTACATCAATATTCTGATATAAAGACTGCCAGTGAGGAACCACACACAGAATGCGACATTTCAACAAAACTAATCTTACAATCTTGTCTTCTACAAGAAACCTGTCATGTGCCAGTTCCCTCCAGCTCTGGAGAAACGGACTCTGCTAAGATAACGTTGACTGTTGGAGTTTATCATTTATTAAGAGAACTAACCAACTTCACTGTCTAACTCTCTCTGACACAGTAATACAGGAAACAGTAGCAGCACATACAAGGAGACCAGTGAAAGGTACTTTCAGTCATAGATTTTATCGCCCGTCGTGGAGCAACGACGTTACTGGACTGTGTCAAAGTCATATTTGTCTAATTTCAGTCTTTTTTTTTCAGTGTCAGCACCACCGATACTTAGACATATTTAAAATAAGTTGAATTCTCGTGTATCATAGTGTACATGGGAGAATGGACAAGGAGTCTGGCTAGGTGTTACCTTCTCATAGCAACTGTTTCTTTTACCCAAAATTACCAAGACAGAGACAGAGAGACACACACATAGAGAGAAACACAGAAACACAGAGAGGGAGAAACAAAGAGAGAGGGAGAAACAGAGCGAGAGAAACACAAATACAGAGAGAGAGAGAAACGCACAGTGACAGTGAGAAACACACACATAAACACAGAGAAAGAAACAGAAATACACAGAGAGAGAGAGAGAGAGAAAGTGACAGAAACACACTTACACAGAGAAAGAAACACTGTGAGAGAGATAGAAACAGAGAGAGAGACACACAGAGAGGCAGAAACACACCTACACAGAGAGAGAAACAGAGAGAGATAGATAGAAACAGAGAGAAAGAAACACAGATTGACTGAATGATCTTTATTTCAAAAGGGTTAAGAATTGGGCACGCAGGCCCGTCTGACATTCTGCCCTTTTATCATACATCTTTCACTCTATTCCAGACATTCTACAAATATGATGTTCATGTAACAAACATAATTAATATTGAAGTTGAGAGACATAAAATACAACATTTACGTTTCTCTCTTATCCATTCACTCAGTACAGAAGTAACTACATAAATATATAAATGACTGTCTACTAAACAAAAATTTCGGGACTATTCAGAATAAACAATTAATTGTATTCGGTGTCTGTAAAAGCAGTCTAAAATAACTTTTAAGTTTTATGATTCATGGAGGCATGTAGTCGACATCAAATAGATACTGGGAAAGTTTGTAGTTGTAGGAAGGAGTATAATTTATATTTTTTTATACAGGATGGGAGGATATTCCAAAGATGAGGAACAGAATAACTAAAGCGTTTCATGCAAAGATCAAGTCTAGGTTTTGGAAGACATATGTTGATCAAGCGTTGACTGCACTTTGGGGTAAATTTAAACAGGTTCCATAGATAAGGCGGGGCATGCCGTGAAAGAATTTGATGTACTAACTTGGGTTTGTTGAAGAGGAACCTGTTCTCTAGAGCCAGTATTCTGATACGTTTGTGCTGGTTACGTGTTTGTATTTGATCTTTGTCACTAATAATCTTTACTGCTCGCTTTTGGAGTGAGCAAAGCCTCTTTGTATTTGACACTGAGCAACCATCCCAGACTGTTGAGCAATAGTCTAAATGTGTTTGTGTATGAGATATGTAGTAAGTCTTCCTTGTGAAGATCGATGAAGTGCTTAATTTTGGCTAACTGGTATACTTTTTGTGGGATGAGTTGTGTTAGACCTTGCATTTGAGAGTTCTAGGTCAGATGCTGGTCAATAATAAGACCTAGTGTTTTGTGCTCGCTAACGTTTTCTATCTGTGATATTTCCGTGCTGAGCCGAAGTATTGTTTTTGTTGCGTTTTGTAGTTTCTGTCTTGTTGTTATGAGCACTGATTCTGTTTTATCGGTGTTTATAATCATGCCATTGTTTTTGCTCCATCTAATTAAATTGTATAACTCGACCTGAAGAGTTGATTCTAGACTAATACAATCGTAGTCACTGGTGTAGACTGTGCAATCATCGGCAAAAAAGGTCACAAGATGAGTGTTTAAGTGGAAGATTATTGATATAGATAGCAAAGAGTAGCAGGCCTAGAATAGAACCTTGCATAACACTGGTGTCAACTACAGCAGAATTTGATAGAGAATTGTTGAAGACTACTACCTGTTATCTGTCTGAAAGAATGATGCAAGTAATTTTATTAGGTCTATAAGTATTTATTTTGTAACAAGAATATCATGGTCAATCATATCAAATGCCTTTCTGAAGTCGACAAAGATGGCAACACATAGTCTGTCGTCATTTATGTTTACTAACCAGTTCTCAGTCATTTTGGTGAGAACTGTGTAGCAGGAGTGATTGGGTGTAAAGCCCGACTGACTGTCTATAAGTAAATTGTTCTGTTGGGTGTATCGTAGAGTTTTTTTGTGTGTGTATGTATGTGTTTTAGAGTGGTTTTAATAAGGACGATAGTATGGATATTGTTGGTTGATCTATATTTTGGTAAGACTGCTGGATTAGCCAGATTTAAAGAGAGGATACACTTCAGCAGTTTTAAATGTCTCGGGGAAATAACATTTTGCAATGCACTGGTTGTAGATGTATGTTAGTGTATGTGAAATGACAGGTGCGGCATAACGTAAGATAGTATTGCTAATATCGTCAAGCCCAGCTGTACTGTTGTTTTTTAAGGATAAAAGATACCTGTAAACTTCACTGAATGTTTAAAATAGAATGCGTAACTGTTTAAGTTTAGTACATCTGCTATCCAGGAATGATTGTAATTCATGTAAGTCGCATACAGGAGCTGGTATTGATGATTTAAGAACGTTGATTTCTTCTCTGAAATGAGTACTGATATGTTCGCTAGTGTATGCACGACTGATGGCTTGAAAATCAAATTATTTTCTTTTGTTTGATAGGGTATTTATGGCTTTCCAACTTGATTTATTGTCTGATTTATTCTGTACTAGAGAGAGAGAAAGAGGGAGAAAGAGAGAAAGAAACACACATACACACAGAGAGAAACAGAGGAAGAGAGAGAGAGAGAGAGACTAGCCAATGACAAATAATTTTACTATCACTTATGAATACAAAATGGCAAATATTTTCGTCACATGTTGCTGTATAGAGACAATAAAAATGCTCTTGTTCTGTGAACTTGAGCTGTTGGCAAGAGACGCAGAGTTAAAGCTTTGGTACCAAACACACACAGCACCGGGTGAGGAGAGACTTGCTGCGGCTTCTTGTCCAGGAAAGGACATAAGAAATAGGTTTCTCCGTAGGCTCCACCGCCATGAGTCACATCGATCTAAACCCAGCTGATCGAGTCGAAGGGAATAACTTCAATCTAAGAGCACTGGCGGTGATTCAGGACGAGGTCTTGACCACTGTCAGTCTAAGACGTCACATCTTTCTTTCTTTGGGATGATTTAGAACAAGGTCTTGACCACTGTCAGTCTAAGACGTCACATCTCTCTTTCTTTGGGATGATTTAGAACAAGATCTTGACCAATCTAAGACGATCACATCTCTCTTTCTTTGGGGTGATTTATAACTAACAAGGTCTTGATCACTGTCAGTCTAAGACATCACATCTCTCTTTCTTTGGGATGATTTAGAACAAGGTCTTGACCACTTTCAATCTAAGACGATCACATCTCTCTTTCTTTGGGGTGATTTACAACAAGGTCTTGACCACTGTCAGTCTAAGACGTCACATCTCTCTTTCTTTGGGATGATTTAGAACAAGGTCTTGACCACTTTCAATCTAAGACGATCACATCTCTCTTTCTTTGGGGTGATTTATAACAAGGTCTTGATCACTGTCAGTCTAAGACGTCACATCTCTCTTTCTTTGGGATGATTTAGAACAAGGTCTTGACCACTTTCAATCTAAGACGATCACATCTCCCTTTCTTTGGAGTGATTTACAACAAGGTCTTGACCACTATCCTTCACTGGACCTCATTATGTTAGTCTAAGAAGACAATCACATCTCCCTCTCTTTCTCTCTCTCTCTTTCTCTCACGCACATACTCGAGCACTGAAACAATACATAAACAAGTATCGGACATTACAAAAGTTGGAGCCGAGAAAAACAGAGAGAGAGAGAGAGAGAGATGATAACGGAACAAAAACCAGGAAAACAAAGCGGTTTTTTTTTTTGGTCAAATGTTGGTTCTGATTGATGACTGGTGATGGCATTAGCGCAATAAAGCAGTTCTTTCCACGTGCTATGATCTGAATGATCCATGACCGTTTAAAACTTCATAAACACAACAAATGGAATGTTTGCTGCAAATAACACAAACACATTTTTATCATTACTTTTTTTTAGGAGATAAGATTAAAAGCGCCATATCGGAAGCTAACATGAAACATGCTCATGAATATTAATACTAGAGGATGAAAGCAGCATAGGAAACTTTCACGTCCATCTTTCAGTAAATTATTGCAGTCTCAAGCACTCAGTCAAAATTATCTTTGATCGCGATCATTTCATAAAAAAATCCTTCATCATAAGTCACGATCTAAAGAATTTCTTTAATAAAAAATCATTTAATAAATCATCATCATTCTCTATCGTTTACTCAAAATTATTTTTCCCCCACTATTATATGAAAATGTCTTTAATTTCCTCTATCAATACACATTTAATTTGGCCACAGCCATTTCAGAAAAAAAATCTGTTAAAAAAAATTCTTGCAACGAAATGTCATGTTAACAGCTAGTATTATTGTGTTTCTTTGGTGTGTTTAATGAAATAGCCAAATAAGATAAAAATTTGTGCAACTTCGAATTCAGTTTTGTTGACTGACGCAAATGAAATATAAATAAACAGCCCGTCTTACTACAGATCCATCACTCAACAGTTGTAGGATAAAGATTTCAGTCATGCCTTCATACTCGGGCTCATTCACATACAACAATCAAGGGACTGAACTCTAAGGAAGACCAGTATAGCTCCACATACTATACGGCCTGTGGAATGAACACACGCATAAGTTCACAAAACTAGCCAGCCAATGACATCATAAGAATAGATTCATGCCGCAAAATGAAACACCCACGTTGATGGATACCGAATGTATATAAATTATTTTCTAAGACGAAATGCTATATCTGAATATGGGAGACCATCATCATGAGGTAGATATTGTACTCGAATTTGTATCCTTTACAATTTACACTGTACAACCTTTGGCATGCTCGATGAGCGAAAACAAAATAAACCAAACAAACTGATGAAATCGTCGACTAGGAAAACAAAATAAACCAAACAAATTGATGAAATCGTCGACTGGGAAAATAAAATAAACCAAACAAACTGATGAAATCGTCGACAAGGAAAAACAAAATAAACCAAACAAACTGATGAAATCGTCGACAAGGAAAAACAAAATAAACCAAACAAACTGATGAAATCGTCGACTGGGAAAACAAAATAAACCAAACAAACTGATAAAATGGTCGAGTAGAAACCAAAAAGGATTAGACAAACTTTTTTGTTTTGTTTTTTGTTTCCACTTTACAAGGAAAAAAAATAGCTGGAAAGCTTACTATCACTGAACAAAATTCAGAGTTAAGATCAGGAGAAAACAAGCAACACAATATATAAAAATTATTTTATTTGTTTATTTTCTAGCGTAAACAATGACAACGACCACCACGCCGAAGAAGAAGAAAAAAAAAAGAAGACCCATGTACAATACTTCAAGTTCCAGTACCAACAATCAGCAAAAAGAATTAACAAATCATGCCTCGGTTTCTGAAGCGTCTACCAGCGCTTATCTCTGGAACTGTCGCCTCGCCAAACAGGTTATGACGACCAAATAAACTGAGGGTCGGTGTTACCTTAACCTGCCATCATCCGTGCCTGGCAGAAACCAGCGCCACCTGGTGAGCTTGTAAAGCAGAAATATGTACACCTGATATTTCCCACAACTGAATCGCTTGCACTTTTTATATTTCGTGCGGTTTTTTTTTTTTAAAACTACTTGTATCCAACTTGTTCTTGAAACATAAAGGATTCACAAAAGCTCTGTATCAGTGAAAATATGCACCTGCAGTGTATGTCACCACTGAACCGGCACATGAAAGAACACCAGTGCTTCATAGCTATCAGCTACTTCAATGCTCCACAACAACAAGATCACTAACTGGTTGACTGCGGACAGCGAAATGCCTCAATGGCTGCAAACAATGGCTCGGAAGGCTAAAAAAAAAAATTAGTTAAAAACACTGCAATAGCTTCCCCCCCCCCTCCCCTCCCCAGTTTCCAGCTTTCGATGGTGGCTTTTAGCAACTTAAAAGGAAAATCAGTCTGTTTGTCTTTTTAATGAAAACTGAATACTTGGAAGTCTGGTATCACGTAAGTGATCATAGATGACTATAATTTGTCAGGTCAAAAAAGTGAACTCAAGTTTTCCGGAACAATATACAGCCACGAACACATACAAATAAATGTCTGTATCGCCTACATTTATCAGAAACGGAAAGATGGTTCGCCATACAGTTTTATTCGTTTTTACTCTCTGTACATCAACTAAAGAAACAGACAAGAAATGAGACTCTTTTGAAAACAAATGCCTAAGGAAAATACTCGGTATAAAGTGGAACGAATTCAAGAACAACACAAAGATAAGACAGATGAGCAAACAACAACCTGTCTCATGCGTGATCAGTAAAAGAAGATGGACATATGTCGGTAATGTGATGAGAAGATCAGAGAATCCCCAAACACAAGTGGAACACAACAGGCCGAAGAAAAAGAGGTCGACCACGTGAAACTCTAAAGAGGACATTGTTAAGAAAGGCCAGTTCAGTGCGCATATAACATCCCTTGAGGAGATTGAAAAACTCGCCGAAGACAGGAAATCTTGGTGAACTACCATGAGGGCCCTATGTGACGTTTAGCGGCATGGGAAGGATGTAAGATGTAAGATACATCAACATACTTCACAGCCTAACCTAACACATCATAACCCGGCATTTGTGCAGCTCTTACACATCATCTGCTGTTCATATTGCCATCACCACCAGTTTTCACTTGTATCACAATCACGACTACCACCAGTGTTCACTTGTATCACAATCACGACTACCACCAGTGTTCACTTGTATCACAATCACGATTACCACCAGTGTTCACTTGTATCACAATCACGACTACCACCAGTGTTCACTTGTATCACAATCACGATTACCACCAGTGTTCACTTGTATTACAATCACGATTACCACCAGTGTTCACTTGTATTACAATCACGATTACCACCAGTGTTCACTTGTATTACAATCACGATTACCACCAGTGTTCACTTGTATTACAATCACGATTACCACCAGTGTTCACTTGTATTACAATCACGATTACCACCAGTGTTCACTTGTATCACAATCACGATTACCACCAGTGTTCACTTGTATTACAATCACGATTACCACCAGTGTTCACTTGTATTACAATCACGATTACCACCAGTGTTCACTTGTATCACAATCACGATTACCACCAGTGTTCACTTGTATTACAATCACGATTACCACCAGTGTTCACTTGTATTACAATCACGATTACCACCAGTGTTCACTTGTATTACAATCACGATTACCACCAGTGTTCACTTGTATTACAATCACGATTACCACCAGTGTTCACTTGTATCACAATCACGATTAACACCAGTGTTCACTTGTATTACAATCACGATTACCACCAGTGTTCACTTGTATTACAATCACGATTACCGCCAGTGTTCACTTGTATTACAATCACGATTACCACCAGTGTTCACTTGTATTACAATCACGATTACCGCCAGTGTTCATCTGTAAAACCGTCATCATCACCTTACTCTCCTCTGCATCACATATTCATTCATTTGCATGTCTCTTGCGGAACTGTGCCTCCCTAACAGCTCTCCCAAACGCATCTCAGTTGTAAGCAAGATGGCGTGCTGCTGATGCATCCATCTGCAGATCATCAACGATGTCTTGCAGCCATCTTCGCCTTGGTCTTCCTCTCTTTCTTTTTCCTATTATATACCCTTACAAGACGGTCTTCTCTAGATTATCATGACGTTTAATGTGTCTAAAATATTTAAGTTTTCTCTCTTTAATCCTCTTTACTAGCCAGCCTTCATCAGTATTAAGTTCTTGTAGTATAGATATATTTGTTCTTTTTTTGTGTCTATGATATTTGAAGAACTTCTGTAGCATTTACATTCAAAGGCATTTCATGTGTTTCTCAGCTGTTTTGTTAAGTGTCCAGGTCTCACAGGCATATGTTGCGATGTGAAAGATGCATGCCCTTAAAAATCTTATTTTTGTAGTTCTGTCTGTTCCTCTCCACAGGTTCTTTAGTTGTTTTACTTCCTGAAGAATGATAGATGTTCTCCTTTTAATTTCCCTCATTGTATCTCCATTATTAGTTAGTAGTGATCCAAGATATTCAAAACTCTCCACTTCTTCCAGTTTTTCCCTCACTGATATATGTATCAGCTGCCTTGTTTGTTTTGTCAGTTATTATCAATTTAGTTTTCTTCGCATTAAGATAGATGTTTTGCTCCTCACTATTCTTACGGACTGATATAATTAGTTTTTCCATTCCTTTTTGTGTTGTGGACAGTAATACTGTGTCATCAGCATATCTACCATCATACAATCAGTCCCAAGCAAATACACACTGTAAACTTGACTATTCATTTACTTCTACTTCCCATCCACAAAATGTTCTTACTAGGAATCCCACAATAGATATGGACTAAGTTTCTCTAGATACGCCACCGCTAACATTGGTCAGGGTTCTCGCCAGTGCTACGGAGTTCATGTTTGGGAGCGGGTTATGGCAGCTCTCTCTTCAGGCCCTGTGTGCAGCTAAAAACCAAAGGCGGGGGGGGGGGAGGGGGGGGGGGGGGTCCGGTGTGCAGCTAAAAACCAAAACAAAAAAGAAAGGGGGGGGGGGAATTTGTCGCTAAAAAGCAAAGGCGGGGGAGGGGGTCGGTGTGCAGCTAAAAACCAAAGGCGGGGGGGGGGGGGGTCGGTGTGCAGCTAAAAACCAAAGGCGGGGGGGAGGGGGTCGGTGTGCAGCTAAAAACCAAAGGCGGGGGGGGTCGGTGTGCAGCTAAAAACCAAAGGCGGGGGAGGGGGTCGGTGTGCAGCTAAAAACCAAAGGCGGGGGGGGGGTCGGTGTGCAGCTAAAAACCAAAGGCGGGGGGGAGGGGGTCGGTGTGCAGCTAAAAACCAAAGGCGGGGGAGGGGGTCGGTGTGCAGCTAAAAACCAAAGGCGGGGGAGAGGGGGGGTCGGTGTGCAGCTAAAAACCGAAGGCGGGGGAGGGGGTCGGTGTGCAGCTAAAAACCAAAGGCGGGGGGGAGGGGGTCGGTGTGCAGCTAAAAACCAAAGGCGGGGGGGGGGTCGGTGTGCAGCTAAAAACCAAAGGCGGGGGAGGGGGTCGGTGTGCAGCTAAAAAGCAAAGGCGGGGGGGGGGGGTCGGTGTGCAGCTAAAAACCAAAGGCGGGGGAGGGGGTCGGTGTGCAGCTAAAAACCAAAGGCGGGGGGGGGGGGGTCGGTGTGCAGCTAAAAACCAAAGGCGGGGGGGGGGGGTCGGTGTGCAGCTAAAACCAAAGGCGGGGGGGGGGTCCGGTGTGCAGCTAAAAACCAAAGGCGGGGGGGGGGGAATTTGTCGCTAAAAAGCAAAGGCGGGGGAGGGGGTCGGTGTGCAGCTAAAAACCAAAGGCGGGGGGGGGGGGGGTCGGTGTGCAGCTAAAAAGCAAAGGCGGGGAAGGGGGTCGGTGTGCAGCTAAAAAGCAAAGGCGGGGGGGGGGGGGGTCGGTGTGCAGCTAAAAAGCAAAGGCGGGGGGGGGGGGTCGGTGTGCAGCTAAAAAGCAAAGGCGGGGGAGGGGGTCGGTGTGCAGCTAAAAAGCAAAGGCGGGGAAGGGGGTCGGTGTGCAGCTAAAAAGCAAAGGCGTAGGAGGGGGTCGGTGTGCAGCTAAAAAGCAAAGGCGGGGGGGGGGGGGGGTCGGTGTGCAGCTAAAAACCAAAGGTGGGGGAGGGGGTCGGTGTGCAGCTAAAAACCAAAGGTGGGGGGGGGGTCGGTGTACAGCTAAAAACCAAAGGTGGGGGGGTCGGTGTGCAGCTAAAAACCAAAGGTGGGGGGGGGGGGTCGGTGTGCAGCTAAAAACCAAAGGTGGGGGGGGGGGTCGGTGTGCAGCTAAAAAGCAAAGGCGGGGGGGGGGGTCGGTGTGCAGCTAAAAAGCAAAGGCGGGGGAGGGGGTCGGTGTGCAGCTAAAAAGCAAAGGCGGGGAAGGGGGTCGGTGTGCAGCTAAAAAGCAAAGGCGTAGGAGGGGGTCGGTGTGCAGCTAAAAAGCAAAGGCGGGGGGGGGGGGGGGGTCGGTGTGCAGCTAAAAACCAAAGGTGGGGGAGGGGGTCGGTGTGCAGCTAAAAACCAAAGGTGGGGGGGGGGGTCGGTGTACAGCTAAAAACCAAAGGTGGGGGGGTCGGTGTGCAGCTAAAAACCAAAGGTGGGGGGGGGGGGTCGGTGTGCAGCTAAAAACCAAAGGTGGGGGGGGGGGGTCGGTGTGCAGCTAAAAACCAAAGGCGGGGGAGGGGGTCGGTGTGCAGCTAAAAACCAAAGGCGGGGGAGGGGGTCGGTGTGCAGCTAAAAACCAAAGGCGGGGGAGGGGGTCGGTGTGCAGCTAAAAACCAAAGGCGGGGGGGTCGGTGTGCAGCTAAAAACCAAAGGCGGGGGGGGAGGGGGTCGGTGTGCAGCTAAAAACCAAAGGGGGGGGGGGGTCGGTGTGCAGCTAAAAACCAAAGGCGGGGGGGGGGGGTCGGTGTGCAGCTAAAAACCAAAGGCGGGGGGGGGGGGGGTCGGTGTGCAGCTAAAAACCAAAGGCGGGGGGGGGGTCGATGTGCAGCTAAAAACCAAAGGCGGGGGGGGGGGTCGGTGTGCAGCTAAAAAGCAAAGGCGGGGGGGGGGGTCGGTGTGCAGCTAAAAACCAAAGGCGGGGGGGGGGGGGGGTCGGTGTGCAGCTAAAAACCAAAGGCGGGGGAGGGGGTCGGTGTGCAGCTAAAAACCAAAGGCGGGGGAGGGGGGGTCGGTGTACAGCTAAAAACCAAAGGCGGGGGAGGGGGGGTCGGTGTACAGCTAAAAACCAAAGGCGGGGGGGGGGGTCGGTGTACAGCTGAAAACCAAAGGCGGGAGGGGGGGTCGGTGTACAGCTAAAAACCAAAGGCGGGGGAGGGGGGGTTGGTGTACAGCTAAAAAGCAATGGGGGGGGGGGGGTTGCAGCTAAAAATCAAGGGGCGTGCAATGATTTAGTACACTCCACCGATCCCTGCCCAGTGACCCGAGCTGGGCCTGTTACTGGGGGGTGGGGGCACCAACGGAGAGGTGGGACAGGGTCTTGGTCGGCTATGGTTCGCTAACCCTGACCTCAGCATGCTAGCTATGGGTGACTGATCGCCAGCTCGGACTATTTATCTATACAACTAATCTGCGTGATAATGTATTCACATTCACATTTAAAAATATAATTTCAATCATAAATGCAAAAAAAAATAATAACAAATATCAGGAAGAATGACATTAGTTTGGTGAAGCCCGATTTAACATTACAAAAGGAATGATGCATGGGAAAACGGCAGCCAGTGGTTGCGTAAACACAAAAAATGTCAACCTGACCTTCATTGTATCGTAGCAGGAAGCCTGCTGTCACTAGCTAGGCAGGGTAACTTTCATAGTCCTGCTCGTTGTTCTGTGTTGTTCAATCCCTGACAGAACCCCCCCCCCCCAACTCCTTTGACGAAGACTGGGTACTAAAATACTGAGACCCTGTGGGGTGTGCCAGACAGTATCGCCCCATTCTGCTGGATCCAAGCCCAGACACCCTCTGTGGTTCTCTTGCAAAATGAAAACGCGCACAAAAGAGGAGACGAATTCTGGCAGAAACGCAGAGCCGTGCCACCAATCCCAACATTAACACCCTATATTCTTGTAAGTACTCATTTGTTTCAAAACCATCCCTTATATTCAATCAACCCAACTTTTACACAGTTCTTCCACAGAATGTTACGCTTCAAATCCCATTTTGCCTTAGATAGACAAAGATTTCGTTTTGAATGGGACTTTTTTTCTTCATATTTTTGATGGGACCGCCTTTAAGGTAGCCCTCCTCTCTGTAGCGACAAAAATGAAATTGTACCTTCTAATTATAAGTCTAAAATTAATTTCACTTTTTATCATTTCTTCTTCTTCTTCTTCTTCTATCTCAATGAAACCGCCAGCGTGATGTTTCTTTGCAGCCGACGCGGTAAAGATGTTGAGAAAGCATAGTAGTGGACTGGGAGCCGGTTACAATGGCTATTTTTTTTCTGTCTTTGGGTGGAGCTAACAAGCAAGGATGCAATACCTCTTTATAAGACTCCACTCCCACGAGGATAATGGCAATCCCTGCCAGTTAACCAGGCTAAGCATGTTAGAAGAGGTACCAAGGGAGAGGTGAGACACGGTCTTGGTCAGCTATGGCTCTCCATCTCTCACGTTAGGATGTCAGCTATGGTTCACCATCTCTCACGCTAGCATGTCAGCTATGGTTCTCCATCTCTCACGCTAGCATGTCAGCTATGGTTCTCCATCTCCCACACTAGCATGTCAGCTATGGTTCTCCATCTCCCACAATAGCATGTCAGCTATGGTTCTCCATCTCCCACACCAGCATGTCAGCTATGGTTCTCCAACTCCCACAATAGCATGTCAGCTATGGTTCTTCATCTCCCACACCAGCATGTCAGCTATGGTTCTCCATCTCCCACACTAGCATGTCAGCTATGGTTCTCCATCTCCCACACTAGCATGTCAGCTATGGTTCTCCATCTCTCACGCTAGCATATCAGTTATGGGTCGCTGACCCTCAAAGTTGGACAGCGTCTTTTTTTTATAAACTGATGGATCGAGATACTTGTACGCTCTGTTATACTGATTTTTAAAAAAAATAGTTTCTCGAAACACTCATTTTCAGTGCCGTTCATGCTCTTGTTATTAGTGACCATCTCTTCCACAAGTTCCAGGGAAAGTGTTGAAGGATATACTAGTCCTTTCACCCTTCATGTCTGTTATTTAAGAGGTAAACAGTTGATATTTTTTTTTAAATCAGTGACTAAACGTCAGTTTACTAAATGTACATCTTTTTTTTTCTTCTTCAAATTTTAAACTATTAAACGAGCATTTACCATGATCAGCAGCAGAGCATCTTACCTACAACCGAGAGGCCTACAGGAGAGATGTTAGGGAGGCAAAGTTCCGCAAGGGACATGCAAATGACTGACTGGCTGACCCATGATTTTAAACTGTAAAACGACCGTTTACCATGTTTTTAAAACTGTTAAACGCTCATCTACTATGCTACTCTAGTTTCCAGACATCTAAAAAAAAAAGTGCATTCTAATAACACGTACACTTGAAAAGTGAACAACTGCCTATTTCACGAACTTACTCAAGAGAACTGCTCTACGTTTTAAAAACAAAAATCATGTCTTCATTTCAGTGCAAACACAGTACAAAAAATTTAAAAAATATTGATTGTATTTTTGTGCCGAGTAAGCAATGTTTGTCATTTTGTGCAGCCCAACCCTACACTAAAAAAATGCTACTCGTGCTGACAAATCCGTGTAAATGATCCCCCCCACCCCAACCCACCAACACACACAGCACACAAGATACTAAACGTGACTAAGTGCTGTAGGGAAGACCATCCAGTATAAAAAGTAACTTGAAGTCTTAGTCTGTGAATTAAAACAAAATCCTTGCGAGACGGCTTCTGCTGTAAGTATATCATGTAAACTGTGAACAGTGAGCTAGAATAAAGACGGCGAAGCAGCCAGACCCTATACAAGAAGCTTGTCTTCATGGCACAATCTGATAGCAGCTACTGGAAGCCCCTAATTAGTATAAATGTATAACTATCTTGCATTTCGTCGAGCACACATACATCTCATATTTCGTTTAAGGGTCATATTGTCCACAAAATTAATATATTTGTATTTTCAAATTACAAAGCTTTGGTAGAATTATTGTAATATTTCTTAGGTTTTCACAACTGAAGTCACTTTATGTCCAAAGATGGCATCAAAATGGAACGATGTAGCCACACAGATGACAAAAGAGAGGCAGAAATCATTGCAGACAATCAATACGTGCATCATCAGATAAGGCTGGATAAAAGCACTGCACATTATCAGTTCATCAGATAAGGCTGGATAAAAGCACTGCACATGTATCAGTTCATCAGATAAGGCTGGATAAAAGCACTGCACATGTATCAGTTCATCAGATAAGGCTAGATAAAAGCACTGCACATGTATCAGTTCATCAGATAAGGCTAGATAAAAGCACTGCACATGTATCAGTTCATCAGATAAGGCTAGATAAAAGCTCTGCACATGTATCAGTTCATCAGATAAGGCTGGATAAAAGCTCTGAACATGTATCAGTTCATCAGATAAGGCTAGATAAAAGCACTGCACATGCATCAGTTCATCAGATAAGGCTAGATAAAAGCTCTGCACATGTATCAGTTCATCAGATAAGGCTGGATAAAAGCTCTGCACATGTATCAGTTCATCAGATAAGGCTGGATAAAAGCTCTGCACATGTATCAGTTCATCAGATAAGGCTGGATAAAAACACTGAATATGTATCAGTTCATCAGATAAGGCTGGATAAAAGCACTGAACATGTATCAGTTCATCAGATAAGGCTGGATAAAAGAACTGCACCTGTATCAGTTCATCGGATAAGGCTGGATAAAAGCTCTGCACATGTATCAGTTCATCAGATAAGGCTGGATAAAAACACTGAATATGTATCAGTTCATCAGATAAGGCTGGATAAAAGCACTGAACATGTATCAGTTCATCAGATAAGGCTGGATAAAAGCACTGCACATGTATCAGTTCATCAGATAAGGCTGGATAAAAGCACTGCACAAGTGTCAATTCATCAGATACAGAGACACCATTACACCGCCCCATTCCGATTAAGAACTGGGCCGTGGAGACTGCTGAATCTCATCTACCAACTTCAATTATGCCAAACAAAACGGATATCCTTGTGGGACCGGAGTAAATAAAGTATCAGAACATATGCTACATGAAAGCTCAGCTGCAGCTAATTCTGTATCATTTCGGCCAAGAAAAGGTCCGCCCCTGACTCCAGACTTCCACAGCAGCCGGTCCAAACAGGTCCAATCTCTCCAGCCAAATGTGATGAGACAGATCAGCATGGATCGAGTATTCTTGCAGCACATTTTCTGCATATGTTTTGAATTCGTCGTGACACTCATCTGTGCATGATTTATTCTGAGTAAGTACAGGTCAGTGGGTCCCAACCTATAAAAAAATCTACGAACCATTTTTCGAATATAATTTGCTGAACATGTAAAATAGCAATACCATAAACCCATGATTGTTATTTTTTCAAAGGATGCCACTAAATCCATTTCGATAACGCATCTGTAGACTGCAGGTTAGGAAACACTGGTGTAGATGAATATCTGTGTGCGATAACTAGATAACATTCCGATCAAGAACGCGTTTAGCCTGAAGAAAGGATCGTCTTAACGTTTCATTCTACCAGAAAGTGAAAACAAAGCTAAGGAATCGTAGTAAAAGTATAAACGACCATTATATTCTTGCTCTTATCTGGCGCAGCGATTGTGTTCAAGCACAGGCAACGTGTCGAACTGCAAGTAGATATGCTAGCATGCTTGAATACCCGGAGAGAGGTCCCAACACGATGGGGGCTAGGCTAAGCTCTACCCTGTTAACCTGGCTGAAGAAGCCAGTTTTCAGATCGACCAGGAAGGAGGAGATAGAATCATGGCCACATCTGGTTCGCGATCCACAATAATCGTGCCATTATTCAAGTACAGTCAAGTGTTTAAAGACTTAGAACATTAATCGATCTACATAAAGAGTACTTATTTCAGATTTCTAATATGTTATTAAGAAAACACAGGAAAACTACATTTTTATGAGGCATCTAATACGTTAATCGAAATTACAAAACAGAATACTTATTTCAGATAGCTATCTCATATCGTAAAATGCTACATATACTCAATACACCATTATTCTTGAAGCCCGGACCTTGAATAAGACAGACAGAAATGAAAATCAAGGCCTTAGATATGTAGATATATAGTAGAGCAGGACGTATCCCACAGACAGAAAAGAAAATCAAGGCTTTAGATATGTGGATATATAGTAGAGCAGGACGTATCCCACAGACAGAAAAGAAAATCAAGGCCTTAGATATGTAGATATATAGTAGAGCAGGACGTATCCCACAGACAGAAAAGAAAATCAAGGCCTTAGATATGTGGATATATAGTAGAGCAGGACGTATCCCACAGACAGAAAAGAAAACAAAGAAAAAAGTGCTAAGCCAACTATAAGTGACAAGAGAAATATTGAAAGTCATAAAAACAAGACAACTAAGATACTTTTGGCATATCAAGATGTAAGGAGTGGGGAAAAGGCAAGCAGTGGCCCGGTTTTGATCGGAAATCCCACTGGCCAGAGACGGCCCCGTTTTGAATGGAAATGCCCAGTCCTTTGAGTCCGTCGCGGATCAGGTATACAAGACAAGAGAGAGAAGTTTAAACGAGATTCCATAAGCTGAGCACGTTGGCGTCCAGCGACCGTGTTATTGTGGACGAGAGTGGTCATTCGATAGATGGAGGCTGACGTGTATTGTTTAGTTGTGTGCATTTATAATCAGGGTTGAACTCATATTATTCAAGGAAATGTTTTTTTATGAATCAATAATGCGTGGGGAAATATATAAATATATGGACTGCATGCGCATAGGATTCGTTTGATTCGTATTGCCTTGTGGATCAGAATTTTTGTAAATACAAAGATCGTGATTTTATAAAAAGGATTGTTGTTTCGTGTTCCTGTTATTTATATGTAAGGTGTGAACGTATGGTGTAGTCACCCTTCCACCACTCAGTACGACGGCGGCAAGACAGAAATAAAAGATTGAACAATAATTCACGTCAGTAAAGTAAATATAAAATACTACACAACATAAATAAAAATACTACAAAGAGACATAATACTTTACTGAAGACCCTTGCTGAGGGCAAGATCAAAGGGAAGAGAACAAGAGAACGACAGCGACATAGATGAGCGGACAGGGACCAGCTTGGCCGAGTGCACTAGGAAGGCAAGAAACAGAGCAAAGTGGAGATTCATTGCAACCAGCCTTTCGTAGGAAGACGGCACAAAATGATGATTATGATGATGATGATGCTGATGATGATGGTGAATACGCTAACAATACATCTCAGGGACCGCTATTTCAGGCATGTAAAAGTTAATTAACTGCACTGTAGAGACAATCGTACATCCTTCCTGTGCCGTTAAACGTCACATAGGGCTCGCATAGTTGTTTGCCAAGTTTTCCTGTTTTCGGCAGGGATGTTAACTTCATCAAGGGATGCTATGCCCACTAAAATGGCTTCTCTTAACAATGTCCTCTTTAGAGTTCCACGTGGTCGACCTCTTTTTCTTCGGGCTGTTTTGGTATTCTCTGACTGTTTCTTCTCATCATATGGCCTACATATGTCCATCTTCTTTTTCTGATCACCCATGAGACAGGCTGTTTTGCTCATCTGTGTTGCTCTTAAATTCATTCCAATTTATACCAAGTATTTTCCTGAGGCATTTGTTTTCAAAAGAATCTAACTTTTGGGGGTCTATTTCTTAAGTTGATTTCCAGCTTTCGCATGCATAAATGATATCACATTTGAGTTGAATAATACTGTAGAGAGAATGCTAGTGTTAAATTTATAATCCACTGATAGAACAATAAAAAAGTACTTGATTTAGAACACATCTAAGTCTGAAACAAACAAGAGAGAAAATGCTTGTACAATATAGCTAGAACACACAACCAGACATTACCTATCGCCTGAGATTCTAAACGACATATTCAAAGAAAGTTACAGCGCTATACACCGCCTCTATGGAGCTCTGTGAACGTTTAGACTAACAAACAACTATGAAATTCATATAATTTTAACAGAAACAGCGAAACAGTATCAGAACAAATAACTAATTCGGGAAAGAAATAAATATCATGAATTTCCAGTTACTAAAAGTTAATGAACATTTACAAAACTACCTGAAACGTAGCTTGACTCCGTCCAAGCAACAACCAGCACTGAAACTTGAAGATAAGCATGTAAACTTGAGATCAAGTGAGTCCACTCTACTATAAGACCAAGCAGCAAGTTGCTAAAAGTGAGAACACTGATTCTGTCTGATACGGCCGCAGAGCTTGGCAGGGCAGATCAGGCGCTGAGATGACAGCGCAAAGCAGCACTGGCTGCAGCGTTATGACGGCGTTGAGAGCGCGCCGATCGCCTGTCACCGGTAGATCTCGTCAACGTTAGAGTGTGGAAACAAATGTGATATTTTTCCACGTGTTGTTGTATATGTGAGGAGGACGATGAGAAGGTGTGTGTGTGTGTGGGGGGGGGGGGGAACGGGACACATATACACATGATGGAGGAAAATGGAGAAGATAGAGAGAGAGGTAACCAATGATGCCAACAGATGTGGACGCTTAAAAAAAACTATATCCTTGGATCTGACGCTGTCTTATTTTCTACAACTACCTGATTTTTCGTATCTGACATTTATCTACAACACAACCTTTTCCCCCCATGTCTGATATACACATGTAATTCAGGTAACCTAAACATACCGCTTGGTTTTATGCCACTAAAGGTTCACAGAGAAAAACAAAGACTGGGCGACTCCCAGTAAAATGAGCAGTGAACTCTTTAAAATAGCACTTCATTCCATGTCTACCTGAGAGCTTTAGTAAAACATTTACACAAATCTAATCAGGTGATTTCTCAGAAGAGTAAACTGTTCTAAATAATATTACAGTTACATGGCTACCTAAAGCCATAAGTATGCGATCATAAGCATTTCTAAAGTGTTCGCGACAGTACATCTAAACAAGATTAATCCGTAGGGAAAACTATGTAAATGATGTCCTTGAAGGGACAGATATTTAAGAAGTCAGTCAATTTGCATACCTTGGCAGCTACATAGACCAGGATGGTGACACTAGAAAGGAAGTTAGGATCAGAATTGCAAAAGCAGCATCAATCTTCAAGAATCTTGAGAACATATGGAATTCAAAAGTTATAAGCACAAAAACCAAGTTAAGACTATTCAATTCAAATGTAATATCCACCCTCATTTATGCATGTGAAAGCTGGAAAACAACTAAAGAAATAGAAAAGAAATTAGACTCTTTTGAAAACAAATGCCTAAGGAAAATACTCGGCATCAAGTGGAATGAATTCAAGAACAATGCAGAGATAAGACAGATGACTGAACAACAACCAGTCTCATGGGTGATCAGGAAAAGGAGATGGACATATGTTGGTCACTTGATGAGAAGAAATGATCAGAGAATCCCAAAACAAGCTATCAAGTGGAACACAACAGGCCGAAGAAAAAGGGGCAGACCGCGTGAGAGCTCTCGAACAAAGTAATATAAGGTCTTCCTTTTGTGCTCAACAGCGAGTTGTAGGTGGTTTTATGTTTCTGAATATCCAGGTAAATGCCACGCCAGTGTCCCGGTCTTGTACTTCTCATGTTTTTTTCTTGTTCCTAGCTCTCTGCCTCTTTCCTGGGACATCACTGGTGGATATGTCATGTTCATGTTGTATGACGAGTTATGTCTTCAAGCTCGGTTTCTCTCTACAGACTTCGTCTACTACTTCATCTGTGAAACTGTTAAAAAGCACGGTGTAATGTTGAGAGAGGTTGCGTGTGGCTTCAGTGATATGTGGATATATAGAAAATATTAATGCCCTGATCACGTCAGTCCATACTCCTGTACCTCGCACCAACAACACGAAAACTAAATGCTTTCTTTTGCTAGACATGGTGAGTGCCTTGTTTTAATTCTCTCAACCTGTAACAACGAATACAAAATATAACAAGGAAACAATTAACTCAAGCCCTTGCTTTCAGAAATACTATAATCACAAAATGGAAGTCACTGAATTCGAGGAAGAAGCGAGGGTTTGTTTGGGACATGTTGAGACGTCAACATAAACAGTCTGGATAACTGAACAGCACGAGCTGATCGTGGATAAATAGGTCGATCAAGGATCAGCTGAATCAAGTCAGAGAGAAAATCCTCACCTCTACACTGTCACTACCTGCCCAGGAGCCGGGCCCTCGTCACTGAAGCAAGTTATAGTTAGATAAAAGCAGGCGTGTCTACCGCCACTGAGCTCTGTCACATATCACTTATGTACTGTTCACAAATTACTTTTCATTCATTATTTGCAATTCGTACACATTAAATAAATAAATCACAAATATCAGCACGTGTTATAAAAGTACAAGTATGCACACACTGAGCGAGATCTGCCTGAGTTTTATCATATTAAATGTACTCACCCGTGGTCTCGCTTTCCTGGGCGTGTACGTCCCTGCAGCCAGAATTCAAGTCTAGTAATATGCGTTACTAAATCTGTCCGCGTACGACACCAACACAAGTTTTATCCCAGGCACAAGTATCTCGTGAAACAAGCCTCTTTATAATGTATGTACAAATACTGCTGCCAAACTTTATATAATGCTACACAACTCCAAGCTCACAACTTCTGTCCTGCAAACCGCTTTCACGTGTGGCAAACCACTGTGATGGTAATCTAGTGTTAAATTAGTTCAGTAGAGGAAAAAACAAAACTACGGTAGCTTTAGTTCAGTATGCGACCAAACAAAGCTCAACTAAAGTGGACCAATGTAAACAAAGGCGGCAATTTCCACTTAATGCAAATGGAGGTGGGGAATGTCAGTCAAATATTGAGCTGGCAAGGCGGCTTCCGTTGTCTTTTAAACTTCGTCCACGGATATCGCGCTAAGCATGCACCGGTGCACAGCGGCTAGGCACGGCTGGCCGACGCCAACCAATCAGATGGCAGGCCTGGAGGTGTCACCTGTGTTGATACTTTCAAACCACCTGTCTTCTTCAGTCTAACAAGCGGAACACGGAACACTTCATTCAAAAGATTGCGTCACTGATTTATACAGTCTCTCAGTAGTGGAAACTGTTCAACTCTAATGACGGCTGTCATGTAAAGACAAGCGTGCCCACTCTTTTATGCTCACACTGTAAATAGACAGCATTGTTTTGTTTATTTACAGTCTCTCTAATTCTGGTTTTTAAATCTTTCGCTTAAGTCAGCCTTTGTCAAAGCTGGTGTTGGGACACCTCATATTAGAGGCACTACAGGATGATTTAGAAGTAACGCTGCACAAGGATTCATTTACAATTTTTCTCTATATGCAAGCCTGTGTACATAATACACCATGGTCATCACTGGTAAGAGAGATGCAGCACACATACAGCATGTTCTGGACATAAACTGACAACTTTATTAATTAGGAAAACATTTCCTATGTTCACAGACTTGAACTGCGCTAGATAAAACTGATAATCAGGTGGAGGTGGGGGTAGGGGCGCCGCCATTAAATGAGTAAATGTAAAAAGAAACACGATTAGCTAGGCCTGGCACTGTCACAATGTTGCTGTTTCGGAGATCTTCTAACTGGAAATTTGACCCTCTCGACGGTCGGTAAAGAACTTCAAATACAGGTTTTCCTTACTAGCGAGGACTTAATACTCTGTCCTCCATTAATGCCCTGATCACGTCAGTCCATACTCTTGTGCCTCGCACCAACAACACGAAAACTGTTAACAAACGAAATGCTTTCTTTTGCTAGACCTGGTGAGTGCCTTGTTTTAATTCTCTCAACCTGTAACAACGAATACAAAATATAACAAAGAAACAATTAACTCAAGCCCTTGCTTTCAGAAATACTATAATCACAAAATGGAAGTCACTGAATTCGAGGAAGAAGCGAGGGTTTGTTTGGGACAAGTTGAGACGTCAACATAAACAGTCTGGATACTGAACAGCACGAGCTGATCGTGGATAAATAGGTCTATCAAGGATCAGCTGAATCAAGTCAGAGAGAAAATCCTCAACAACATGATGCTAGCTTCGGCTGTCGCAATGAAAGTGTGACACACATTTTCTTCACTACTACAAGTATGCGTTTCTCGGGCACATCTTCCGCAGCTTTTTTCTTATTTTCTCGGTGAGAACTCTTTACAATGGGACACTAACTCACCACACAGAGACAGGACGGGGTCCTCCTATGCTTAAGCGTCTGTACCAAATCAGAGCGTACACAAGACGGCTCACAGCCTGTATAATGCAGGTGCATAAATACCGCGGATTTCTGGGACAACGTGTTCACGTGATCTGTTGAACAAACATTTTGCATAAATTATGCCTCCTGGAGATGTTACATGACGTAACACAGAAAAATACACTGACATCACATTCAGGTGTGCTTCAGTTGTGGTACATTCAACAATCACACAGAAACGAAAGGCTGTTATCACTCATTTCTTTTGATGACACATAGTCCTTTCTTGTTAATCACAAAGAAAGCAAAAAGAGGGTAAATTCATTTTTTTTTAAATGGTGGAATAAATTACAGAGACAGAAAAAAATGGTAGAATAAATTACAGAAACAGACGGCATTTAATCAGCGACAAAACAGCAGTCAGAAAAAAACATCACACAATTTAACAGACGCTCACTATATAAAGTTATTTCATTCAGCCAGGAACACACACGTAAACAGACAGCTTTTCTTTTTGTGTATCAGTGTATTCGGTAAAAAAACAAGCTTGCAAAATGATAAAATCACAATCTATGATTATATTTGCATTTTCAATGACTGAGAATAAATATTTCTGCCAGACAAGAGAAAAAACATATTTTTAAAAAATCATACACAACCACTCGGAAAGAAAGACAACATGCCACAAATCAAAGTCAATGGTTTCAATCTCACACAATAGTCCTAGCGGTTTTTTTCACCCTCCCAACTATTTCAGAGTCCACTTTATCTTCATTGTATCCAGATCAATGTCTGGTAGAAATGAGGAAAAAAAGGAATACTAAGAGTTTACATTTCGTTTACTCGTCCTTCCCTCACTCTCTAACATACTGCACTCACATTCCTCTCACGGCCCGCAACTCTGTGCCAAGTAGCAACAAATCAGAGTAGCAGAACACAACAAAGAGAGTGAGAGAGAGAGAGAGAAAAACTCGTTCATTTTAATACAGCTCTTCACATCCCATCTCTTCCCCCTCCCCCCCCCCCCCCAATCTTTTTTTTTCTTCTTCCTCATTCAAAAAAACGCCAATATTACAACCATACAGTCCAGGCGCCTCGGAAATTCAAAACCGGTGTAATCAATTTCCAGAATTGTAATTATTTCTTTTCATTGTTATTTACAAACTGAAAATGGGAGAGAATCTCCCGCCAGGGCCTCACTACCCAGCTGTCGAGTTATCGATCCTGCTAGAGGGTTTTATTCTTATTCTCCGTGCATACATAAAATGGCCATCAAACGTCTCTGACGGGACAGCAAGCGAATGCAGATCGTCTCATCAAATTTGCCATTATATTTTCTCCTCTCCGCTTTATCTCTGAGCAGGGGGTCCTTGCACAGAACAAATACACACAAATATAATTAAACACGGACCTGGTAATAAGGATATTAAGTTTTAGAGACCGGAGATTTAAGATAGCTCGGTTAAGAAAAAAAAATGTCTACAGATTTTAGAATTCAGAGATTGTGGAAGACGGGTAGAGACGAAATCTATACTGATGAAGAAAAGCTTTCGTCAGTGGCTAGCTGCAGCCCAGAGTTCTTTACTACAGATCCCCACTTTTTTTTTTTTTTTGCTGGCACGAAGATGAAGAAAAATGATCTGTCTTTAACCTGAGCTTCAGTTCTTGCCTTTAAGGAAATAATCCAGAAACTGAAATTCGTTAAAACTAATCTTCGCAATCTACCGGCAAACTGCGTGTAACAAAGATCTGCATGAGGCAATACCCAGTCTGTCCTTATTTTATTATTTCATTACTTTTTTTTAACGTTATTTCCAATTGTGGTCACTGCTCTCTGACCCTCACTACGTTCTTGATTTCTAAAACTTGTGTGTCAATACGTTTAAAGTGACAGAATACAGTACTGTATGGCTAGACCTTGAACAAATCGTAAACAATGGACTTACAGACACGAGAGAAAGAAAAATAACATGAGAATTACCTAGGACTTGAACCCCTCCCCCCCCCCAACTTCGGTAGAACAAGCAACTGTCAAGAGAAAACTTAGCCATCAACTTAGTCATCTAGCACCGCTGTGACAGCGTGCCTTGTATGTTTGGATAGCATTATAATTATTATTAATGTTATTATTATTATTATTACTATAAGTATTTTATTATAGTTATGATTATTATTGATAAACGGAAAGTAGGTAAGAAACGATGGCAAATTTGAGAACCGGTAGGAGAGGAACACTTTCACGGTATTAGTAGTATTACGACAGAATTAAGTAGAATTAACTTACAAATACTAGACTTATGACGATGAGGAAAAGGCAGATTAAAGTGATAAACCCAGATTATAATACTCCTGACACGACTAAACTGAAAAGGTTAAATCAACAATATGTAGAAAGACAGACGGAAATTGGGTAAACATATATCCCTTACAGGTATCGCAAACATATGATACTTAATACGAAAAGTTTACCAACGCGAGAAAACTGAACAGACACATTTGACGCAACAGATTTACTGACAGGTGAGGCATATTTGCTAATCTTAGGACGCAGTTTGCACACATGAATAGTCCAGCAGACAATAAAATGACCAAAGGGAGTGGACCGCAGACAATAAAATGACCAAAGGGAGTGGACCGCAGACAATAAAATGACCAAAGGGAGTGGACTGACTCACCCCAAAGTCCAATCAGTATGTAATCAACCAGCTGACCAACAGAAAGATCTAAGGTGTGTCCTACTGAACAGCTACTTACTGCCTGGTATGCAGTTTTGAAAAAAAAGGACAAACGAAGGGAGAAAAAGAAAAGAAAAAAAAAGACAGAGAGGCCTGAAGAGCAACGACAGATAGAACAGATGGGCAAGTAGAGCCAACAGATATTCAGGAGATCAATTTAGAACCAGAAGTAGTTTATGACAGAGAGAAGATGTGTTTCAAGTTAGAAAAGTGATTACTAGCACTGCATGAAGAATGCAAAGGATTTGATATTTTTGAAACATTGCGTAATATGCTTTAGGAGATGGCTTTATTTGATACTTGTGAATTTCGTTTGGTGAACATTAAAAGTGGAGTATAATTTGATTCAAGAACGAACCATTTGAATTTTATAGTGATTATGCATGTTAAGATTTCAGCCTTGTGGTGAATCATAAAGTACCACGTAGGGTGACATTCACAAATGTCGAAGTGAACATTCATAAATTAAAAAGTGACAATGGAGAAAGACAAGCATTCACTGATTCATGGGGCAGAATTGTAAAAGACAGCATCAATTCGAACTTCTTCAATCATTAATATATAAATCACAACACTATTTTAGTATACTCCCCCCCCCCCCATTTTTCCTAAAAAAAATGGTGTTTGAAGGTAAACCACCAATACCTATCTGAGCAAAACGAAAATCGTGACACCCGGAAAGAAAATGAGGCCATGACACAGAAATTTCGCGTCGCTTAGATTCAGCCTCTCGATGGTACTGAACTTAAGACACAAACAATAAACGCGGTCTCTTACAAATGTCTAGTTTACAATGGACAACAATAGCAACAAACAAACAAAAAATACTTTTTTTTTACATAAGGTAGCTTCAGCCTATGGTTTCAGATACACATTTTCACAAGTAAGAAACAACAAGGCTTTCGAACAGTAAAGTGACAGAACACAGCGTTATATGGTTAGATCTTGAAAAAAAAAATCATAAACGAAGCACTTATAAGAGAAAGAAAAATGACAAGAAAATTACCTGGGACTTGAGCCCCGTTCTCCGGTAGGACGAGCAACCGTCTAGCCACGAGAGAACTTACCTGGGACTTGAGCCCCGTACTCCGGTAGGACAGCAACCGTCTAGCCACGAGAGAACAACGCATTAATCAACTTAGCCATCTAGCGCCCTCCCCTCCAAGGCTATTTGGCAGACATGACTTGGAAAATTAGAAAAGGTTTCATTTGCTGAAAGGTATGAGAGACATTTGCTGATACGTAGGCGAGGCATTTGCTGAAAGGTAGGCGAGATATTTGCTGAAAGGTAGGCGAGAGATTTGCTAAAAGATAGGCGAGACACTGCGAGTTACTAGAACATCCTGCATGAACTTTCATGGCGAACTTATTATAATCATAAACTAACTCAAAAGTTAATAATAGATCTTATCGTTTTAACTGGTTTTCGATATTCTACGAAAAAAAAAAAAGATGGCAGAGATATTAGATTTTATTGGTTTTCCTGGGCTGCCGTGGATTTATGTTGGATCTTCCTCCAGAATCACAGTTCTCCTGCTGTTAGCTTTTATTTCAGCTGTTTGTTTATTGTGAAAGCTTCACAAACATACAGCAGAGTTGGCTCTATACAACTCTGTAATACTAAATTCTTTTATGGTTAAGGGCATACTTTTTTAAACAATATTGTCATCATATCGCGGGAAAAGGTGTTTGTGATTTATCCTACTCTTGACTTGATTTCAGTTGTGGATATGCTTTTTTTTCACTGTTCTTCGGAGTTAAATGAATGTTAAAACACGTATTCATGCCTATCCATGTGCAGAATATTGCATTTTGATAGTTCGAGGGTGGTCCCAAAAGGTTATTACGTCAAAAACAAAATTGTTTTGGACATAATTCACCGTTCATTGCGCTCCGTGATGGGCCCTTACTTTTCCACGTAGTCGCCATGATGGCTGAGGCCAAGACAAGTCTTTCGATGCCAATCTTCATAAAATGTAGTGTCCTGGACATACAGAGCGCTGTGTCACTGCTGTTTCAGCATCATTGTCACTCTGAAAACCTGTGCTCATCAAAATGTTTCTTGAGAGCTTTGAAATGGTGGAAATCAACTGGCGCTAGATCTAGACTATACGGCGGTTAGTCCAAATTCCCCCACTGAAAATGTTGCAAGAGTTCGTTTTGGCGATAGTTATCATAGGGGGGATAGCACATTTTTTTGTATCAACCAGGACGTGGTCGACGCCTCATGATGACAGCTCGTAAACGTTCCACCGTACACAGCTGAACTAACTGTTGCTCTCCTTTCCAGATAATCGACCAACAACACGCCTTTCTCATCTCAAAACACGGCAACCATCACTTTGCCAGCAGACGGCACGACCTTGAATTTCCTGGTTCGTGGGGGAGTTGGGGGAGGGGGCGCGGATGCTTATATTCCATGCTGGCATGTTTCGATTCTGTAGTGCTATGGTGAACCAATGTCTCGTTTGCGTTGACAATGCGTCCTTACAAATATTGGCCAATAAATGGCATATTGTTGCATTAATGATATGGCATATGTCATTCTCTTTGCCTTGTGGTTCTCAAGAAGGGCCCATGGGACCCATCGTGCACACACCCCAGGAAATCACAGCTGCATGGACACTGTTCCACATGACAAAACGTGCGTCAGTTCGGATATTCCTCTGTTCTCCAATGTCGCATGTTTGACGCGCGTTTTGTTCCCTGTCGTACCTGCAATCATGAGTCTGCCATTCCACGCTACTTTAATGGTTGCGACTCGACGGGTTCTGCACACCATTTTGTCACAGGCTGTCGGGTCATCACACTGTCTCCAAGACTTCCACCAAAAAAGGCAATGAATTTGACCTGTTTCGCGTTCAGAAATCGTATCACAGCATTTGTTTGGAGCACTGCTCCAATCGACACTACATCATTAACTGGTGGATGCCTACATGGTGGTGCACAATGTTGTTATCTGGCATGGCGTTGCCACTAAATGAATATGGAAAATTCCGCAACCACGCCCATCATCCCTTTTATGGACGTTACATGCCTTGTAAACTTACTTTTGGGACGTCCCTCGTATTATCCTGTTTGGTATCTCCATAATTTCTGCAGTGCTCTTGCTTAGCTTGAATTCTCTTTCACTGTTTCCTATGAGAACATCGTTCCGTCACTTTACTGAGTTTCCCCTCATGCTTGTACTACCTGCTTTCACGCCCTGCTGTCAGTACGATATCATCATTCTTATACATCTTCCGACCTCCTCTTTTCCAAACTTTCATGTTTTATTGCCTCTCTTGCTGTTCGCGTGGCCGAGTGAGAAGAGACTGAGCGGCAGGGCAGAGCCCCTGTTTTACATCTTGATATTTATTTATCTACGTCACTGTTAAGTTTTATTGCTGCTCTCTAATTCTAGAATATGTTTTCAGTAATTTTTAATATTTACCATCCATATGAAGACATTATTTGAAAAACACCCCCCCCCCCAAAAAAAAAAAAAAAAGAAAGAAAGAACTTCTTGTCCGACTCTATTGAGAACTTTTGTATAATCAAAGAAGCAAAAAAGCCCCTTCCTCTCCTGCAGATCACTGTCTTCTTGACGCTGATACCAAAATCTGCTGCGTTTACTCCAACAAAACACCTCTGTTCTTCTGTCATTTCTTCTGTAATTTAAATATAATATTCCGTATTCTTAATTTGAAGATTTCAACAACAACAACAAAAAAAAAGTATTTTGTGCTGTGGTTCATCAGGCTAACTGTGTGCTGCCGGTCATATTCTTTCGTTCCAGCCTTTCTGAACAGTGGCTGAAAGCTCATTTCGATAATCTCGTAGTATAATGTCAGAAACTGTACTCGAGAAATTAGTAATCAGTCTTTTAAACATGCACCTTGGTTTCTCATATAAAGACTAACATTACAGATCCCGCAGTGCGTGGTGTAGAAAGCTGTAATGAGTAAAATACGTTTTCTATACCCTAGTGAAATAATCAGAGCTAAAGAGTTTGTTAGCAAAGACTTCCTGCCGTGTGTATAGAATGGCCGAGAGACCAAAGCAGTGTGAATCAGCACATGATTTATAAATGATAACTAACAACAATAAAAAATATTATAAAAAAACGCATTGTAAAGAAAAGCAAATGCACAAGCGATGGTTTTCCTCATCCTCCATTCGAACCTCCCTTTAAATCACTTCTCTCCCTTCTTCTACATGATACACACACACACAAATATTTTTTTTAAAAAAACGCCAGCCTGAACTTGCTGGCTGCAGGGGGAAACATGCTAACAGGGTAATTTATTCCAACCCTAAACGGCCAGTCATATTCCAACCCTAAAGAGCCAATCAATCTCCACGACTTGTTTGCATGTGACTCAAATGTTTCTGGTTGGTTACTGAACATTCACGGCTAACCCTGACCCTGGATATCGCCCTGATCTTTTCGCAGTGTTTAATCTCAGTAAGAAGACCGCTGACGAAGTACAAGTGTACTGCGACTATTGCCATTTAAAAGCGACAAACATTCAGCTACAAACGTTGTCCCCGACCTTAGTACACATTAAGCAATGTCACTTTTTTCCCAAGCATCTGCGGGGTACCTAACATATCTGTACACATTTCTACATAGAACAAATAAGTCTTTCTCAGTTAAACTACCGAAATGCTCAGGCCACTGTCATGTACTTCCACCGACTCATAAAGTTCCAAATCTAGCTTCCTATTCACTTATGAGTTGTGCGATTAGTCATTCCTAGAACTGAATTCCTAGAACCAAAAGCAAAGATGGGCTGAACACTTCCAAGAAATACTCAATCGACCACACCCAAAAGAATTGTTAAACCTTGAAACTGACTTACCAGCCCCACAGCTAAATGTCAACCTAGATGAAATTAAATTGCATGAAATTGAAACAGCAGTGAATTTAATGGCTAACAACAAAGCTGCAGGTGAAGATGAAATAACAGCCGAAATGCTAAAAGCTATCAATAGTGACAACATGAGACAACTACAGAGAATGTTTAACAAAATTTGGAAAGAAGAAAAGGTCCCTTCTAATTGGAAGAAAGGAATCATTGTTAAAATACCAAAAAGGGCAACCTTAGTGACTGTAACAACTGGAGAGGAGTAACCTTAATATCAGTTGTGTCAAAAGTATTTTGCAAGGTCATTTTGAATAGACTCAAAGATATAGTGGATACTGCAATGAGAGAAGAACAAGCAGGATTTCGAAAAGGGAGAAGCTGTCTCGACCAGATCTTTACTCTCAGAATAATACTTGAAGAACATATTGAAAAGCAGAAACCATTAATACTGAACTTCATAGATTTTAAAAAGGCATTTGATAGCATACACAGAGATTCATTATGGAGAATTTTATGTCTATATGGAATACCATCTAAAATTGTCAACATCATTAAGGACTTATACAATGGATATGGTTGTGCAGTCAAGACAGAAGAAGGGATGAGTGAATGGTTCCAGATTGAAACAGGCGTGAAACAAGGATGTATACTGTCTCCTTTACTTTTTGGGATTACAATAGACTTCATAATGAAAAAATGCTGCACAGGTAACACAGGTATTGACTGGGTACATGGGACCCAACTAGAAGATCTTGATTTTGCTGATGACATAACTCTTATCAGTAATAATGTGAATTTCATGCAAGAAAAAACAGATAGCCTGTCTTCACTGGCTAGCAAAATAGGACTTGAAATTAACAAGGACAAAACAAAAATAATGAAAATTCCCATCAATCAAAATGGAAAAATACACATAGAAGGGACAGATATTGAAGAAGTCAATCAATTTGCATACCTTGGCAGCTACATAGACCAGGATGGTGACACTAGAAAGGAAGTTAGGATCAGAATTGCAAAAGCAGCATCAATCTTCAAGAATCTTGAGAACATATGGAATTCAAAAGTTATAAGCACAAAAACCAAGTTAAGACTATTCAATTCAAATGTAATATCCACCCTCATTTATGCATGTGAAAGCTGGAAAACAACTAAAGAAATAGAAAAGAAATTAGACTCTTTTGAAAACAAATGCCTAAGGAAAATACTCGGCATCAAGTGGAATGAATTCCAGAACAATGCAGAGATAAGACAGATGACTGAACAACAACCAGTCTCATGGGTGATCAGGAAAAGGAGATGGACATATGTTGGTCACTTGATGAGAAGAAATGATCAGAGAATCCCAAAACAAGCTATCAAGTGGAACACAACAGGCCGAAGAAAAAGGGGCAGACCGCGTGAAACTCTGAAGAGGACATTATTAAGAGAGGCCAAGTTAACAGGCATAGAATCCTTTGATGAGGTTGAAAGACTCGCTGAAGACAGGAAAAATTGGCGAACTACTTTGCGAGCCCTATGTGACGTTTAACGGCACGGGAAGGATATAAGATAAGATAAGATAAGATAAGAACTGAATATTTCTATAACTGCATATTCCCACTACTGTTATTAACTAATCAAACGTCACAGCACTTACATCATATCACAACCCCATGTCATCGCTTCTCAAAGCATTTATTATAAGCCCAATACATCACTTGTCACTGCACTTATAACATATCACAACCCCAACTCAGCACTTGTCATAGCATTCATAATTTATCACAACCCCAACTCAGAACTTATAACTTATCACAAGCCCAATTCTCACAGCACTTATAACTTACAAGAAGTCCAATTCAGGACCTGTCATACAACTCCTTAATTGCGAAGGCTGTCTTACACAGTTATCAAGCCCAACTGATCCAAGCTGAACACCCGTACCCATCTCCAACCGCTCCTAGAACCAACCGTTGTATTAAGTCCAGCAAAGCAGATGTTGTATTCAACGTGTTGGACTTTGCTGTATCAGATTAGCTTCGACAAGTTAGGAGAGCCACGCTCTAAATCCGACTTAATGATTTATTTCAACATTTTTCGTCATCTGCAGGTAAATCAGTTCTCCGAACCAGGATCAACTCAACAATAAATGTACATCACCAACCAGACAATAAATCAGCAGATCGTCAACCAGACAGTCAATCAGCAGATCGTCAACCAGACAGCCAATCAGTGGATCGTCAAACAGACAGTAGATCAGCAGATCCTCAACCAGACAACTATTCAATAGACCCTTGACCAGACAGGCAATCAGAAGATCGTTAGCCAGACAACCAACCAGAAGATCCTCAACCAGACAGCCAATCAGTAGATCATTAACCAGACAGTCAACAAGAAGATCCTGGATCAGACAGCTAACCGGAATATCTTCAACCAGGTAGCCAATCAGTAGATCCTCAACCAGACAGCAGATCATCAACAAGACACCCAATCAGTAGATCGTTAACCAGACAGCCAAGCAGAAGATCCTCGATCAGATAGCCAACCAGAAGACCGACAGTCAATCAGTAGATCATCAACCAGACAGCCAATTATAATATCATCAACCAGATAGGCATTCATAAGATCACCAACTAGACAACCAATCAACCAAACATTTATCAAAAGTTGAGAGAAACAGTAATGCCCCATTAAAGAAGAGAGCCAGAAACAACACATATAAGTATTTTTTTTAAAATTGCTTTACAATCCCACTTTATATCTATGAAATAATTTACTATGTTCTCTACACACACGCGCGCCCATACATTAAAAAAAATACACATTCTAATAAAACTAACGAACACTGGGTCGTTATGAAAAAAATCCACGGCTAAAAATAGACCATTTTCAAATTGTACTCCTCGACTTTGGGCGCGTTACTACATCAGCTCCGTTGAGAGGTTTAAAAAACTGAGGACGAAGGACTACTTTTTATGACAGTGAACAAAAGAAAAACTATTTTTAGAAAAAAAAACAAAACATGATGCATTAGTTTTCTGAAAAACTTCACCGGTCCCTGAGGCAATCATAACTGAAAATCAATAACAACCTTAGTTGTGGGGATACCGAGATTCAGCCAACACAAATCTCACACAATGATCAGTTTATGAACACCCCCCCCCCCACCCCAATCCCTGGAGGATTTCACTTTCTTTAAAAAAAAATCACAGTGAAAAGCAAGAGTTTTCTGCTTTAAATATGTCTTCTGTTTACTCCAGATTTTTTTTTAAATAAAAGAAGAAACTAAATCGGGAAACCCAAAATAGCTACAATAGTTGATGAATTTTAGAAAAATAAAGGCAAACAAACAAACAAACAAACAAAAAGTCTACCTGAGAATGAGATAACAGATTTTCTTGTCATGACAAAAATAATTACAAGCACAAAAAAATCCACGGGTCAAACTATTTATAAATAAATGCAGCTCAGCGCGGATGACAATATGAAATAGGATACATGCGTGTTTTTTTTTTCTGCAAGATTCATTAACGTTTGCTAATTTAATAAATGTGGTACAAAATATAGCTTTATATGCGTGTTTAACGTTTGTTGTAAGCAGAATATATATTTCAAGACAGAAAAAAAATCCAGGCAGCGTAGACTAGATCAGCGGTTCTCAGACCCTTTTGCTGCACGGCCCACATTTAAAAGTCAAACATTTTTGCAGCCCATTAACAAAGTGCTTTATATTTGCAAGGTATAAATCTAATTTTATAAAATAGGATGTAATATTTTCTCTACATGTTTAACTGCATATTCATTGCTACACAAAAGTTCTTTTCATTTACTAATAAAGCAACCTACAATTCTGCGGCTTGCATCTGTGCAGTCTGCCACTATGCACTGCGTGAAAAATACGGAATAATTTTTTATTGCATCTACTTTCTCTCCTTTTTTTTTTTTTTGCTGCTTTGAGATTTCAGCGCGGCCCACAATACTCCCTGTCACGGCCCATCTTTGGGCCGCGGCCCACTGGTTGAGAACCACTGGTCTAGATGCATGGCCACAGCACGCCACGTTCGTTTGCTACTAGGACTTGTCTTTTCCTGTTAAAGAAAGGAAATTTAGCTCAAGACGCAGGCAACATTTATTTATCTCCGAAATTTTTCGCCTGTATAAGAAATGCTTTTCTTGCTCTGTTGGCTACCTTTGGAATATCTCCCATACCACTTAAAATATATAAATATATATTACATGAAACTTTTCAATAAATAATTAATACTGCATGGCCTCACAATAATCTTTATCTGTTGAGGTTTGTGAAATAATTCTATGAAAACAGTATCTTGTAAAAAAAAAAAACAATGTGTGAGGACGAGAAAGTAGTTATCACTGAGTTTTGTAACTATATAATTCTGAGTGTGGGACTGTGAGAATAAGATAGAAGTTTGTGCAATTATAAGTATGAGAGTAAATGAGTGGTTTCTGCAGAGAAAAGTATGTGAGTAAAACAGAGGTTGGTACAGAGAAAAGTGTGTGAGTAAAACAGAGGTTGGTACAGAGAAAAGTATGTGAGTAAAACAGGTTGGTACAGAGAAAAGTATGTGAGTAAAACAGAGGTTGGTACAGAGAAAAGTGTGTGAGTAAAACAGAGGTTGGTACAGAGAAAAGTGTGTGAGTAAAACAGAGGTTGGTACAGAGAAAAGTGTGTGAGTAAAACAGAGGTTGGTACAGAGAAAAGTGTGTGAGTAAAACAGAGGTTGGTACAGAGAAAAGTGTGTGAGTAAAACAGGTTGGTACAGAGAAAAGTGTGTGAGTAAAACAGGTTTGTACAGAGAAAAGTGTGTGAGTAAAACAGAGGTATGTATAGAGAAAAGTATGAAAGTAAAGAAATGGCTTGTTGCACAGCAAAATATGTGAGGAAAGTAGTTGGGATTAGTCTGGAATGCGATGGACAGACCACACAAGAGAAATATAAACAAGGAAAAGGATGACTGAGAATGGAATCCTGTACCTCAACGGCGGGAGTAATTGTCTACCCAAGAAATAAGAAGCATGATCACTGAGCTAAAACTGCTTCTAGAAATAAAGATACACAGATACAAAGCACGCATAAACGAGAGTGACAGAAAATAAGATAAGCACGTATAAATGAAGAACATACAGCAATCCAATATTTAGACAAATGCGTTTTTCAAGGATCACATACAAAAACAACAGACAAAAACAAGAACAACGGATGAGAATTAAACAATGAGTTCTTTGATATCCTCCTCGTAAGAAAAAAAATGCACTTTTCGTGTTTTTATCGGTTGTTTTCGTATGTGGTCTTTGAAAAAGGCAGTTGCTGAAATACTGGATTGTTGAATGTTCTTCGTTTATACGTGCTCATCTTATTTTTTGTCACTCTCGCTTCTGTTCATTTTATTCTTTTTCTTCTTCTCCTTCTTATCTCTCTCTCTCAGCCCCAACCCAACTAAACCCCCATGTCTATCTTTATTTACTCAAGAAACGGTAATGCAAGTAAGACAGAAAGGAATAACATATGCATGGGTTAACATGACACAGAAAAGATTAACATATGCACGGGTTAATATAAGACAGAGAGGACTAACATATGCATGGGTTAACATGAGACAGAAAAGATTAACATATGCACGGGTTAATATAAGACAGAAAGGACTGACGTATGCACTGGTTAATATATACAAATTATTAACATATGCACGGGTTAATATAAGACAGAAAGGGTTAATATATGCACATGTTAACATAAGACAGAACGGATTAACATATGCACGAATTGACAGAATAAGTATATACCAAAGGCGAAAACAGGTTACTGTATCCATCATTCTCCTATTATTTTGTTGAATGGAAAATTGACCCAATGGAATCTCTACGTTAGTGCTCTGAGCCGGATGCTATAGATGTACTTCTATAGAAATTTTTTCTTTTAAATATTATGTATAACTCTATGCCTTTTGATATGTCCAAAATATAAGGCTTCAATATTCATCTTTTTTCTTTTATTAGTTTTAATCGTTCCATTATTTATCTGTGTTCTTTCCTGCTCATGTCCGTTTTTTTTTTTTCATATTCGAAGAGTTTCAATTTTTGGAGCTACCATAAATAAAAAAGATTTTTTTTTATTAGAGAATAAATCTAGGCAGTGATTTTTGTCTTCGCCCTGCTATAAAATCTAAGCTCACACGATTACACGAATATTAAAGGAGGAACAAACTATAATTTCTCCCATGAGCTGTGGGAGCTCTGTGCAAGCTTTCGGAGATCATAAAATTCCTTCATCCATCATTCATCAAATAAGTCCATAGGAAACTTTTTATCCGAAATTCGAATACTTTCAGCTTATCTCCACTCTCTTCCCTGTATCAAAACCGTTGTCACAACCAGGTCACTCCTCTCTCTCTCTCTCTCTCTCTCTCTCTCTCTCTAGCTGACACAAAGAAAACGATCGATTCCTCATAAAATGTCGCAAATATTTCCGAGTCAGAAAATTAGGCCGACGCCTGTTTGTGTCAACCCCAACCCGCCCGCCCAACTCATACAATACCACCAGACTTCTCTCTCTCTCTCTCTCTCTCTCTCTCTCTCACACACACACACACACACACACACACACACACATTAACATAAGCCATTTATTAGATACAGAGGGGGAAAAACATAACATTCAAATCTCAGTATACCCACAACCAAAGTGTTATTCCTCACCTGGCGTCGTCTAGTATTTGTAAAAATCTATTCTATAAACTGATTTGTCCACTTCCTGTAACCTGTCCTATACATAATTCGTATACTCTCAGTTTTATGTTTTTAGTTCTTATGCTCATAACCTTTCTCACACTTAGTTCTTCGGTTCATGAACTTTTATACACTTAGATCTTCTGCACTTAATGTTTTCTACACTTAATTCTTCTGCACGTTTTCTACACTTAGTTCTTATACTAATAAACTCCCTATACTTAATTCTTATATAATTAAACTCCGTACACTTAGTTCTTATGCTCATAAATTCCCTACACTTAGTTCTTATGCTCATAAACTCCCTACACTTAAGTTCTTATAATAATAAACTCCCTACACTTAGTTCTTATTCTAATAAACTCCCTACACTGAGCTCTTATGCTAATAAACTCCCTACACTTAGTTCTTATACTAATAAACTCCCTACACTTAGTTCGTATGCTCATAAACTTCATACACTTAGTTCTTATGATCATAAAGTTCTGCACACCTAGTTCATACACTCATACGTTCCCTGCGCCTAGTTCTTATGCTCATCATCATTAGGTGCCATGCCATTAGACGTTGGATGTCATATTTCTCCACAGATCTCGTTCCTTGATATTTTCCATCAGTTCTGTTGGTGATTTGTGTGTGTGTATGGGGGAGGGGGGGGGGAATTGGTGCCATCGTGTTACTCCCTACACATACTTTGTTACACTTGCCCACGATTTTTTTTCTCTTGGTCTTTCCCTGCATCTTTTTCCTTTATCTTTCCCGTTGTTATGTTTTCAAGTCCTCCTCTTCTCATTATATGCCCAGTGAATGATGTCTGTTGTTTTCTTAGGTTCCTGTCTACACTTGCTTTTGCTAGACATTCCCTGTCTGTCTGTTTGTCATCTTAGCTGTCTGTGGTACTCTTAACATTCTTCTAATGAACCACATCTCTGCTGCCTCTAGTGATTTTTTCCATCGATCTGTTGATTGTCCATGACTCACTTCCATGGAGTAGGATAGATTCAGTGTAGTTTTAAAAACTCTTTTTTTCTGATCTTCATTGACAGAGATGGGTTGTAGAACATCATTTGTTAGAAAGCTGTACTGGCTTGGCACACACTATTCTTGATCTCAGAGGTGCATTATCTGCATATGACAAATTATTCACGTTTTAGCCTCCAACTCGAATTTCTGTGGGTTTTTAAAAAGAAAAAAAATTCTCTCGTGATAGTTTCACTGTAGAGTGAGAACAAATCTGGTAAAATGACACAGCCTTGCATAACTCCCTGATTTATTGGTTGATATTTGCCTATCATATTTTCTACCCTGATCTCTGTTTCTTGATTCCAATACATTTTTTTATCATCAGATCTTTGCCCTAAATATTCATATCCTCAAACATTTTCATGATTTTGTCATGTTTTACTTTATCAAATGTTTTGGTATAATCACGGAAGCACACAAATAAGTTTTTCTTTACTTACAAAGTTCTCTCTATCAACGTTCTTACTGCAGATATGGCATTATGTGTTCCTTTTCTTTCCACAGATCCAAACTGCTCAACTTCTATTTCCATCTTTATTCTGCCTGCTATTTCTTCTCGTAATAATTCTCAACAGTAGCTTTGTGACATGATATGAAACACTTATTGTTCAGAAGCCTCACACTCTTTGGCTCCATATCTTTGATAAAGCTATGAAAGTGTATTTTAATAGTTCGTTAGGTATATATAGGGGAGCAGAAGTAAGGGTAGACCAAAAGAGACATGGAGAAGAACAACAGAAAGGATGTTGAGCAATAGAGGGCTCACCTGGGCAAGAGCAGAAAAAAAGGCGAAGGACAGGCATTTGTGGAAAACCCTTGCGGAAGCCCCATGTGCCCTGGGCACTTAAGGTTCAGAGAGAGAGAGAGGTATATATCCAGTGTTATAGATGTCATTCAACAATTTTCTTATTGCTTTTACACCGAATTCATCAAGGAATTTTACGGATGTTTTGTCAGGTCCTGTCGCTTTCCCTCTCTTCGTATGTTTAATGGCATCTAAGACTCCCTCTTCAAGCACTCCTGGTCCATCACGGTTATTTAGATTTGACATTAGGTCTGGTCTTGCTCCACCATAAAAAAGGTAAAATTCTCGTTTCCATGCCATTAAGGCACATTGGGGAATATGGTGTTCGGCCCGTATTTCCCATGACCTTCAGCACATGAAAGTGTGATGTGGTCAGTATCACTCCTGGTCGCTTTACCTTCCCAGATCTCTCTGGTACCTATTTTTAGAGGCTGGGTGACCCAGAGTCCTTTTCCGGTGTGCTCCACCATGCAGTTCATCAATGTATTCTGTCCATCGCTCTACAGTGTTCTCTTTCTCCAAATCATCATTTTGCCCTCTTCTGAGTTCAAGCACCTTGTGTTGTATTTTGTTTTTCTGCCTGCCAGTTCACCTATTGCTTCGTGCATACTTTTAGAATCTTCTTGATGGTGGCCTTCAGTTTGCCTGCACTGCACATCTAGCCACGCTTATTTATTCTCTTTACATTTGCTTCTTATCTCTTTTTTTTTTCAATCACACCATAATTTTTCTGTCTTTTTATGCCTTCTTTTGTGCACGAACTGCAGTATTTCTGGTGCCATACATTTCTTTTTTTTTTTTTTTTTGCTGCTTCTTTTCTCTCAGGTATTATTTCTCATCCTGTCTGATGGATTGAATCTCGCAGCATTTTCCAATGGCTATCGCTACTTTGTATTTTTGCTGATGCATTGCATCTATTCATGACCACCGCTCTGTACGTAGTTCCTCACTGGCCTTAAATAAGTCCACGTCAAGCTCGATGTTTCTCATCCTTCTGAAAGGGTTTTTTTTTTTAAAATTTTACTCTTATTTTGTCACATAATGGATCATGGTCACTATTGCAGTTAGCCCCTGACATGGTTTTTGTTGTTAATAAGGTGTTTCGGAATGTTTTATTAAAGCAAATGACAAATTGATTAAAAGTCTCTTTGTCTGGGCTGTTCCATGTAGCCAGTCTTTTCGGAGGATGCTTACACCGTATGTTTCCAATAATTATGATGTGCATTTTTGTCTATTTTACTAATTTATCTCCTCTTTTATTTCTCATTCCCAGACCATAAACCCCCTACTAAATTGTTATTTTTTCATTTCCAACTTTGGTATTAAAATCACAGATAACGACATTAACTTCATGTTATTTGAGTTGGCTCATAGCTTGTTCTATCTCATTATAAAATATCGGAAAATCTTCTTCAGAACTGTCTGGTTTTGGAGCATATCGTTGTACAATGTTTATATATTGTTTAAAAAAAGAAACGCAACAAATCCGATGTCGCGATTTAAACTGAAGTTTGCTGATCAGACAAGGGCAAATTTCCTGAAACGTTCACTTGGACATCAACTTCACGTGCTGACCTGAACTGCACTCAGCAGATGATTCATATGCACAGAAAAAACGACACTAGTCAAAAAAGCATTTTTGACAACAACTCATGACAGGTTCACGAGAATCCCGTGAAACTTACTGAACACAAAACTCACTGACCATGTTATTGAATGCCTATAAAAGATTGACGCTGCTCGAATCATTTCATTTGAAAATTCAATGCACAAATACGGCTCATCTCACTACTGAACAACGACTCATCATCACTGGAAGTTTACAGACTGGACAGTCACAAAGTGTAGTGGCAAGACAATTTAATGTGGTTAGAAGCACCATTAGTCGCCTTTTGAGACGATTTCAAGAAACTGGCTCAGATGCAGACCGGCCGCGCAGTGGAAGACCTATAGTCAAAACTCCTGCCGAAGACCGCTTCATACGGCTGCGTCACCTCAGGAATCGATTTGCATCTATGTCTTCAACAGTCCAGTCAATGACAGCAGCTCGTTGAATTTCAGATCAAACGGTCAGGAACCAGCTACACGACGCTGGTCTTTGGGGCAGAAGACCCTAGAGGTCTTGTTCTTACGGACCAGCATCGCCAGAACCGACTGCAGTGGGCGAACCAGCATCGTCAATGGACTGTTGAGAATGACTGGAAAAGGGCTTAGTTTAGTGATGAATCATTATTTCTGCTCCAGCGACATCATAGACGGAGAAGAGTTTAAGGCAGAGGCCAAGAGCACAACGCCCAGAACTGCGTGGATGAGGCTCCTCCACATGGTGGTGGAGGTGTACTGGTGTAGGGGACGATCAACTCATGGGATGAAGTGACCTGGTGCAAATCGAAGGACGCCTTAATGCCCAAACGATACATCGCTGAAATTCTTCGTCCTCGCGTCATTCTACTTCTGGCTGCACCAGGGTCGATTTTTCAGCAGGATAACGCTCAACCCCATGTGGCACAACTCACCACCCAGTTCCTCGCTGAAAGCAACGTCCAGACCATTACGTGGCATTCTATGTCATCAGACATAAACACAATAGAACACTTATGGGAAGAACTTAACAGACAAGTCCGCCAACGAGACGTGGCGCCAATCAATCTCCGATAGTTGTCTCTTGCATTGCGAGAAGAGTGGGCAGCCATCCCACAAGAACAGATCCAACGGCTAATCGGATCCATGTCAAGGAGATGCCGTTTTCTGATATAGGCCATACACCTTGCTGAAACGGAGGCCTCAGTGGCAAAGAATAAGTCCAAACCAAATTTAATGACCATCATTTCACTGTTAAAGTTTTACAGTTTCTTCATGTCAAGATTGAAACATTAATTCCGTAAAATAAAATTTTGATACAAGTTTGAAATTTGGTATCCATTACGACTACAATAGTGTTGCGTTTTCTTTTTTGAACAGTATATTTACAGGACTTCCCTTCAGCTGGATCTGAAGTATTTCACAATTTATCTGTTTTTGCGGCTTTCTCATCAAAGATTATCCATACTCCTCTTTCATATTTATCCCATCCTGAGTGTATGATAGTGTGCTGTCCTGACTCAATTCTTATGCTCATAAAGTTATATACACTGAGTTCATATGCTCATAGAATCTGCACACGCCTAGTTCCTATGACCATGTTATTGAATGCCTATAAAAGATTGACGCTGCTCGAATCATTTCATTTGAAAATTCAATGCACAAATACGGCTCATCTCACTACTGAACAACGACTCATCATCACTGGAAGTTTACAGACTGGACAGTCACAAAGTGTAGTGGCAAGACAATTTAATGTGGTTAGAAGCACCATTAGTCGCCTTTTGAGACGATTTCAAGAAACTGGCTCAGATGCAGACCGGCCGCGCAGTGGAAGACCTATAGTCAAAACTCCTGCCGAAGACCGCTTCATACGGCTGCGTCACCTCAGGAATCGATTTGCATCTATGTCTTCAACAGTCCAGTCAATGACAGCAGCTCGTTGAATTTCAGATCAAACGTCAGGAACCAGCTACACGACGCTGGTCTTTGGGGCAGAAGACCCTAGAGGTCTTGTTCTTACGGACCAGCATCGCCAGAACCGACTGCAGTGGGCGAACCAGCATCGTCAATGGACTGTTGAGAATGACTGGAAAAGGGCTTAGTTTAGTGATGAATCATTATTTCTGCTCCAGCGACATCATAGACGGAGAAGAGTTTAAGGCAGAGGCCAAGAGCACAACGCCCAGAACTGCGTGGATGAGGCTCCTCCACATGGTGGTGGAGGTGTACTGGTGTAGGGGACGATCAACTCATGGGATGAAGTGACCTGGTGCAAATCGAAGGACGCCTTAATGCCCAAACGATACATCGCTGAAATTCTTCGTCCTCGCGTCATTCTACTTCTGGCTGCACCAGGGTCGATTTTTCAGCAGGATAACGCTCAACCCCATGTGGCACAACTCACCACCCAGTTCCTCGCTGAAAGCAACGTCCAGACCATTACGTGGCATTCTATGTCATCAGACATAAACACAATAGAACACTTATGGGAAGAACTTACAGACAAGTCCGCCAACGAGACGTGGCGCCAATCAATCTCCGATAGTTGTCTCTTGCATTGCGAGAAGAGTGGGCAGCCATCCCACAAGAACAGATCCAACGGCTAATCGGATCCATGTCAAGGAGATGCCGTTTTCTGATATAGGCCATACACCTTGCTGAAACGGAGGCCTCAGTGGCAAAGAATAAGTCCAAACCAAATTTAATGACCATCATTTCACTGTTAAAGTTTTACAGTTTCTTCATGTCAAGATTGAAACATTAATTCCGTAAAATAAAATTTTGATACAAGTTTGAAATTTGGTATCCATTACGACTACAATAGTGTTGCGTTTTCTTTTTTGAACAGTATATTTACAGGACTTCCCTTCAGCTGGATCTGAAGTATTTCACAATTTATCTGTTTTTGCGGCTTTCTCATCAAAGATTATCCATACTCCTCTTTCATATTTATCCCATCCTGAGTGTATGATAGTGTGCTGTCCTGACTCAATTCTTATGCTCATAAAGTTATATACACTGAGTTCATATGCTCATAGAATCTGCACACGCCTAGTTCCTATGACTATAAAGTTCTGTACACGGAAAAAAACTGTGTGACGTTTTGTCAGCTCTCTTATGCAAGCATTCTGAGACATTTCAAGTCACCATCAAACACTCTGTTCTTCCTCCCTACCGTACATACTTTGGTTTAATGATGACCATGGCAATGATAATACAACGAAGCAAAAATTGTTGAAGAGCCACACTGAATTTTAACATTTACCAAAAGAAAACATAACAACTTTGATAAATAAGCGCGCGCGCACACACACACACACACAAATAGAAACAACCAATATTTTAACAAAATCCATCTTCAGTAACAACCGTTCATATGCCAAGCACGTAGACCAGGCTTCGGTAAAGATGCAGCAAGCGATCCAACTGACTCAAGTAGAGAAGTTCAAACTGGAAGGATGCATCACCTCATCAGGCTCTCATCAAAACAATGTGCTCATGACCCTGCTTGTAGTGATTTTTTTTTTCGTTTCATTTCTTCAAAATTTTGGTGAACATAAAGTGCACATAATGTACTTTGTTCGAGCACATACACTTCTGTAACGAAGGTATTGTGAAAGTCCTGAAGTGTTCAGAGAGGGGCGATACGCTGTCCGTTTTGGCAGCCGAGACCCGTAACTGACATGCTGGCGAACAAAAGCCGATCAAGACCTTTCCAGCTTCTCCGCCGGTACCCACGGCAACAGACATAGCATAGCTAATGAGGGCAGGGATCGTCATAGTCCCCATGACGGTGGAGCCTGCAAAGAAGTATCGCACTCCCCGTTTTTTTGTAGGTGTACTCGAGGACTGAAAAAATAATTGCCATAACTCGCCCCCAAGCCGACGACACACTGTGTCTGAATATACACAGATCAACGAAAATTACTACAAACTATAAGTAAAAACGTAATCAATGTTTTTTTTTTTTTCAGCGCCTGATTATAAGCTGTGTCTGAGCTATAAAACGCACAAGAATCACGAGCTACAAAACGCACAAGAATCACGAGCTACAAAAAGCACAAGAATCACGAGTTACAAAAAGCACAAGAATCACGAGCTATAAAAAGCACAAGAATCAACTCATGGGATGAAGTGACCTGGTGCAAATCGAAGGACGCCTTAATGCCCAAACGATACATCGCTGAAATTCTTCGTCCTCGCGTCATTCTACTTCTGGCTGCACCAGGGTCGATTTTTCAGCAGGATAACGCTCAACCCCATGTGGCACAACTCACCACCCAGTTCCTCGCTGAAAGCAACGTCCAGACCATTACGTGGCATTCTATGTCATCAGACATAAACACAATAGAACACTTATGGGAAGAACTTAACAGACAAGTCCGCCAACGAGACGTGGCGCCAATCAATCTCCGATAGTTGTCTCTTGCATTGCGAGAAGAGTGGGCAGCCATCCCACAAGAACAGATCCAACGGCTAATCGGATCCATGTCAAGGAGATGCCGTTTTCTGATATAGGCCATACACCTTGCTGAAACGGAGGCCTCAGTGGCAAAGAATAAGTCCAAACCAAATTTAATGACCATCATTTCACTGTTAAAGTTTTACAGTTTCTTCATGTCAAGATTGAAACATTAATTCCGTAAAATAAAATTTTGATACAAGTTTGAAATTTGGTATCCATTACGACTACAATAGTGTTGCGTTTTCTTTTTTGAACAGTATATTTACAGGACTTCCCTTCAGCTGGATCTGAAGTATTTCACAATTTATCTGTTTTTGCGGCTTTCTCATCAAAGATTATCCATACTCCTCTTTCATATTTATCCCATCCTGAGTGTATGATAGTGTGCTGTCCTGACTCAATTCTTATGCTCATAAAGTTATATACACTGAGTTCATATGCTCATAGAATCTGCACACGCCTAGTTCCTATGACTATAAAGTTCTGTACACGGAAAAAAACTGTGTGACGTTTTGTCAGCTCTCTTATGCAAGCATTCTGAGACATTTCAAGTCACCATCAAACACTCTGTTCTTCCTCCCTACCGTACATACTTTGGTTTAATGATGACCATGGCAATGATAATACAACGAAGCAAAAATTGTTGAAGAGCCACACTGAATTTTAACATTTACCAAAAGAAAACATAACAACTTTGATAAATAAGCGCGCGCGCACACACACACACACACAAATAGAAACAACCAATATTTTAACAAAATCCATCTTCAGTAACAACCGTTCATATGCCAAGCACGTAGACCAGGCTTCGGTAAAGATGCAGCAAGCGATCCAACTGACTCAAGTAGAGAAGTTCAAACTGGAAGGATGCATCACCTCATCAGGCTCTCATCAAAACAATGTGCTCATGACCCTGCTTGTAGTGATTTTTTTTTTTCGTTTCATTTCTTCAAAATTTTGGTGAACATAAAGTGCACATAATGTACTTTGTTCGAGCACATACACTTCTGTAACGAAGGTATTGTGAAAGTCCTGAAGTGTTCAGAGAGGGGCGATACGCTGTCCGTTTTGGCAGCCGCGACCCGTAACTGACATGCTGGCGAACCAAAGCCGATCAAGACCGCCGGTACCCACGGCAACAGACATAGCATAGCTAATGAGGGCAGGGATCGTCATAGTCCCCATGACGGTGGAGCCTGCAAAGAAGTATCGCACTCCCCGTTTTTTTGTAGGTGTACTGAAAAAATAATTGCCATAACTCGCCCCCAAGCCGACGACACACTGTGTCTGAATATACACAGATCAACGAAAATTACTACAAACTATAAGTAAAAACGTAATCAATGTTTTTTTTTCAGCGCCTGATTATAAGCTGTGTCTGAGCTATAAAACGAACAAGAATCACGAGCTACAAAACGCACAAGAATCACGAGCTACAAAAAGCACAAGAATCACGAGTTACAAAAAGCACAAGAATCACGAGCTATAAAAAGCACAAGAATCAGGAGCTACAAAAAGTACAAGAATCAGGAGCTACAAAAAGCACAAGAATCACGAGCTATAAAAAGCACAAGAATCAGGAGCTACAAAAAGCACAAGAATCAGGAGCTACAGAAAGTACAAGAATCACAAGCTACAAAACGCACAAGAATCACAAGCTACAAAAAGCACAAGAATCACAAGCTACAAAACGCACAAGAATCACAAGCTACAAAACGCACAAGAATCACGAGCTATAAAAAGCACAAGAATCACAAGCTACAAAACGCACAAGAATCACAAGCTACAAAACGCACAAGAATCACAAGCTACAAAACGCACAAGAATCACAAGCTACAAAACGCACAAGAATCACGAGCTACAAAAAGCACAAGAATCACGAGCTATAAAAAGCACAAGAATCACGAGCTACAAAACGCACAAGAATCACAAGCTACAAAACGCACAAGAATCACAAGCTACAAAACGCACAAGAATCACAAGCTACAAAACGCACAAGAATCACGAGCTACAAAAAGCACAAGAATCACAAGCTACACAACGCACAAGAATCACAAGCTACAAAACGCACAGGAATCACAAGCTACAAAACGCACAAGAATCACGAGCTATAAAAAGCACAAGAATCACGAGCTACAAAACGCACAAGAATCACATGCTACAAAACGCACAAGAATCACATGCTACAAAACGCACAAGAATCACGAGCTATAAAAAGCACAAGAATCACATGCTACAAAACGCACAAGAATCACGAGCTATAAAAAGCACAAGAATCACAAGCTACAAAACGCACAAGAATCACGAGCTACAAAAAGCACAAGAATCACGAGCTATAAAACGCACAAGAATCACATGCTACAAAACGCACAAGAATCACAAGCTATAAAAAGCACAAGAATCACATGCTACAAAACCCACAAGAATCACGAGCTATAAAAAGCACAAGAATCACAAGCTACAAAACGCACAAGAATCACGAGCTATAAAAAGCACAAGAATCACGAGCTATAAAAAGCATAAGAATCACGAGCTACAAAACGCACAAGAATCACAAGCTACAAAACGCACAAGAATCACAAGCTACAAAACGCACAAGAATCACAAGCTACACAACGCACAAGAATCACAAGCTACAAAACGCACAGGAATCACAAGCTACAAAACGCACAAGAATCACGAGCTATAAAAAGCACAAGAATCACGAGCTACAAAACGCACAAGAATCACATGCTACAAAACGCACAAGAATCACAAGCTACAAAACGCACAAGAATCACGAGCTATAAAAAGCACAAGAATCACATGCTACAAAACGCACAAGAATCACGAGCTATAAAAAGCACAAGAATCACAAGCTACAAAACGCACAAGAATCACGAGCTACAAAAAGCACAAGAATCACGAGCTACAAAACGCACAAGAATCACATGCTACAAAACGCACAAGAATCACGAGCTATAAAAAGCACAAGAATCACATGCTACAAAACGCACAAGAATCACGAGCTATAAAACGCACAAGAATCACGAGCTACAAAACGCACAAGAATCACGTGCTACACAACAGACAAGAACCACTAGCTACAAAACAGACAAGAATCAACGTGGGATAGTATATACTAGAACAGCTGTCCAACATTCAGCAAACCCAGTTTTCTAAGATGGCAGACAGGAGCGGTTCGCACTGTTTACAACTGCTAACGTCTGCTGTTAAACTTAATTAATTTTCTAGCCTATCTTTACCTCCAACGGATCCTCATTAAACCAAACAAGTTTTGAAAGTGCACGTGAGTTGAAAAAAAAAATATTCAAGATTCATGCCATTCTGATCATGACAACTTTTAGTTAACCAAATACTGGCATGAGGCGTGCTAGAAGTTAAATGAAACGGGCAAATTCTCTTTTTTCTGCTTTACAACTAAAACAGCGAAATGCTATTTGCAAAAGGACAATGGCGACAAAACATACAGCAAAGAGGGCTGGGACCTTGTATTTACTAGATGGCTGTATTTGGATAGTGAAGATAACACGAGGAATTTGGAGACTGGGGCAGAAGTGGAAGCGTTTTCCACTAATTTCCGGCAATTTTCTGCTCCGTCGATGGCAATTATCAACCTTGGGCAATTCAAACCCATACAGTCGATGGCTTTCAGGAAATCAACTCGGTAATTGAGGTGGAAACAAGAGAAATACACAGAACGTGTCAGCTCGAGAAGGCGAATGAAATTACAAGATGGCTGCCTCTCCTAATGTACACATGCAGCGTCCCTGTATTCTGCATAAGTCTTTCTCCTATCTTTTTAAAAATCAGACAAAGACTAATGACAACCGCGACAATAGCAATGAGATATATAATGCGATCAATTATATATCCGATTGCAACCGCATTGTTTGGCAAATGAAAGCAAAGATGTCCGTATAGACGGTCGCAAAGACAAAAACAAAGGTTAGAGAGGTGATTACAGGTAAAACTTTCTCAGAAGGTTATTTGTCCACAACTTCCTGGATATTGGAAAATGTAGTTAAAAAAAAGCAAATAAACCAACCTATTAAAAATATCCTATTCATTTTTTTAAGGGGAATGAGGAAGAGAGGTTTGGATGTGGTGAGAACTGATAGCACAAAATGTAGCTTTAAAAAAATCCCACAGGCTACCCACCTTGTGGAACACGATGATCCCCTAGTCCGTTTGTCAGACTTCTGTAGCCCTATAACATGTTTACCATGACAGCTGCTTGTCGGCGTGAGAATGTTATTTCTTCCACTCTGATGACACAATCCTCTACGCAACATCTTTTAAATTTACAGTATGCATGCGACTTGTCGTTTTCAAGCACCCAAGAAGGAGAAAGGGAGATGATGGTCTAGTGACAGTGTCTCTATAAGAAATTTTGTAATCATCATCATCATCATCAGGTGCCGTGCCGACTGGCGCTGGCTATTATGTTTCTCTGGAGTACACGATCATTCATGCAGGCCATCAGTTCAGTTGGTGATCTCCTCTCACACCATCCCGTCAGACTGTCCAGTATCATTTCTCTTGGTCTTCCTCTTTATCTTTTTCCTTCTAGTTTTCCTGTTGTTATAATATTTTCAATGCCCCCTCTTCTCACTGCATGTCCTATGAAAGTACATTGTCTCTCTCTTATCTTTTTGACAAGATTTTTTTGTCTCTCCAGCTCTTCTCATACAAATTCTGTAAACGGGCATAAAACTCCATACATCTATTCAGCCCTCTCCCCACGACAGCTTATTTTTCATTAACTCTGAACCCCCCCCCCCCAAATCTCCCCAGACCCACCTTTAAACAGGGAAAACCCTCCGGGGCCCCCCGAAAAATGCACCGGTGGCCCTGACTAGAGGTAGCAGAAGAACACGTTCCCACCCACATAAAACAGGCTCACAGAAACGACAACAGAAGAATTATTTTACAGTTTTATTTTCCTCATTCTACAAGCCGACAACGCGTCCCCCTACAGATCTCTGTCGCTCCAGTGTTAGTTCTTCTTTGGCGGTGAGCAAAAGTATGAAGTCACCACAGACTTTCTCTGAAGTACCGGCACAAATGTGTCAACACCGTTAAAAACCGCACTGATTTTCAGAAACCGCAAGCGACGACAGTGAGGAAATAGTGCAAGACAACACCACTTAAACAATGCACATAATGGTATTTATTTGAGAGACAAATATGCCAAGCAATTACAGGACAAACACAGCAGCGACAATAATTCATTTGATCGGCTGTTCAAGGACATAACAGGACAAAGTTTCCAAAGTAACGTTTGTTTAGAAACAAACACCAGATTCTATGATTAATAATATAATAATATCGACCACTTTACCTGCATGCGGGACGGATTATGAAACCCAGGTAATAAACGTGCGAGATTAAACACAAGCGAAACAAAGAAACAACAAGCAGACCGTGTATAGCAAGAATATGACACGTTTTTCACTGCGGACTTTCCTGTTTTAAAATGACTTCAGTTTTTAAAAAAAACTCTTTAGGACAGAACAATGACAACAACAACAACAACAACAAAAATGGCGTGAGTTTTACAATACACAAAGGCCAAGAAATAAGTGTTAACAAAATAAGTAACATTCGCTTGATAATATGATGGTGAAGTTAAAAAAAAAAAAAGACACCAAGAGACAGACCGGATGAGTGGGGATCTCTGACATTCCATTCCTGCTTCTGTCTTAATTCATCGGTTGTGCTTGTGACATCCCCGAGTAGTATGCCATACACAGCCGAGACAACATTACTTCAACCAAACAGGTCTCTCTCTCTTTCTCTCTTTCTCTCTCTCTCTCTCTCTCTCTCTCTCTCTCTCTCTCATATCTATGTTTCCAGAATTTTGGAAGTTAAGTCTGAAAGCTGTCTTCCCGTGTAGTCCACAAAATGACGTGTCAGTGTTTCATGGCGCAGAACGCGTGAAAGTCATTACCATCTCCTGTTATTCACCTTAAGACTTATGACACTTATTCCGGAATGTACTTGAACGTCACTGTTTCTCAATATCAGATTATCAACTACTGCTTTGTTACAATTAGAAAGCATGTTGGATGAAAGGTTAAATGACCACTACTTTTTGTTACAAAGATAAACATATTCAGGCCTTCTTGCGTGTTTCATTTTCTTATCCTATTTCATGAAGTCGCTTGAAACAGGCCCAATATCTCAAAACAAAAAACAAACAAGCAAAAACTGCTGACGACCAGAAACACAGGAAAGGTGTCAAGAAACCCGTATTTTTAACCGCGTCAAAAGTTTTAAAGTGTGAAAATATACAAAGGCCAAACAAGTACGACAAACGTAGTTTTGCTTGAAGTACCCGTTATCCTATAATCACATGTTGCCAGAGAGACCACTATCTTAACAACCCCGCACTCTCCCTCTAAAAATATCTCAACACCGCGTAAAGCAAAGCAGGCTACACGTGATACAGAAGAAAAGCTACAGGTACGATAATAATAAAACGAAAGAACAAAATCTCAGTTAATACAAATGGTGTTAGAAAATGAGTGCATCTATAAACAAAACAATTCACATAACTTGTCCTAAAAAGCGAGGCTTGTCCTAGGGAGGCTTAGTACTTCTGGCACAAAGTTGGAACGGAAGCAACAAGCTCCGTGGTTTATGGGGAAGAAATGAGCAGAATCAGAAGTTAAGGTACACTAACAACAGTGACAAGATATCGAATACTTTGACAGTATTCTGTAAAGTCATTGTCAGGCGCTCTATGAAACAGTTCTTCACCAAGCAAAACCTGAAACAAACCCAATATCATCGCAATGCCCTTTTTCCCAAAAAGGAACAAAAAAAAACAAAAAAAAGTTCAGCCATGTCCAGACAAGGAATACGTGTATCAATGCTGCAGATTGCGAGATTCCCATTAAAATATTACTCTTCTCAAATCTCTCTGGAACCCAGTAAACGGGGACATTTATTACACGAACACTGCTGGCTCATAGAATATTTCTTTACATTTATATGCTTTCGTTCCCATGACCTAAAATGGAATGGTACAAGTCATCAGTAACAGTTTTATGTCTGTAATTTGGTTTTATGTTCAACGCGAATCCCCCAGTATGCAATTCGTGCCTCAATGTCACTTCCTTCAAGACAATATTCCACCATTATTAATGGACACATCTGCAATGACTGATACCGATTTTTGCACACGATAATTAAATCTTTCATACACACACAGATCCGATACAAATGCACTGACTACCTTCAATCCACATACGCGCAAATTCGGTTAATCTGAAATGATACATATTTGGTAAATCACTGAAAGGAAAATACACAATCATCATACAGGTGTTACTAGTTTAAATTAGAAAGAGGGCAAAGATCTGCACATCTGGCCAGCTTCCGAAGTAATATTTAAATGGGTTTCTGAACTATCACATCGTATGTTTTCACTGCCATATTTTTAGCTGTATTATTTCACTGATTACATTTTTTAGGATGAAAATGTGTGGCATTACAATCTTTCACACTGTTTCACTATGAAAACTGCCTGGTGTGTTTTCTAATTCTAAGAATTTTAGGGCTGCCATTTTGTTTATTCAGTAATCTTGGCGTTTTCCTTTCCTAACTTGTCTGGTTTTCACTTACTGTCAATTTATCAAATGCACTGCTTGTTTTCTTCTGTTATCGATCACTCTACGGACGAATATTACAGTAATACCCTGAATTAAGTTCCACAAATAGCCGCTAACTGCATGCCTGGCTACCGCAAATTTGCTTCATATCTTCTGGTTAATGTGAAGTCTTGTTCAAGTTCTAATGAAGACTTTAGTGACTTTTCTTGTGGTAATTTTTTTAAAATCTGCTTGTAATATTATTCTACGAAGTTTTATCTTCAAAGGAAGCATTGCCGCTTTGTACTCTATAGAGCAAACTACGCCTTTACATGCATGTTTCTTTTTTTCCTCTTATAATATTCTTTCTTCTCCAAAAAAAAAAGCAACATACGTGTTAACAGATATGCCGACTAAACGGCATGACTAATAAGCGGTTTCTGGTAATCAACAACAGTAATGGTCGACTACTTATCGATCCTCCCCTTTTAACGTCTCTATTTAACAACATTTCTGATTCCGTTTATGCCCTGATTCCAGTAACAAAGAGTGGCTACCGAGGAAATTGCCGTTCATTAATTACTTCTTCATGCTCCATAGCCACATGACCTACGGTCATTCAGTTACAGTTGTCCTCACAACTTGGAAAAACCACTTGGTTGGTCGAGGTAGAATAACCAGACGTTTCATTCCATTCCCACGAGAGCACGTGTAACTGCCGAAATCACATTATTCAAATTTACTCCGCTGCTTTATTTTTTTTGTTGTTGTCCTTTTAACAGCAAGATATTACACTTAACACGTGAAATGTGCACGTCTTTTTCTCATCTTTCCCAATACAGATATACTCATTTGATGTGGGTTAATAACTCGCTCCATTGTATCAAACTGGACAAATAAAATAATATACTTTATTGTCTTTTTTTCTTATTATACTGTTGCTTTTACTCTGTAATGTATAATATATAGATAAACGGTTCTCTGGTAAATAACGCATCATCCCTAGATAAATCATTCTCTGATAAACAACACATCATCCATAGACAAATAATTACCTGATAAATAATGCATCATCCCTAGATAAATCATTCCAAAGCATCATCCCTAGACAAATAATTCTCTGATAAATAATGTATCATACTTAAACAAATAATTCTCTAGTAAATAACGCATCATACTTAGACAAATAATTCTCTGATAAATAACACATCATCCTTAGACAAATAATTCTCTGATAAATAACACATCATCCTTAGACAAATATTTCTCTGATAAATAAAACATCATCCTTAGACAAATATTTCTCTGATAAATAACGCAGCATCCCTAGATAAATCATTCTAAAGCATCATCCCTAGACAAATAATTCTCTGATAAATAACACATCGTCCTTAGACAAATAATTCTGATAAATAACGCATAATCCTTAGACAAATAATCAAATAATTCTGATAAATAACGCATAATCCTTAGACAAATAATCCTTAGACAAATAACGCTTCATCACTGTATAAACCATTCCCTGACAAGGTATGCCACTATTTATCTCGCCATTTGTTTTCACTTAACAAGACAGGCAGTGTGTCGGCCATTAACACATACTAAATAGAAAAGTGTACATCAAACACAGGGATCTAGTGAGAGAGAGAGAGAGAGAGAGAGAGAGAGTTTAAAGTCGTTTTGTAATGAATGATAGAATGATTCATAGTCAGATGGTGGAAGGCTTTACTAGAAAACTCACATTCTCTCGTCTATCCTCGTGCCGACTCTCCAAATGTCCGGCAGCGAGTTATGGCAAAAGTCTTTTATTCTCAAACAGGATGCTCAATGTGACCAACCAAAACAGTCCTTTATCTCTCCCTCCCCTTCCTCCCATCTCCCAGTGTCTGGAAATATATTGATCCATATGTGTATGGCAACTGAGAATACATGTGTACGCCTAGAAGACAAGCACAGCAGAATAAACTGTACTCTATGTTGCTCGTATAACAGAAAACAAAATACTCAAGAGAAGCTAAAGTCTCATTTAAAGAGGGCCAAATCGGAACCGATGCTGACGACGAGAATTTTAAAAGTAAATAAAATGGCAAGTTACCCAAGAGATCATGTCGTGAGTGAGGAGATGGGAAAGTATTTAATCGTGAAAGACACAAAGCAAAGATACTTTAAGGACAACTTCTGTACATTTATTAACACCCCGAGCAGTCAGTCAGTCCTTTGCATGTCCCTTGCGCAACTTTGCCTCCTTAACAACTTTCCTGTAGGCCTCTCCATTGTAAACAAGATGGCCTGTTGCTGATGCGTCAATTTGGCGATTATCAACGAAGTCTTACAGCCATCTTCGCTTTGGTCTTCCTCTCTTTCTTTTTCCCACTATGTACCCTTCCAAGACTGTCTTCTCTAAACTCTTATGACGTTTAATGTGTCCAAAATATTTAAGTTTTCTCTGTTTAATCCTCTTTACTAGCCAGCTTTCTTCAATATTAAGTTCTTGTAGTATGGATATATTTGCTCTTTGTTGTGTCAATATCTGAAGAACTCTTCTGTAGTATTTACATTCAAAGACATTTATGTTTTTCTCAGCTGTTTTGTTAAATGTTCAGGTCTCACAGCCATATGTTGCGATGGGAAAGATGCATGCCCTTAAAATCTTATTTTTGCAGTTCTGTCTGTTCCTATCCACAGTTTCTTTAGTTGTTTTATTTTCTGAAGAGTGACAGATGTCCTCCATTTAATATCCCTCATTGTATTTCCATTATTAGTTAGTAGCTCTCTTTCATATTAAATTTGCACTGAACTAGCTCTGATTGACTCATGTTCGTAGATCACATATTCTAAGACCCAATGTGAACCAGGAAAATAACTACCTCTGACTGACTCATATTCGTAGATCACATATTCTGAGACCAACCGGGAACGAGGAAAACAACCAGCTCTGACTGACTCATATTCGTAGATCACATATTCTGAGACCAACTGTGAACTAGGAAAACAACTACCTCTGACTGACTCATTTTCGTAGATCACATATTCTGAGACCCACTGTGCTATATATCAATCACAACTGAGATGAACTTTAACATTTCAAAACTACCGAACTCTAAATTTGAATAATTCTACAAAATTCCTCTCAATCTGAACCGCTTATCACTCGCGAGTTTCATGTTTCATTTTAAGGAATGTCGTACAAATTCAGGCTGACCGTACAAAAATATGATAATAAAAGTTCATAGGGACCATAGAAAAAGATAATTTAATAACTGCGAGACAAAAACAAACACTGCCGTTGCGTGGCAATTAGCAAAAGCAAACTAAAAGATGGACTGCCATCTCATTTTTATACTCAAATAATCCTAGCCTGCACTCTTATCCTATCATCCATCATCAAACGATTTATAACTGCCAGTTTGTCTCGTTTACTTGGCATGAAATTATTATTTTTGATTTCATTTTTCACTGTCCTGCCGACACTTCCAATATTTAATGATGCAATCGGTAACGATGGAGTGCTGGAGATGTTTAAAGAGAGTTGCCAACTTCGACAAGCTTTAAAAAAATAAACTGAGACAGAGGTTTTCAAATGAAACGACTATGAGTCAAACTGAAAATGGGTAAGCAACGATATATTTGAATTCAAGGACCAATTAAGAATAACTACTCCCTTGAAGCTTCGTAATGATGCAACTTTCCCTTGTTTCAAATAAAACTGATCTCAGCGGGCCAAATTATCCCGCGGGCAATGTGTTTGACGGGCCTACCAGATTTAGCGAGTTACCGCCACAATTGTCAACCTTGGGGGTTTCGACAGCGCTTTAAACAGCAGATATTGTTATGTTTACATCAGGCAGAGAACCCTGGTGACCATTCCATCATGTCCCAAGAATGTGTGAAATGTACACAACCCACACTACTTATTCTCTTGAAATCTTCTGCCAGAGCTTGAACACAGTCGTTGGTCTATGTTAGAACCCTTATTGTTGCACTGAAAGAAGTACATGTGCCTTTGAATAGTAAGAGCCCATGCTGAATTAGAAAATGAAAAGAGGAAATCTTTAAGCAATGAGATATGTAATGATGAAATTTGAGACCGAACGAATACTTTATTTTCAAAGGTGAGACAGAATGACGAAAAAAAAAACCAAACAAAAAACAGCGATCCATTAACTACAGTAATTCAGCTCAAGTCATTCCCGGCTCTCCATCACTTCTGACTGTTAAACTTGTTTCACTGACATATTGAATAACCCAGCGCTGTCATCAATGTGTCCAATTTGTGTTTTCAGTCTCATTTCATGTTTCAAGTCATCATCTTATCTTCGATCCGTACTTCTTCTCAACCTGTTCATTGGTGCAGCTGCCCATCCTACTACAAGATTGCCTTTGTCTCCTTTTATACTTGTCTTTCTTCGCTTACAAATACCTTGGACATTTTTTTTTTACTACAAACTGAGCGGCGTTTGTGCTAATGTTCATTCATTATTTGCATGTCTCTTGCGGAACTTTGCCTCCATAACAGCACTCCTGTAGGCCTCTCGGTTGTGAGCAAGATGGCCTACTGATGATGCATCCCTTTGCAGATCATCAACGATGTCTTGCAGCCATCTTCGCTTTGGTCTTCCTCTCTTTCTTTTTCCCATTATGTACCCTTCCAAGACGGTCTTCTCTAGATTATCATGACGTTTAATGTGTCCAAAACATTTAAGTTTTCTCTCTTTAATCTTTTTTACTAGCCAGCCTTCTTCAATATTAAGTTCAATAATCAGTTCAGATATACAAAATATAATAGCATTGCAGCAGCTAAAACTCCCTCATCGTGTATCTCTTAACTCGATTTTGCGGTAAACATCTGTAACCCGAACCAGGGAAGGAGCTTCTCAAAGTTTCAGTTGGAAAACAAAAATGTCTGAAAATATCCTGTAGTTTAGTGAGATTCTCAAACAAGCAAATGAACCTTGAATTGAATGCGACACCGAAAAAAAAAACTGATGATACTGTCGGTAGCTTCTTCTTATTAAATATTTCTTTGCTTCAACAGTTTTTCAGTTCCACTTCGTCCAATGAAGTCTCACAGCTCAAATCTGTGTAGTTTACTGGCGTCCATGCTGCTAGGCTGTGAAAGTATACACGCCCTACATCAGAGAGAGAGAGAGAGAGAGAGAGAGAGAGAGAGAAAGGGTGGGAGCAACAACAGACCACATTTTGATTTTTTTTTTTACAGGCAGTGGAAAGCTCCAACTATTTCAATCATGTTGATATTTCGGATGTTCACATACTGGTACTCTTTCTCTAAACTGGAAAAGGCAATCAAAACTGTTTGTACATTTCATGAAAAGACAGAAGTTAGAGAAGTACTGGAAAACTCAAGATAAAAATAAGAGGGCGGGGATTTTAACCTACTGAAACAGTTGCAAGGATTTAAATAAATAAATTCACAAAAAGACAGCCGCACTTGTAGAAAACACTAAAAAGATCATACAACAGAGAACCATAATAGGGAATGCCTATCGGCATCATAGGTGATGAATAAAGACAACGTCCTTGGGAGATGCAGCCACCACATCTGGCATAATCTTTTTTTTTTCATTCTTTAAAATGACATGGAACAGAAACATATTTAGTACTAATTACAAACCAAACCTTGGAATTTAAGAAATATTATCATCCACCGCGACGCCTTGATCGTATAGTGTTTAGTACTTCACATTGTGGCCGCGACAACCCAGGTTCGAAACCTGGTCACGGCACCAATTAAACAGTATTGGTTGCCGTTTTATCACATTTTAATAATGGCAGTAGAATTAGTTATACACTATTCTAATTCTGTATTGCTTATTTCATATATCTGACTTCTCAGCCCTACATTTCGCTAGTATTATGCTTTAGCGGCTCTGAGCTTCAAGCTCCACTGTAATTTGTCTCCACAGTATTAACCAGTGTATCAACGACAGACAGTTAAGATTTCTCTCTTTCATACAGTCGAGGTCCATCTCTTTCGTCGTTGCTTCTTTGTCGGCTTTAGTGCCTACTTGGAGTCTACATGGTGTCTGCTTACTGTGCGTTTACGGACTAACTCTCTCAGATACGGCAGTCATTCATGGCAACGCAAGTAGCAGCTGTGTAGATTAGAATGGCTTTATTTGATGCTGGTGGTGACACATTGGCGACGGCGATGAGTAGAAAACAGTGGTAGTGACAATTCTAAATAACACAACATGACGTTACTCCAGCAAGACAACATATATGATTCCAGGCGTCTACTAACGTCAAGAAGACTTCGACGCAAAAAGAATCCTACCAAATACTAGATTCACTATTCTATACTACAAAAAAACCACTGCCGATAACTAAGACACAGACTAAGTTCCTGCACTACAAACTACGTCCTACTCCGACAAAACTAAGACTCTGACTGTCCCGAAAGTAAAACTAAGACTGACCCTCAAAGCCTAACTTTCCTCTCTTGATCAGCTGATCAGTCTCTACTTCCACGAGCTCCACGGCCACGCCTCTGATATGACAAGGTTAAAATGGACTGAACGATTAGTTAAGAAATCTGCGGGACCTAACCTTGTTTTTTTTTTTTACCCAACTTTTAGATTCCAAAATGACTTACCTAACTTTGTTAAAAAATCTCATATACTATTATACTTTACCAGATGGGATTCTTCAAAGTTTTAGAAGTATTACTATCAGTCCTGTCGTAACAGTCATTTACATTTTAAAAAAACCTATTGCTGGTCTCTGTGATAGTTATGTCACGTGCCAGATGACGCTAGCGATCACGCCTTCTCCCCTTGATGTTTCTGGCCACTCCAAATGCTTTTCTTTTACCATGCCACTTGGGCAGTTCACCGAGATATTTTTCTCTTAGGCCTTCCTCTCTTCCTTTTCCCTTGAATTTTCCAGTCACTAGAAAGTTCTTTAAATTAAGTCTGCCAATGACAAGTCCAAGAAATTTGAACTGTCTTTTTTTCTTTAATTTTAACTAGTTTCCGTTGTGGTGAAACTTTCTTTGAGATCCTCTTCATCTATGTAAGAGTTGCTTAAATTCAAAATCTTGTGCATGGCACACCAGGCCGTCTTATGAAATTTCATCTAAAAAATTATGAAATTTCATCTAAAAAATGATTAAATGTTAGTTTCCCCCCCCCCCCCTGTGGTCTTATGTTAACATGAAACTGCTTTGTGGAATATTTACTTCATACACAAGCAAGGTCTTCGGCTGTTTACACAACACAACATACTATGTTCAGTGGAGGACCGGTGTTGTATCTTGAAAAACCATGTTCCAGTCATGGCCAAATAAAAGAGGAACCCGCGCTCTTTCACGATCACCTTTTTTTTTTAAACTGGAAAATGAACCTGCAGCTTGACTGAGGAAGGAATATTCCCCCAAGCATTCACAGTCCAATTCTAAGTTTAATATTTATCATTTTAAACTATGCAATTAATTTCGATTACATAAATAATATTTCACCAACACCACTCACAAGCCACAAACTCTTTCAAATAAAATCTGCATACTTTTCCCCCCAGTAATCTTCCTTACAAACAATGGCCACAAAATAACGGCAACAGTACGTTTAATTACAAAACAGCAGGAGCTGTAATTGCCAGACGCGGAGATAATATAAAAAATTTAGCATCTCCTTTACATGAACTCAAATCCCCTTGGACAACGTGGGAGAGAAATTATACCGAACGGAAGAGAAGGTTCTCACAACTGAAAAGCCCAAGCTCCGGCCTAATGACAATCATTAAACATGAATCCTACACTTGATAGATAGCCCAGGGGTTTTTTTCTTCCTTCTTTTTCAAATTATTTATTAACATCAACCTTCAACTTGATAGGAGATCTAATTATCCCATACTTTTCACTAATTTATACCTCTTTTAGTTGTGTGTTTTTTTTACACATAATTATGGAGTTGTGGTACACAGAAGGGTCAATTCTTTACATTCTGACATTAATTACAACAAAAAGTAGGTAGTCACATACACACAATAAAAAACAAACAAACTTGGTGCCAGCGGTTAAAGGAGATTGAAAAGTCAATTAAATGTCCATTCCACCCCCGTCCCCCCCACCCCCAAACAATACGAAATATTGTATCTAAAGCAACGAACACGTCTCTGTCAGAGAGCATGATGGCACAGTCCATAAGGTAAATGTAATCCTGAACACAGATTTCAAGAAGATATAAAGGAAGAGAAATGTAGCAATACATTCAGCAACACCAGCCTCAGTAAGGTGGTTAATCTCTCGGGACATGAACTTCGGTTTAAAAAAAAAAGACTTTTAGTAGAAAAGCGATAGAAAGTATCAAATATTCTAGGACTATCACTGAACGATGATTAACAGAGGTAGACCGACGAGAAACACATGGACGTCGAACACCAAAAATACAAAATCATAAGGAAATAATTTTCACACACAAAAAATCAAAAATAACCTCCAAATGGAGGGTCAAGAAAAATGCAGGCGAGAGGTATTTCAACTTTTGTACAATTAGAAACCAGAGACAAAGTGGGACTACAAATGTTTCACTTAAACTATAAACAATCAATGCTGCACATTGTTAAAACCTATTATGCATTCGCACACGGGAAAATGAAATGACGGACATGTCTCAAGACAGATCAGGAACTTTGCAATGGGTTCCATATTACATTATAGTACCCTTAAAGAAATGTTTTTATTCTCTATATGTATGTATGTTTTATATATATATATATATATATATATATATATATATATATATATATATATATATATACTGTCCAAAAAAAGAAAGCTTCATTTTTTATATGTAATGACAAACATGTTTTTCCCAGGTATCTCACACCAAACCAAAAATTATCACCATTATTAGCGTAAATTTTGCTATTCTCGTATATAGTCGGAACGCAGTAGCTGCTCTTGCTAATCACGTATTTTTTAATCATAACTCACGTTGCGTTTATGGAAAAGTCGTGATTTTTGTGGTGAGTACAACTCACTTCCCACGCAAATAAAACCCTATAAAAGGATGAGGTTACACAAACAAATTCAGATAATTTTCAAGCAGACAATTATGGGGCGTCTTTTGCAAAATTTACGAAACACTGCTATTGGTCGCCTGCAAGCAGGTGAAAGTCAAAGTCAGGTTGCCAGGCATTTAAACGTGCAGCAGAGTACCATCAGTCGACTCTGGCACCGTTTCTAAGCCACTGGCTCAGCTGAAGACCGGCACAGCAGTGGACGACCCAGTGTGACAACAGCAGCTGATGATCGCTATATTCTGGTTCATCACCTCAGAAACAGGTTTGCAACAGTTCCCTCAAGTGCCCGGTCACTGCTTGCAGGACTTCATATGTCTGATCAAACTGTCCGGAATAGACTGCAGGAAGCTGGACTGGTGGCACGGCAACTCACCGAGGTCCCGTCTTAACGAGACGCCATCGCCAAAATCGACCTGTTTGGACCAACTAGCATCGGCCCTGGACAACTGACAATCACTGGAGACGTGTCTGGTTTAGTTACACCGCCATGATATGCAGAGAAGGGTCTACCGTAGGCCAAATGAACATTTTGCCCAAAACTGGGTTGATGAAGCTCCGCCGCACGATGGTGGAGGTGTATTGGTATGGGGAATGATCAATTTCAACGGAAGGAGTCCATTGGTGCAGACTGAAGGAGGCCTGAATGTGCAACGATACGTCAATGAAATTCTTCGACCCCATGTCCTTCTATTTTTGGCTGCGCAAAGGTCCGTGTTTCAACAGGACAACGTCAGACCCTATTTTGCACGGTTCACCACACGTTCCTGACTGCCAACAACATTCTCATCCTTCCCTGGCCATCCCTGTCTCCAGACATGAATCCTATCGAGCACCTATGGGATGAGCTGCAAAGATGTGTTTGTCGCCGAAACGTTTCTCCAGTCGTCGTGATCTGTGGCAGGCACTCCAGGAAGAGTGGGCAGCCATCCCACAGGCGCACATCAGACATCTGATCGCGTCTATGCCCAGGAGATGGCAGTCGCTGATCGATGCAAGCAGATGCCACACACCATACTAACTTGAGAACTCCTGGGACTAACAAATTGTCGTCACACAAATGCAAGAAACTGTCAAGTGACTGTTTAAACCTTTAGGTATCATTGCGTGCAATTTTAAAATTGTATTCATTAAATTAAAAAAGCTACAGAATATCAAAGTTATGGTTAAAATTAGGTCATCAGTAGTTATGCGTTTCTTTTTTTTGTACAGTATATATATTTGAATCCGAACTTAATCCGTTCCAGAACCCCGTTGAAAATGTATAAAACAGGAAAAAGTAGTAGCAGCTTTATTACTTACGATTACAAAGTTGTGACGTTTCGGCGTGAGCTTTAATCATACAAAAACATACAGGACGAATAAACAGAGAAGAGATAACGTACAGATTCACATAAATGCTATTTAAAAAATAATAATGAATAGAGCACTTAGATGGAGCACTTAGATGTAACTGTAAGAAGATGTGGCTTGTCCGACGCTGTGTATCAGAAATGACCATGGTAGGGCGTAGAGACTGTTTAAATGGAGACCTGTGATGTGTGATCGGTGGGTCGTAACTTGGGGGTGGTGGGTGGGGAAACCGTGGAGGGGAGAGAGAGTTGTACAATGTTAACCTAGCCAGGAGAAGGTGAAATAGATAGATGGGGTAGAGGGGTTGTAATGTGATGCTGTGAGGAGGTTCTGAACTATGTGTACAAGTGAGAAGGGAGTGGAGCTTCGTGGAGAGGGATTATAATTGTTGAAGAGGAAAATGTTAAGTGTAGCTGAATAGCGAGTTTAATCCGTGTGGTTCCAGCGTCCCATAATAAAGAATGTAGCGGTTCTCAAGCGCTGGGCGGCTTGTGTCATCTGCATGACATTGTTTGATGGCTGTTACCAGAAAATCAGATTTGTCTCTGTGGTTGGGGCCATTGAAATGATTTGGGACTGGTTTCGAAGCATGCTGGGCGATGTCGTATATATGTTTCTGCATGCGGTCCTCTAATCTGAGGCCAGTCTCACCAAGATAGGTTATCCTGCATTTTTTGCATACGATGATATATATCACATTACGGGACTCGCATGTGAATTCCTCATGAAGAGTGAGGATAGTTTTGGGAAATGTGATCGTTTTCGTTTCCCAGACTACCAGGCAGGTAACGCAGCGAGGGAGAGGATTACATTTTCTGGTACCAACATATGTAAGGCTCCGCTTCAAGCGGCTGTGGGCGAGCATGTCCTTAAGGTTTGGCTCACGTTTGTATGGCAACAGGGTTGGATCAGAGAAAATGTCGCGAGTTCCAAATCATTCGAGTTCCAAGACAATTTTTCCCCTTTAAAATAAAAGAAACTGGAATAATCCGTTCCTGGGTCCCATGAACTCGAATTTTCAAAATGATATTAACAGTAAATACACTGGATTTTAAGCTAAAATAATAACAAATAATGATATTTGAATAAAAACGTAAATTAATACAATTAAAAATATAAAAACCTGAATTTACCTTAAAAAGGAATGACGTGGAAGCTGGAGGAGAGAGAGATTATTGCTTGGAAGGCGAGTCACCTTCCATGATAACATCAGGTAACTGCGTTTCTGGTGGTTCTGGTGTCTGCATTATTTGCCTTTTCATGCCCTTTGCTAAGGTCCCACTTGTAGAGGGCTTGGGGCCACTGGTTGTGGTGCCTTTAGAGAACCAATGTTCCAAAGTGGTCTGATGTTGGCGACCTTTTTGAACTTTTCTAAAATGTTCAATGATGTTATCACTGCACAAGTCAACACACATGTTAACAAGGGCTTTATTAGGGTGCCACTTCTCAACGACTGCCTGGGTTTTTTACCACATGCTGAGAAGATCCTTGATTTCAGCAGTGGGAGTGCTTCCAGCGTCTCCCTCTTCCTCCCCTGAAGAAATTCCTTCTGCGGCTTCTTTCTGCTGCTGCTGGTTGAGGTGCTGAAGCTCTTCCGTTGTCAGCTCCGTCCTGTGATCGTCCACTAACTCGCTGATATCCTCTTCGCTGACTTCCAAACCCATGGACCTGCCCAGAGATACGTACTCACAAACACACACGAACAACGTGCTGGTCGTTCGGATTCCTGGGCAAAATTTGCTCGAATTTTTCATTTGGATTCCAAGTTGTTCGAGTTCCGGGGCTTTCGGATTCCAAGTTGTTCGAGTTCCAGGGCGTTCGGATTCCAAGTTGTTCGAGTTCTGTGGCGCTCGGTTTCCAAGTTGTTCGAGTTCTGGGGCGTTCGGATTCCGGGAGCAATAGTGTATATATATTTCCATATAGTCTGCCTTCTTTTCTTCACAACACTGAGTGTTATGTTTCACTTGTCAGATTTTATTACTGCCGCTTACTTTCATATGTTGCATGTTTATCAAGTCTTTATTTTTTCCATATAAATCAATCTTTTTTCAAATATTCAGTTACTTGCTCAAAAAAAAAAAATTCATTAAAAACTCAAAGGTAAAATCCCCGTTTTAATACCATTAATGCATATTAGGGATAAGGTGTTAGACCCGTATTTCTAAGACCATCTGTACATGAATGCGCGGTTTACTAATCCAGTGGTATCGGGTTCAAGTCCCATCAGTGGCAATTTTTCTGGTGCATATAAAAAGGCCAGGGGGTCCACACAGCCTCTAAAAATGGGTACGAGATAAATCTGGGTAGGTAAATGCGGTCAGGCGTGATACCGACCATATTACACATTCACGTGCCGAAGGTCTTAGAAATACAAAAACCGTATCCCCAACATGCTTAAATGGCATGGAAACGGGGATTTTACCTTTTTATCTGTATACGAAAATGCCATGCGGTCAGCGTAATGCCTGGCCACAGTTACCTTCGCATATTTCTCTGGAACCCACTTTCAGAGGCTGGGCAGATATCTGGGCCTTTTTGGTGTGATGGCACCGCCCCTCCCCCCACACACACACACAAATCACAGCTGGGACTTGAACCCGGTACCACCGGATTACAAGACCGAGTGCCAAACCACTAAGCCAACCGTTATACTCACTAAAAATGTCAGTGTGGTCTACAAGGCAAGCGTAAAATACTTCTTTGTACTTCCACATATTTGTTAAAAAGGCTTCACATACAGAATCCGGCTTCCCTTTGTTCCGCCTATATTTTGACTAAAACAAAATTTTATGCATGAGTTTCATGGAGTTTCTTGCTTTACCGCACTTCTAGTTCTGTACCATGTACTTTCTACTAACCCATTCTCTAGCATGGCTGAACATACACACTTAGTAATCACTAGATGCACTAGAGGAAGCTGTGCTTCAGAAATAAACTAACAACTACTTGATTTTTTTCATATTTAGCCACTTCAGAGAAATATAATAAACAACAAAGAAATGTATAAATGGATCATAATAAAAAAAGGCAAATATTTAAGTTCTGATGTACCTCTGGCCTGGATTTAAAAACTTCGAAAGAAGTTACGTCAAATACAAATGCTCCTCAACTGACGATGGGTAGCGTTCTTACGAGCCTTAGTAAGCTGAAAATATCTTAAGTAAAAAATGAATACGATAAGATAAATAAATAAGTTAATAAGCAACTACCATCACCAAATAAGAATATAAACACATAATTCCTGCAATCATACACTGTACATCGTATATCCTTCTCGCTTCATTCGTCACATGTTCTGAAACTGGAGTTGGGCTAAGGCTAACAACCTTATCCTGGGACCCATCTAGAGGCGACGGGGGGGGGGGGGAACTGTTATGGAAACTTGCAACAAAACCAACCGAGCCGAGTCAAGGGTGGCGCATCGGGGATACCAACTCCGAAGAACTCAGACAAAGATCGAAAGAATGCAATCATCGGCCACAAATATGTGGCAAAGACTGGATTCTGGAATGTAAGAACAATGGCAGCACCATCAAAAACTGCTCAAGTAATCCGAGAAATGGACAGATTCCACCTAGATGTACTGGACATCAGTGAAATGGGATGGCCAGAAGCAGGGAAAAGAACGGCGGAAAACCGTAAGTTAATAATATATTCAGGCAGAGATGATGAGATATAACACGAAGGAGTGAGTATAATTATGTCAAATGTGGCAGCAAAAGGCCTTATAGATTTGAGCAGTCGCATAATAAGAGCACGATACAAACTAAGACATGGAAGAATGACAATCATACAATGTTATGCACCCACAAACGATGCAGATGATTAAATAAAAGTTGCTTTCTATCACCAACTACAACAAATCATTAACAAAGTCCCTAAACACGACATCTTAGTTGTCATGGGAGACTTCAACGCCAAGGTAGGAAAAGATAACACCGACGTTTAAAAAGTAGTGGGGAAAGAAGGAATTATTACGGTAAACCAGACTGGAGAAAGATTAATTGAACTATGTCTAACAGAGGACATGGTCATTGGAGGAACAATATTTCCACACAAAGAGATACATAAAACAACATGGATATCTCCAGATGATAGAACCAGAAACCAGATAGATCGTTTTTGTATTAGAAAGCAGTTCAGAACATTTCTGATAGATGTAAGAGCCTACAGAGGTGCAGATGTCAACAGTGACCACAACCTGTGTGTAGGGAAAATAAGACAAAATGAAAAGCCAACACAAGAAATCAATACCCAGAAAGATAAACTGCCACAGCCTACAGGAAGAAAACATTAATAGGAATTTCAAAAACAAATAGAAAATCATGGCTATCGGAAAGCGCATGGAAGTACATACATGAAAGACAAGCAGCCAAATTAGCCATGTTGAATGTAAAGACAGATCTTGGAAAAGATTTGACAAAAGCAGCATACATAGAAATAGAAACGAAAGTAAAGATAAAAGAAGAGATAAAAGAGAATACACATACATTATGGCGAAAGAAGCAGAGAATGCAGCAATAGGAGACAGCAAAACTCTATATAACATACAAAAGAGGCTAACAGGTACTACTACATCTAAAGAAAGACCAATCTTTAGCAACACTGGCACCCTATTAACATCAAGTAAAGACCAAAAGCAAAGACGGGCCGAACACTTCCAAGAAATACACAATCAACCACACACACAGGAATTGATAAACCTTGAAACCAACTTTCCAATCCCACAACTAAATGTCAACCTAGATGAAATTACATTGAACGAAATTGAAACAGCGGTGAATTTAATGGCCAACAATAAAGCTGCAGGTGAAGATGAAACAACAGTGACAGCATGAGCCAACTACAGAGAATGTTTAATAAAGTCTGAAAAGAAGAAACGGTCCCGTCTAAATGGGGGGAAAAAACGGCAAACTTAGCGACTGCAGTAATTGGAGAGGAGTAATCAGTTGTGTCAAAAGTATTTTGTAAAGTAATTCTGAATAAAGATATAATGGATACAGCAATGAGAGAAGAACAAGCAGGATTTCGAAAAGGGGGAAAATGTCTCGACCAGATCTTAACTCTAAGAATAATGTTTGTTGAAAAACATATTGAAAAGCAAAGACTATTAATCCTGAGCTTCACAGACTTTAAAAAGGCATTTGATAGCATACACAGACATTCACTGTGGAGAATTTAAGACTATATTGAATACCATCTACAATTGTCAACATCATTAAGGATCTATACAACGGATATGTTTGTGCAGTCAACACAGAAGAGGGAATGAGTGAATGGTTCCAAATTGAAACAGGCGTCAAACAAGGATGTATATTATCTCCCTTGCTTTTTAGAATTGCCATAGACTTCTTAACGAAAAAATGTTGCACAGGTAAAACGGGCACTGACTGGGTACATGGGGCCCAGCTAGAATATCTTGATTTTGCAGATGATATAACTCTTATCAGTAACAAAGTGAATTCTATGCAAGAAAAAACAGATATCCTGTCTTCATTGGCTATCAAAATAGGAATTGAGATTAACAATGAAAAAACAAAAATAATGAAACTTTACATTAATGAAAAAGGAAAAATTTACGTAGAAGGAACAGTAGTACACTAATTTGCATTCCTCGGCAGCTACATAGACCAGGATATTTACACCAAAAAGGAAGTTAGAATTAGAATTACAAAAACAACACTGACCTTCAAGAATCTTGAGAACATATGGCACTCAAAAGCTATAAGCACTAAAACCAAGCTAAGATTATTCAATTCAAACGTAGTATCCACCCTCATTTATGCATGCGAAAGCTGAAAAAAAAAACTAAACAAACAGACAACAAACTAGACTCTTGAAAACAAATGACTAAGGAAAATACTCGGTATAAAGCGCAACAAATTCAAGAACAACGCAAAGATAAGGCAGATGAGTGAACAAAAACCTGTCTCGTGAGTGATCAGAAAAAGAGGTGGACATATGTACAGTCACGTGATGAGAAAAAAAAACAGTCAGAAAATCCCAACACAAGCTATCAAGTGGAACACAACAGGCCGAAGAAAAATAGGTCGACCACGTGAAACTCTAAAGAGGACGTTGTCAAGAGAGACCAAATTCTTACATCCTTCCTGTGCCATTAAACGTCACATAGGGCTCGCATAGTTGTTTGCCAAGATTTTCTGTTCTCGGAGAGTCTTTCAACTTCATCAAGGGATGTTATGCCCACTAAACTAGCTTCTCTTAACAATGTCCTCATAGTTTTACGCGGTTGACCTCTTTTTCTTCGGCCTGTTGTGCTCCACTTGATAGCTTGTTTTGGTATTCTCTGATTGTTTCTTCTCATCACATGGCATACATATGTCCATCTTATTTTTCTGATCACCCATGTGACAGGCTGTTGTTTGCTCATCTGTTTTATCTCTATGTTCTTCTTGAATTCGTTCCATTTTATACCAAGTATTTTCCTTAGGCATTTGTTTTCAAAAGAGTTTAATTTCTTGTCTATTTCTTTAGTTGACTTCCAGCGTTCGCATGGATAAATGAGGGTGGGTATCACAGTTGAATTGAATAGTCTTAACTTGGTTTTTGTGCTTATAACTTTTGAATTCCATATGTTCTCAAGATTTGTGAAGGACAATGGCAGATTAGTAGGCATAAAATCCCTTGATGAGGCTGAAAAGCTCGCCGAAAACAGGAAAACTTGTCAAACTATCATGCGAGCCCTATGTGACGTTTAGCGGTACGAAAAGAATGTAAAATCCTTCTTATGCTGTTAAACGTCTCATAGGGCTCGCCAAGTTTTCCTGTTTTCTGTGAGTTTTTAAAACGCACCAATGGATCTTATACCCACTAATTCTGCCTCTCTCAACAATGCTCTTTTCAGAATTTCACGCGGTCGACCTTCTTTCTCTATCCTGCTGTGTCCCATCTGATAGCTTCTTTTTGGGATTCTCTGATTGTTTCTTCACATCACGTGGCCGATATACTTTTTTATACGACTGATGGGATTAGGCTGCTGTATGTTCATCTTCAATCGTAAATACAAGTATTTAGAAAGTAAACAGATGAATCGTAAATACTAGTATTTAGAAAGTAAACAGATGAATCGTAAATACCAGTATTTCGAAAGTAAACAGATGAATATTAGTCTGTCCTATCAATAAATGTACAGCACTGAATGTGCATCGCTGTCGCAGTATTGTAAAGCGAAAATCTTGTTAAGTCGAACTTCTGCAAACCAAGGAGGTCCCTGTATGTGTTTTCACTCACATCATACTCTAACAAAATCTATTTAACGTTTTCTGAAAGGAAAAAAAAAGGCACTGCTACAGCTTCAACACACCTGCATACAATCTCATCAGCACATCTCTGGCACAAAAATCAGCAGAATAGATGACTGCCCCACACACCTGAGATACACGAGCTTCATCAGGTGCGAGTCAGACTGGATCAATTATTTCTATTAAAAGTGCCTCAACCCCTTCATTGTTCTCCCACCTCCTTCCACGGTCCAGGCGCTGGCAGCGCCATCAATCAATTACTATACTCCAGGACTGTTTAAAACAATGACACATCTGACTGACTGGACTTTAGTAACAGTTTATCATTCTCTCTTGAAAAGTATGAACTCTGAAAAAAAAATTTTTTTACACATACACTTGCTGAGCTTAACAGAACTGATAGGTTAAGTTTATGTTTATACACTTTAAAAATCATTTCCTTCAAATTTTAAAATCACCAATATGTTAAAGATGTCAGTATCCATGCTTGACTGAGAAACAAGCTGAACCAATGCTGGTGCAGACTACATATAACCAATGCTGGTATAGAATACACACAACCAATGCTGGTACAGACTACACACAATCAATACTGGTACAGACTACACACAACCAATGCTGGTACAGACTACACACAACCAATGCTGGTACAGACTACACACAACCAATGCTGGTACAGACTACACACAACCAATACTGGTACAGACTACAGACAACCAGTGTTGGTACAGACTACATACAATCAGTGCTGGTATAGAATACACACACCCAATGCTGGTACAGACCACACACACCCAATGCTGGTACAGACCACACACAACCAATGCTGGTGCAGACTACATACAACCAATGCTGGTACAATATACACAAAACCAATGCTGATACAGACTACACAGAACCAATGAATTTAAAGGAGATACAAAATTTAAACACAGTTATAGACTATAAATAATTCCTTTCTGTTGAAGTACAGTAGTGTTTGTCTGCTGACAATCCTACATCAATGACAACATTTGGGAAACTAGTAACAAGGAGGTTTGCACACAGTAAGGTGATACAGCCTTTAGGCTATTCATACATACTGTGCTCTATCATGATATAAGTGGCAGTAAACTTGTCCTGACCAGTTACACTGGCCTTCTTTGGAATATACATCTTTTCATGGACTTATCTTTATTGTCAGACTACCACTGTATTGTGTTTACATTCAAGTCACTAATTCAAAAGAATTTATCCTTATAATATGACCAATTGACTGTAACGCTCTTTCTAAATGCTGACTCATTACTACTGCCATAAAGCTGTCTTTCTCACTCTTAGGTCAAGAGAAAAGTCTCACAATCACTCCTGCATACATCAGGACAATACATACAGCACTTCAATGAATGTCACTTCAAAAGAAATCAATGGGTACACTTTTTTTTTCTCCATTTTCTATTATACTTTTCAATGTTGGTTCCTCTTCTGGATTTTGTCTTTTATCCTTATCTTTTCATATCTTTTATCTTTGATGAAGATTTCCTATAATCTGAACAACACTGCTAATGTCAGTCAGTCAGTCAGTCATCTGCATGACTTTCTGGAATCTTGCCTCCCTAACAGCTCTCCTATAGGCCTCTCCATTGTAAGCAAGATGCCCTGCTGTTGATGCATCCATTTGCACATTATCAATGTCTTGCAGCCATCTTTGCCTTGGTCTTCCTCTCTTTCTTTTTCCTATTATGTACCCTTCTAAGACAGTCTTCTCTAAATTCTCGTGACGTTTAATGTGTCTAAAATATTTAAGTTTTCTCTGTTTAATCCTCTTTACTAGGCAGGCTGCTTCAACATTAAGTTCTTGCAGTATGGATATAAGTCTACTCACTATGATTTTTAACAGAATTTTACTGGCATAACTAATCTGGGCAACAGTTCTATAGTTTGTGCATAATTTCAAGTTACCCTTTTTTGACAGTGGTATGAATATAGTTCTTTTCCATTCTTTTCATCAAATACCTGAATGACATATCTTTTTACATAGTGCATGATAGACTGTTGCACATTCCTTTCCTCCTGCTTTAATAAGTTCAGCTGTTATCTCATCACATCCTGGTGATTTATCATTTTTCAGATTCTTTATTGCCCATAAAACTTTTTCATTTGTCGGTTCGGGTTCTTTCTCCTCCAATAATAATTCACACTATTGATTTCTGCTTTCACAGTCAGTTGTATCATACACTCCTCTGCAATATTCCTTCCATCTTTCTAGAATTTCCTCTGTCTCTGTCAAAATCTTTCCCATCTCCTCACAAATTACATTTAGCTTAGGTGTGACATTTTTCATCAATGACTTCACTTCTTTAAACATTTCACTATCTCTCCCACACTTCTGATGTCCTTCTATTCTTTCACAACAATCTTGTATGTATTGATTTTTGTCTTTTCTTATGTTTCTTCTTACTTCTTTTGTTAAAGATTTATATACCTCTTTGTTGTTGTATATCACTTTCTATTTCATCTTCATTTCTCTACATTGTTTTATTAGCTATAGTGTGCCTGGTGTAATCATCCATTCTTTTGTGGTTTCTTTACTGGAACCATGTCTTTAGCTGTTGTTATTAAGATATCTCTGACCTGCGTAGCCAATTCATCTGGTATCATCTCCTCCTGTATACCTACCCATCAACATCTCGAAATGGTTCTTCACTTCTATACTATACTGTTCTGGTATTTTGTAAGATCAAAGCAGAGTGGTCTTGATCCCCTAGCTGTCATGTAAGTTTTGATTTACATTAGTCTGTCTCACAAAATACACCCAGTAATTTTTTTTCTCTGTATTCTTGCTACTGCAAAACACTTCTAAAGTTATAAAGTATCCCTTTCAAATGTTTCACCTGCACTTTCATCATAAAGATAATTGTTTGAAGTGTTTGCATGCACTCATTACACATGGGTCTCCCAAGACAGTATATGAAACTTAGTCACATTCTGTCTATTATGGCTGGTTCAAAATTCAGCAAAAAACTTATAGTTTCTGGGGAAGAAAATATTCAATTTTTAGCTTGGAATTGTGTTCAAGTAAGGAAATGCTATTAGGGTAACAACTAAAGAAACTACTAACAAAACTAAAAAAGCTATGGAGAGGAACAGACAGAAGTACAAAAAAATAAGATTTTTAATGGCATGCATCTTTCCCATTGCAACATATGCCTGTGAGACCTACACACTTAACAAAATATCTGAGAAACACATAAATGCCTTTGAATGTAAATGCTACAGAAGAGTTCTTCAAATATCATGGACAGATAAAAGAACAAATATATCCATACTACAAGAACTTAATACTGAAGAAGGTTGGCTAGTAAAGAGGATTAAAGAGAGAAAGCTTAAATATTTTGGACACATTAGATGTCATGAGAATTTAGAACACCATCTTGGAAGGGTACATAATGAGAAAAAGAAAAAGAGGAAGACCAAGGCGAAGATGGCTGCAAGACATCATTGATAATGTGCAAATGGATGCATCAGCAGCAGGGCATCCTGCTTACAACCGAGAAGCCTACAGGAGAGCTGTTAGGGAGGCAGAGTTCTGCATAGGACATGCAAATGATTGACTGACTGATGGGAAATGCTTCAGAGCTGCTGTTCCATCTGAACCTTTTCATTTCACTTTTGCACATCTGATGAAGGCTGGGAGATAAGAGCCAGCAGAAATATATCACTGATGAAAGAGTCCCAAACAGACAGTAGAGAAACAAAGAAGAGGAGTTGAAAATTTGACGCACTAATTCAACTGGAAGAAGTGGAGAGCTTTGAATATCTTGGATCACTACTAACTAGTAATGGAGATACAATGAGGGAAATTAAAAGGAGGACATCTATCGCTCTTCAGAAAGTAAAACAACTAAAGAATCTGTGGAGAGGAGCAGACAGAACCACAAAAATAAGATTTTTAAGTGCATGCATCTTTCCCATTGCAACATATGCCTGCGAGACCTAGACACTTAACAGAACAGCTGAGAAACACATAAATGCCTTTGAATGTAAATGCTACAGAAGAGTTCTTCAAATATCATGGACAGAGAAAAGAACAAATATATCCATACTACAAGAACTTAATACTGAAGAAGGCTGGCTAGTAAAGAAGATTAAGGAGAGAAAACTTAAATATTTTGGACAAATTAAATGTCATGATAATCTAGAGAAGACGATCTTGGAAGGGTACATAATGGGAAAAAGAAAGAGAGGAAGACCAAGGCGAAGATGGCTGCAAGACATCGTTGATGATCTGCAAATGGATGCATCAGCAGCAGGCCATCTTGCTCACAACCGAAAGGCCTACAGGAGTGCTGTTAGGGAGGCAAAGTTCCACAAGGGACAGGCAAATGAATGAATGAATGAATTCAACGGCCCAGCTTCTCATTGCTGTAATGGGGAGGTGGTGTTCATATTTTTTTTTTTTTGTAATTTTTAGAATCTGCTGTGTGTTTTCTCATTTTTCGGGAAATTTTTTTGAAAGTTTTAAAATGAAGGTAACTTACACAATATTTAAATGGTTTAACCAGTTAATGCAACACAAATATTTTTATTGCAGGAAATAAAAGACAACTGTTGAATGAGTCGGAGAAATTACACTCTCAAAGTATCTACAGAACAAAGAGTAGTCATAAAAAAAAAAAGATTTCACAAATTCAGAATAAGGATACAGATGTGGAAGTAATAACTTTGCAAGACCTTATACTCCAGGCTGATGAAGGTCAGTCTAATCACATTGTCTTAAGCACACTCACAAAACATCCCTAGGCACAAGGAGCTCCAGGCATTACCAGGAAAAAGCCTCTGAGCTGTCATTATATCCATGACATATGCCTAAAGCATTTGGTCATATTTTGAGCATGTTGAACAAGTCTAAGTCTGCAAAGTTCCAGTAATAGACTGAATCTTAATATTAACCTTTTTTCCCAACCACCTCATAGTCAATATTTAGGATCATTACAATTACAGTGATAGTTACAGTGCATTTTACTTTAGGTGCTTGATTTGTTTCATTTCTAAAAGATTTGTCATCATTCTAAACTATGCCATGCCCACATGTGGTGATTTTTTTCACTTTATTTTGCCACTATTATGCTTTTTTTCCCTTCCAGGCATGCTCTGTATTTGACAATGTAAAACATTTATAAAAGGACACTGTTAAGAGAGGCCAAATTAGTAGGCATAAAATCCCTTGATGAGGCTGAAAGACTCACCAAAAATAGGAAAACTTGGCGAACCACCATGTGAGCCCTATGTGACGTTCAATGGCATGGGAAGGTTGTAAGATGTAGGATGCTCTGTACCATTACAACTCTTGAAAATATTTTGTGCAATGTGATTCTAAAAGGTGCATAGTGGCCAGTGCACTCACCTTGGACAGACTAGCACCACAGTCAACCCCGCCTCCAACAAAATAAGTACCTAAGGTTTCCATAGGAAAACAAAGGCAGAGAGAAGAGGTGCTGACACCACTGCCTCAAATGCTGTAGTGGCCTGGGAATGTGAAGTCACTAACATTCACACCCCTACGGCATCCAGATGCCATGGGACGCAGATCAGCAACAGATACTACTGTGAATAAAATCTGTCTGTAGCATTTATTTAGTCATCTGGATTTCTGCTGCAGTTTTCAAGGCAACTGTGTCAGTTTTTAATTAACTACTGATATCTCCTTGCTTTTACATTGGAATGACTCATTCATCTCCATCTCCAGTTCTATTTATTATACAATAATGTATGTAAGCATGGTTCCTGCAGGTAGTTAGCAAACAAGTGCTCTTCAGTGTGTTTTATCTCAGGGAGTTTGTATTTTTACTTCTGCATTCACCCCTGGAAGGGGATTTTGCTGTATCACAGTTTGCAGCATTATCTAAGCCTTTCACCCTAACACAAATCTGTCTTTGGCATTTTTGGGAACTGCCGGCCTCCCATTCAGTCCCTTTCACTCAGCCAAACTGTGGTCTGTTTTCAAGGACTACCACTGGGAGACAGAACAGGGACTTTGTTAGCTTTAGTTTGCTAACACAAACAATCAGATTTTTTGTTTTTAAGACTGTTTGTACTTTATCTTGATCTCTTAGATAGAAAAGCACTGACAGGACTGATGATGAGTTTTGAGTTTTCCTCTGATATCTACAAGATTCATCTCTGTTAAAGGGATTTTCTGTGAAATTTCTGCATACTGGTCTTCATTTGCCAATTCTAGTTATTCTGTGGTAACTTCTAAACTTATTTCTTCTTTTGCTCTATCTCTTTTATCTGCCAGTGATTTAAACAAACCCATGATAAAAGCCCACATTCAAGCCCACGTCCAGCTCTTCAGCTGGTCTTTATGTGCCTCTAGATATGGTCCTCATATCTTGATTTTGAAAACATTTTACAGTTAATTTTATCCGTTTCATTTGGCCAGTTGTCTGTTCAATAAAAATTCCTGGACAAGTCATGCACACAGAACACACAGATGCCTTATAACAGCTTTTCAAGTTAGCAATCAAATGTATGTAAGCTGTGAAACAAAAGCCACAAACTGGTTTTGGTGGAAATTTCATACAATTTTTTTTTTCTCTGTAATATATCTTTTGAGCCTTCATCAATCTTTAAAAAAAAAGCTGGATAAATTTTTTTTTGTTTTGCTGTTCCTGTACACAAATAGTCATTCAAAACATGGTGACACCGGTCAGCATGAACTGTTCAGTCCATGGAACACATAAGAAGTTGAAGAATAGCAAAACATTAGTGAATAATGCAGGAAGTGGCATAAGATAAGAGGGGTGACTGATAAGTTCTCGGCCTAAGGTACAAATACTTGAAACACACAGTTGATATTAGGTGCATTTGTAAATCAGGTTAATGTAAGATTAAACACCAAGTTTCAAGAAATTAACTGCAACCAATTTTTTTTTTTTACAGGCTACTGAAGTGGTAAGGGGTGGCAGAAATTGAGAAAATGGATAAAATTTCTCATCTAGCAGTCATTCGCTACCTCTGCATCAAGGGCTTATCATCAAAGGAGATCCATGAGAACATGGTAGAGACTCCAGGGGAGAGTGCCCATTCTTACAGCACAGTGAAGAAATGGGTAGCTCAATTCAAACATGGAAGGGAGAGTCTGGAAGATGATCCCTGTCCAGTAAGAGCAAGAATGGTAACCACCAATGAAACCACTGGCAGAATCCATGACATGATAATGGAGGATCAACGACTAACTGAGCAGTACATTGCTATTGATTTGGGCATCTTCCAGAAACGTGTTCATGCCATTATTCACAATGACAAAGGTCTCTGCTCGATAGGTCCAAAAACTTCTTGGAGCTGATCACAAACGACAGCGTCTCAACATGTCAAGAGATAATCTTGGCCATTTTTCTGCAGATCCTGAAAAGTTTCTTCAGCAATTTGTGACTATGGATGAGACTTGGGTTCATCATTTTCAACTAGAAACCAAAGAAAAGTCAAAGCAGTGGAAACATCATGGATCCTCACCTCCAAGGAAAGCAAGGGTGGTTCTGTCTGCAGCCAAAGTGATGGCTTCCATCTTTTGGGATTCAGAAGGTGTGCTATTGGTAGACTATCTTCAAAAGGCCAAAACAGTCACAGGTGCCTATTATGCTAATCTTATGACGCAACTGCAGGTCAAATTGAAGGGAAAATATTGAGGGAAATTGATGAGAGGAGTCATCTTTCAGCAAGACAATGCTTCAGTTCACAAGTTGGTGATGGCAATGGCTGCCATTCATGAATGCAGCTTCCAGCTTCTTGAACATCCTCCTTATTCCCCAGATTTGGCCTATTTGGACTATTACAAGTTTACCAAACTCAAAAAGGTGCCCAGTGGCCGCAAATTTGCTTCAGATGATGATGTCATTCATGCTGTAGACCACTTTCTACAGGCACAAGATGCTGACTTTTACAAAGAAGGGATCCATATGCTCTAGGGTCACTGGACTAAAGTGCATAAACTTGCAAGGGGGCTATGTTGAGAAATAACCCCAAAAAGTACACAAATAATCTGTTGTACCTTAGGCTGAGAACTTATCAATCACCCCTCGTATCAGTGATAATATAATGTGCTTTTATGAATGAGGACTAGTTCCTGAATAAAGTCAAAATAAAGCTGCATGTTTGGAGTGAGATATCAACTCTTTACCAGACATTCCTGCTACAACAAAACTTGACCATTACACATCACCTTCCCCCCATTTATAATGTACTATGAGACATGTCCAGGTGTCGCAGTTTTAAAACAGGAACAAAAAACAATCTAGAACATAACAAATACCTGTAACATAATGAATGCTTTCAAATCACGCACAAATGATGATACTTTCATAACAGGATACATCCCAATTTAGGACTTGTGAAGTATTTATCACTTCATGAAAACAGTTAAAGATTTCACGAATGAAATGCGACTTCATTCTCAGTTCACTTTACCGCACTAAAATCATTCATGTAATGGAATGTTATTTTAAAATAACAGGCCGAATAGTGTCTGGTGAGTAAAGCTACCAGTACGTTTTCCAAACAACAGATACTTACACGAACCAGAACCTTACGTCTGCTCCCTTGACGCTCGCACTTCTATAAGGGAAAGCACTCTGGATTTTACACTAACCGATACCATTAAAAAATAGAAGCATGGTCCAAATTGAAAAGAAACAATAATTTTTTATGCACACGTCCATCAAGACAACATTTTGTAAACTAATTTCTTAAACGTTTTACTGATTATAGGACCACTTTTCAATACTCTGAAGTCACAGAAATTAACTGTTATTTTCCCACGTATATCTAATTTTCTTTCATAAAGGTATTTACTTCCCAATATTTGATTTGTGATCCCTTGATTTCTTTAAGACTATTCAATTCAAATGTAATACCCATCCTCATTTATGCACGTGAAAGCTAGAAAACAACTAAAGAAATAGACAAGAAATGAGACTCTTTTGAAAACAAATGTATAAGGAAAATACTCGGCTTCAAGTGGAATGAATTCAAGAACAATGCAGAGATAAGACAGATGATTGAACAACAACCAGTCTCATAGGTGATCAGGAAAAGGGGATGGACATATGTTGTTGGTCACGTGATGAGAAGAAACAGTCAGAGAATCCCAAAACAAGCTATAAAATGGAACACAATAGGCCAAAGAAAAAGAGGCAGACCGCGTGAAACTCTGAAGAGAACACTGTTAAGAGAGGCCAAATTAATAGGTATAAAATCCCTTGATGAGGTTGAAAGACTCGCCGAAGACAGGAAAAACTGGCGAACTACCTTGCGAGCCATATGTGACGCTTAACGGCACGGGAAGGATATAAGATATAAGATAAGATTTGTTAAATCAGTACGTAACGCAGATACTACATTAACTTCTTAATGCAGTTTGCTATGACTCGAAATTAAATACAGTTTTATTTGGAACAAGTTTTCTTGGTACTGTTCTCTAGCGTCCGTTTGCTGTTGATTTTTTTTTCATGCCACGGCCTCTATTGACGAACGAAACCATTAAGTAACTAAGGTAGACAGAGGTGTATGGTTCAGTTTTACAAAGCGATAGAGGGAGTGAGAACAAACACAAATGATAGAAAGTTTGAAAGTAAGATTAGAACGTATAAATGAAAAACATACATCCAATATTTCGACATTTATTACTAGAACCAATTTTTATTACTATAACCAATTTTACCGCAGTCATTATTTCTTTTATCTGTCACATTAAGTAACTAAGTACACACTACTTCTTAATTTCTTAAAACATTACTGTTCTCCCATGAAAATGGCCCATGTCCTGAAGGGCATATATTGACCGGACTTTTAGTTGTAGGGAGTGAGTGAGTTCGTATGTGGGTATGGGTGTTAATGCAACCGTGTGTACTATAAGGGAGATGATTGGGAAATATTTTCTTAACTCCATGCTTGTTACTTATGTCCCTTGACATTGAAGTTTCTAGTCTGCCAAAATGTCTGCAAGCGCTCGAATAAGAACGATGCATTTTTCAGAGCAGGCAAGCATTATCACCAAGAAAATCCAAACGTATTTTCAGAAGTCATCTTTTGTGGTATCTTCTGACACTCTGGAAAATTTTCGTCAACTTGTCTCACTAAAGAAAAAGGAAAGCGAACAGTCAGAGAAAAGTACACAGAGAGAAAAATATTGACAACAAAGACACGTAACTGACACTGATGGCATGACACCAAAAATGGTAAATAGTTTCTCGCGATACGAAGACCTACAAAAGTAATGTCTCTTCGTGAATTAACATCTCAAATACAAACAAGTTATTTTTGGTGGGTGTGTGTGTATGAGTGATATTATGTGTTTATGTGTGTGAGAGAGAGAGAGAGAGAGAGAGAGAGAGAGACAGTGTATATGCGTATGTATATTTGAGAGAGAGAGAGCGTGAGAATATGTATGTGAGAGAGAGATTGAGTGTGTGAGTGCATGTGTGTGAGAGAGAGTGATAATGTGATAAATACACAGAGAGAGAGAGAGAGAGAGAGAGTATGTGTGAGTGCATGTGAGTGTGAGAGAATGATAGTATGATAGAGAAACAGACAGAGAGAGTGTGTGTGGGTGTATGTGTGTATGTGTGAGTGCATGTGTGAGAAAGAGTGTGAGAGAGAGAGATAATATGACAGAGAAACAGAGAGAGAGATATAATATGACAGAGAAACAGAGAGAGAGATAATATGACAGAGAAACACACAGAGAGAGATAATATGACAGAGAAACAGAGAGAGAGAGTGTGTGTGTGTGTATGTGTGAGTGCATGTGAGTGTGAGAGAGTGATAGTATGATAGAGAAACAGAGAGAGAGAGAGTGTGTGTGTGTGTATGTGCGAGTGCATGTGTGAGAGAGAGTGTGTGAGAGAGAGATAATATGACAGAGAAACAGAGAGAGAGTATGTATGAGTGCATGTGAGTGTGAGAGAGTGATAGTATGATAGAGAAACAGAGAGAGAGAGATAATATGACAGAGAAACAGAGAGAGATAGTATGATAGAGAAACAGAGAAAGAGAGAGTGTGTATGTATGAGTGCATGTGAGTGTGACAGAGTGATAGTATGATAGAGAAACAGAGAGAGAGTATGTATGAGTGCACGTGAGTGTGAGAGAGTGATAGTATGATAGAGAAACAGAAAAAGAGAGTGTGTGTATGTATGAGTGTATGTGAGTGCGAGAGAGTGATAGTATGATAGAGAAACAGAGAGAGAGAGTGTGTGTGTGTGTGTGTGTGTATGAGTGCATGTGAGTGTGAGAGAGTGATAGTATGATAGAGAAACAGAAAAAGAGTGTGTGTGTGTATGCATGAGTGCATGTGAGTGTGAGAGAGTGATAGTATGATAGAGAAACAGAGAGAGAGAGAGTGTGTGTGTGTATGTATGAGTGCATGTGTGAGAGAGAGTGTGTGAGAGAGAGTGTGTGAGAGAGAGTGTGTGAGAGAGAGTGTGTTTGTGTGTGTGTGTGTGTGTGCAGTGCCTGGCCGGGGAGGTGGGGGGGGGGGGGGGAGACAACGCATTCGGTTTCAGAAAAGATATGAAACAAGAAATGAATGTTATCGATATAGTTTGGAGGCAAATTGTGAACATTTCTCTGCTAACTAGTTTTACATACCACCACCAACCACATCCCCACATTTCTCCTTTTGTATCTACCTCTTCTCACCCCTCTCAGTCAGTCAGTCAGTCAATCAGTCAGTCAGTCAGTCATCTGCATGTCCCTTGCGGAACTATGCCTCTCTAACAACTCTCACGTAGGCTTCTCGGTTGCAATCAAGATGCCCTGCTGCTCATGCGTCCATTTGCACGATGTCTTCCTCTCTTTCTTTTTCCCATTATGTACCCATCCAAGACCGTCTTCTCTAGATTATCATGACGTTTAATGTGTCTAAAATATTTAAGTTTTCTCTCTTTAATCCTCTTTAGTAGCCAATCTTCTTGAATATTAAGTTCTTGTAGTATGGATATATTTGTTCTTGTTTGTGTCCATAATATTTGAAGAACTCTTCTGTAGCATTTACATTCAAAGGCATTTATGTGTTTCTCAGCTGTTTTGTTAAGTGTCCAGGTCTCATAGACATATGTTGCAATGGGAAAGATGCATGCCCTTAAAAATCTTATTTTTATAATTCTGTCAGTTCCTCTCCACGGCTTCTTTAGTTGTTTTACTTTTTGAAGATGTCATTTTAATTTCCCTCATTGTATCTCCATTATTAGTTAGTAATGATCCAAGATATTCAAAACTCTCCACTTCTTCCAATTTTTCCTCATTGATACATATTTCAGCTGCCTTGTTTGTTTTGTCAGTTGTCATCAATTTAGTTTTCTTCGCATTAAGATAGAGGTTTTCCTCTTCGCTGTTCTTACGGACTGATATAATTAGTTTTTCCAATCCTTTTTGTGTTGTGGACAGTAACACTGTGTCATCAGCATATCTAATCTCTGGTAGTTCTCATCACTCTACACACACAAATAACTCTTTATTTTCACACTTCTCTTCCTCTGAATAGTTGCTAATTTTGTAGCCGGCTTTTGCTAGCCTCTGTCTTTCTTTATAACTTATCGCCCTATAACCTAGAACTATGATTATAATTATGAACTTACATGTGTTTTAGTTATAAGAGTTGGAGAGAAAAGTTAGATAGAAAACTTAGAGAACAAGGTAGAAAACCGACTCCCACGACACTAGAGAAAGACCATTACGACTGGACGCTGGCAAGAGTAAACGGAATAAACAGACGAATAGAAAGGACAGACACAATAACGCCGAGGAAGAGATAGGCTAGAGAAAGACAGTCATGATTACAATAGGTTGGTAATACCATCCCGCAAGTGAAGTAACAGGTGGGACAAATAGTCGGCGAAATGAAGCTAAAAATAGGAAGACAGACAATTAATTTCCCGACAGACCCTAAGCGCTCGAGAAGAACTTGCCCAAGGTGTGATGACTGGACACGGACGCTAGGATTTAAGAAAAGCCAGAAGCCTGGTTGGCGACGGATAGTCAATAGTTACAGGTAGAAGGTGGCAGAGGCAATAAAATATAGGGATAGACCTTCGACACCATAAAACTCACAGGTCAGGACTCAAGAACTCAGAGGTTTCTCGCAAATCCACCGGAGAGGAAGAGATTCATACGATGTGGATCCGTTGACCTCATCTCAGAGAAGTTCGACATTGAAACGTACCATCAGCCCGTCACCCTGACTAGACCAGAAGAAAACACGGCCTCATATACTTACCTGAGGAGTGTCATCGCGGGACCTTTAGAAGTGGGTTGAAGTGAGTTGACCCTCTACTACTTCCAGGACCAAAATCACTGGTGCGCGAAGCTGAACGCAGCAGCTCATATCGCCAAGGTTGCGTGGGCAAACTTTCAAGGCCAGCCAGCTTAGAGCAACTATCAGGATAGAACACTTGGACAAGGAGCGCCAGAAAGACACTTTACATTGCCTGCCACCAACTATTCGTCCTTTAAACTTCCTGACGCTCTAAGGTGGATAGACCTCTCTGGGTTATGACTCTCAGAAGTCTGCGAGTTGATTTGTAAGGGCTTCACGAGGCTGAAGATACTACACGGATGTTCACGCCCGTAATTTACCAAAGATCCTTGCTGTTTGTTCTGTGGTTTTCTTTATTCTTTAATACCGTGTCCAAGTCCTTGACCGAGCTTCACGGTTGTCTCCCTTGCTTGTCACCTTGTCACTCTTGACGTTTGTCTCCCTTGCTCTTCCACCTTGTCACGCTTGACGTTTGTCGTCCTTGTTTGTCCACCTTATCATGCTTGACGGCTGTCGCACTTGCTCTTCCACCTTGTCACGCTTGACGGTTGTCTCTCTTGCTCTTCCACCTTGTCACACTTGACGTTTGTCGCCCTTGCTTGTCCACCTTGTCACGCTTGATGTTTGTCGCCCTTGCTTGTACACTTTGTCACGCTTGACGTTTGTCGCCCTTGCTTATCCACCTTGTCATGCTTGACGTTTGTCGCTCTTGCTTGTCCACCTTGTCACGCTTGACGGCTGTCTCTCTTGCTCTTCCACCTTGTCACGCTTGACGTTTGTCGCCCTTGCTTGTCCACCTTGTCACGCTTGACGTTTGTCGCCCTTGCTCGTCCACCTTGTCACGCTTGACGATTCTGTAAGACACACCCTGAGGGAAGCAGAAACACGAACCACTCTTGCCTCCCCATTGAGACGGTGCAAGAAGCTGTCTTCCATTCTATTGACTTGACCATCATTACTATTATTTGTACAGTGCTAGGCCAATGAGAATTTACAATGATATTCAAATATAAAGGATATTAGTATAAATAAGTATACATAAGGAACTATTTACACAGAATATGAGCAGTTTTTTTAAAATTGAAACTTGGTAGTTTGCGGTTCTTGTAGTTATATAAATTGATTATGTAATCTTTATGTAATCTATGAAAACTTCAGGCGTTTGATAGCATACACAAAGATTCATTGTGGAGAATTTTAAGAATATATGGAATACCATTTAAGACTGCCAACATCATTAGAGACCTCTACAATATATATGTTTGTGCAGTCAGCACAGAAGATGAAATGAGTGAATGGTTCCAGATTGAAATAGGCGTGAAACAAGGATGTATATTATCTCCCTTGCTTTTTGGAATTGCCGCAGACTTCATAATGAAAAAATGGTGCATAGGTAAAATGGGTATTTACTGGGTACATGAGACCCAACTGGAAGATCTTGTTTTTGCAGATGACATAACTGTTACCAGTGACAATGTGAAATCAATGCAAGAAAAAGCAGATACCCTGTCTTCAATGGCTAGTAAAATAGGACTTGAAAATAACAAGGATAAACACAAAAATAATGAAACTTCTCATTAATCACGAAGGATAAATATATGTAGAAGGAACAGCTGTTGAAGAAGTAAACCATTTTGCATATATCGGCAGCTACATAGACCAGGATGGTGACACCAGAAAGGAAGTTAGAATTAGAATTGCAAAAGCAGCATTGACCTTCAACATATGGCATTCAAATGTTATAAGCACAAAAACCAAGTTAAGACTTCAGTTCAAATGTAATGTCCACCCTCATATGTACATGTGAAAGCTGGAAAACAACTTAAGAAATAGGCAAGAAATTAGACTCTTTTGAAAACAAATGCCTAAGGAAAATACCCGTTACAAAGTGGAACGAATTCAAGAACAACGCAGAGATAATACAGATGAGCAAACAACAACCTGTCTCATGGATGATCAGAAAAGGAAAATGGACATATGTCGATCATGTGATGAGAAGGAACAATCAGAGGATCCCCAAGCAAGCTATCATGTAGAACACAACAGACTGAAGAAAAAGAGGTCGACCACGTGAAACTCTAAGGAGGACATTGTTAAGAGAGCCCAGTTCAGTGGGCATAACGTGCCTTGATGAGATTGAAAAACTCGCCGAAGGCAGGAAAACTTGTCAAACTACCATGCGGTCCCTATGTGACGTTTAGCGGCATGGGAAGGATGTAAAATGTAAGAATCTTTAAGCTAATTTCTATTCCTTCTCACTCTCTGATCTAGAACGTAGTTACGTCAGGTTCACATTGATAATTTTTTTTATCCAACATTGCTGAGACAACTTACGCACAGGGTACTCCCGTGTGAACAAGCTCTTTTACCTACAGGGTACTCCCATGTGAACAAGCTCTTTTACCTACAGGGTACTCCCGTGTGAACAAGCACTTTTACGTACAGGGTACTCCCATGTGAACAAGCACTTTTACGTACAGGGTACTCCCGTGTGAACAAGCACTTTTACGTACAGGGTACTCCCGTGTGACCAAGCACTTTTAAGTACGGGGTACTCCCATGTGAACAAGCACTTTTACGCACAGTGTAGTCCCGCTTGAATAAGCACTTTTACGTACAGTGTACTCCCATGTGAACAAATATTTAAAATTTTCTGATGGAGTTTCCCTATCACATGTGTGCGTGGTGCTGGTTTTTACAGCTCTGGGTTGATTAAAATGAATGGTAGATGATTTCTAACAGATCATTCTGTTAGGCTGGGACTGTACTATTCAAATGAAGCAGGTATTAGCCATTTTCTTCTTCTTCTTCTTCATTTTCTTTTTCTTCTTCCTCCTCCTCTTCTTCTTCTTCTTCTTCTTCTTCTTCCTTCTGCTTCTTTCTTCTTCTTCTTCTTCTTCTTTCTTCTTCTTTTCCTCCTCCTCCCTCCTCCTCCTCCTCTCTTCTTCTTCTTCTTCTTCTTCTTCTTCCCAAGGAACTTCATATCTCAGCGTTTTTCATCTCGACCTTTTAATCGGGAAAGAAGACTTCCATTATTTCTCTTTTCACCTGCCTTTATGAGAAATCTTTAGTCACATTATTATTATTATTATTATTGCAACGATTACTTAGACATCATTCCTGACGTCTAAAAGTTTTCTTAGATATGTGAAAAATATACCCTATAATTATGTAGGAAAAAAAATTCTTTCGTGTTAGTTGCCAGTTCGTATTTTAAACTAACCTTTTTAAGTTTTACATAGTAACCAGAATACAAGTAAGTGAAAGGAATAAAATGCAGCTGGCAAAAATAAGTAATAACTTGATTATATAGATTTATAAAAAATAGCTAGCAGAAAAGTATACGAAAACCAGCTTCATGGTACTTTACCGTATATTCTTCACGATTTTCACACTCAGCGCGTATGGTCATAGCAGACCTGGCCTTACGATCAAGTCAGTCTAGGCAAACCTCATAGGAAATAGACCTCGGAAGGCACATCATAGACCCTTTAGAAAACATGTTTGTTTTATTTCATTTCCGTCAATTTTAACTTTTATTTTCTCTGTCTCTCTCCCTCCTCTATCTCTCTCTCCTCCTATCTCTCTATATATTTCTCTCACTCCTCTCTCTCTATCTCTCTCCCTCCTCTCTCTCCTCCTCCTCCTCCTCTCTCCCTCTTCTCTCTCTATCTCTCTCCCTACTCTCTCTCTCCTCTCTCTCTATCTCTCTCCCTCCTCTCTCTCTCCTCTCTCTCCTCCTCCTCCTCTCATTCTTCTCTCTCTATCTCTCTCCCTCCTCTCTCTCTCTATCTCTCTCCCTCCTCCTCCTCCTCTCTCTCCCTCCTCTCTCTCCCTCCTCTCTCTCCTCTCTCTCTCTCTCCCTTAACCCTCTCCTCCTCTCCGCCTATTGTGTGTGTGTGTGTTTTAATAACTGCAGCTGGAAGTTCGTATTATTACTATTCCTATGACAGGAGAAGAGGGACAGGCACGGGGGATATTTAAGCTTGTCAAGGACATTAGCCTGTTGGAGCTGAGCCTTTAAGTGGGGGATACTCATATGGCAGTCTTACTGTGAAACATTGCTGTATGTCAAAGTAATGAGAAACGGCACACACTCGCAATGCCTGACAGATGTCAGGTCATGTTGGGAGGTGGTAGGAATGTTGAACGGTGTTCGATTCAGCCAATGACATGTGACGCCACGCCCCAAGGGGGTTGTGCCAGGGAAACGTATGGCGCCAGGTGATGTGCAAAAGTGACGTTGATTGTTCAAAACTTCATGAATGTCCGTTTTAGTCTTACAAGACAAAGATGCGTTCTCGTCTTTTTATCACAAATTTTCTTTACTAAATGTATCCATTTCGTACAAAGAAAAGATCATCATCATCATCATGTGCCGTGCCGACTGGCGTTGGCTATTATGCTTCTCAAGAGTATACGATCCTTTTTATGTAGACTATTATTTCAGGTGGTGATCTCCTCTCACACCATCTCATCAGACTGTCCAGTATCATTTCTCTTGGGCTTTCCCTTGCTCTTCTTCCCTCTATTTTTCCTGTTATAATATTTTCAATGCCTTTCTTCTCATTGCATGTCCTATGAAAGTAAATTTTCTCTCTCTTATTTTCTTTTACAAGATTTTTTTTTTTTAGCGTACTGAAACAAATTTCACAGCGAGAGACTATTTTACAAGACTAAGGAGCTAACGAGACCGATGAGAATTTGACACAAATCGAAAAACAGAAGTATTTCAACTGACTGAAATGCCAGCCGTCACACCAATCGAGGAATCTCTTCTGGCCATTTTGCCATTGTGCAGCCAACAGTGCAAGTGCGCTAGCACGTGGCTCAAGTTTGCTTTGAAGTGTTCCTTCTGTTGGTCACGCGCTCTTTCCAAGTTCACGCATGAGAGCTCCTTCCCCCTCAAAGATCAAATAATTCTTGTCCAGGTAATAAGTTTATCATTATTGCAGTACTGACACTCTTCTTCATACAAGATCTTCATATAACAGGATGTTGTTAATTGTTTCTGGATCTTGTAGAACTTTTGGATTAGTAACATGATTCTTCCGATGCTGTGTTTACGTAATCGTCCACAGCAAGAACAAATAATGTTTTAAATGTCCAGTCTTTTTGTTTATGTGTCTTTTGTCTTTAATTTTGGTCTTCAAGTAATGCTGCAGACCTCACTAGAAATAGCTGATTGCATGGATTGGTCTTTTTGTCAGCTCTTCCTAGTTCCAGTAGTTGATGTGGGAAAACAAAACAAAACAAAACACATCTTTCATGAGTGATTTACAGTGATTATCAGGGACATAGAAATCAAGGGGAATAAAAACACATACACTGATTACCAGATGTTTGGTTTCTGAAATCTTAAGCACTCAAGTGAATCAATGTTTTCTGCTAAATCCTCGTTTATGTTCATTATAATAGACCGAGTATCAGTGGTGACAACAACAAAAACAACAACAACAAAATTATAGTATGAAAATTACATTTGTATCTCGACACTAGACCTATAGCACTGGGTGGCAGCAGCCCAGCCATATCTAGAACTAGTTTATGAGACTGAAATCAGGTCGCCAGTCTCGTGCAGTTTACTCAAATCCCAGGTAATTTGCTTAGCGTTATGCAAGGATAAAAACTGAATGCTATAATGAGTGTTATCTGTGTTTTTGATTAAAATTACGAATTTATTGTTCACAAATGTTCGCAAATATGCTTACAATGAAATGTAATGAGCTGTCAGCAAACAGTATTTGGTAACAGCTTTCCACCGTATTTGAGTGACAGCGGACATGAAAGTGGGTAGTACGAAAGAAAAAAAAAAAGGCACAGTTCGCGCAAAATGTTATCCAATCGCCACGTTATGATTGTTGCTACTGTTGCTGGTGTTGTTCTATCTTCCTGAATCTGTGAGAAGAATGTTTCTAGCAGTGGGCGAAGTGAAAGTGCTACTGTTGCTGGTGTTGTTCTATCTTCCTGAATCTGTGAGAAGAATGTTTCTAGCAGTGGGCGAAGTGAAAGTGCTACTGTTGCTGGTGTTGTTCTATCTTTCTGAATCTGTGAGAAGAATGTTTCTAGCAGTGGGCGAAGTGAAAGTGCTGAAGAACAAGCGCTCCATAGAACTGGAAGTGGATTACAGTTGCTAGATGGAAGCTTCGGAGCGTACACTGAAAACTACCATATCAGCAGATTCCACGGCCACAGGGAGACCTGTCCTGTTAGCAGACAGACCACGCTGTGCTAGAAACACCGACAGAAAGACAGGACAGGTTCTCGGTCAGCTCTGGTCAAGCGGCCGTAGAAAGTGTACCAAGCATCACACTGGTACAGGTTTCTTCGCTCCCAACATAATCTGTGCAGGTTACACGTTTAGGACATGGATGAACAAGCTGGAACGACGAGCGAGAACGATTGGTCAAATGACATCCACATCGTAAAATATTATGAAGGAAACACAGCGTGGCCTTGAGAGGAGCAGCTGGGACGACAGCGACGAGAGCTCATAGCCAGACTCCAGAACATATCCTTCAAGAGCGCCCAAACCATGCGGACCTGAGACGAAAGATATGGCCAGAGGACACAAGCTGGGGGCAAAAACTTATGGGCTCCTAACAGGATCTGGAGAGGACTGCGGGCTTTGCCATGTCGACAGGGATCAGGGTCTGATGTGACCAACAACTTCGAACGTAGAAGAAGAAGAAGAAGAAACCATGAAAGTTTTGGAGAGAAAAAAAAACAGAACGAAGACTATATCCAGCTCCGCAGCTCTGCTAGAAAAGTAACGGAAATTTTCATCTGGAATGTATTTTGGTAGAATAATGACGATTTCAGACTCCTAAATAATCATTTCTCCTGACTTGCTCAACATCAGTGCCAAGATGATACTTGTTTCAGTTGAAACAGACACAACAGAAAATTAACACTCCAAAACAACATTGGGAGGGTTGGCAGACACCGCTCAGCCATGAGAATCAATGCTCAGAGTGAAACCAAAGTAGTAGTAGTCGAAACCAAATGAAAAGTAGCACATTTCTAACCCAGTCTAGATTTTTTTTAAAAATCAGTTAACTTACTTCCTGTTTCCTTCTACCAAAGTTCCTCATTAAAATTTATTCTGACAAAGCATGAAAATTAATTCAGGAGTTAAGATATGAATTTAATATCATTTATCGCTGCAGACTTCTAAAATAGTTCAAAACTGTGTTTAAGAAATGAATTATTTTATGTTTTAGTATCAAATTTTGAAGAAATATTCGAGTACTGTTTTTTTTTTTTTTCATGTAAAGTAAATCTACTACTGTGTTAGTATTCAAATTCCTATTAGACGAAATAGAAAGTTGAGTTTTCGTATTCCGCCAAGTACTTTTAAACTCAGTATTCAGTTCATTTCTAACAGAGTTGCGCACGCACGCACGCACGCGCACACACACATACACACACACATACATATATATACCACCCCTTCCCCTTTTTTCTTTTGACTGATATTACAAGATAAACCTAATGCAGTGCCTTCATTCGTTCATTCATTCATTCATTTGCATGTCCTTTGCTGAACTTTGCCTCCCTAACAGCTCTCTTGTAGGCCTCTCAGTTATAAGCAAGATGGCCTGCTGCTAATGCACCCATTTGCATATCATCAACGATGTCTTGCGACCATCTTTGCCTTGGTCTTCCTCTCTTTCTTTTTCCCATTATGTACCCTTCCAAGACGGTTTTCTCTAGATTATCATGATGTTAATATTTAAGTTTTCTCTCTTTAATCCTCTTTACTAGCCAACCTTCAATATTAAGTTCTTGTAGTATGGATGTATGCAGTTTCTAGAGTTATTTAATCGTCTTATGTGACAATATAGTCAGAGATGACCTCCATATTCACGTCTCATCGACGATGTTAAGTAACTGGGCACGAAAAAAAAAAATAACGGCCGTGTAATAAGTCTCCACTGACCCTCTTGAAACCCGCTTCTGTTGGGGGAGATTGTTATCTGAAATTAGCTTTCTCAGGCGACTGCGTGTATCAGCAAACGATCATCGTCAAAGAAGACAGCTCCACCAAGCGGCTTCGCTCGTTATTTACCCACACTGCACCTCGCCGACAATTACACCGCAGCGTGACATCTCGTTTCACGTCTCACGTGAGAGTCAAAATGGCGGGTAACAGGCGCTACGGTCTGTTATAATCATGGATCCGTGTGGTTCCGCCATTTATCTTTGTCTCCTATACGTTTTTATTCGGGCAAAAAAACGTAGCAGGATGCTTTACGCTTTATTCCTTTGTTACATGCTGTTATAGGTCACTGAAAACAGTGTCGTTCAAAGCTGAGCACGAAATAAAACCTTGATTGTTTCATGTTTCACTCTTGCAAGATAATGGCTTTGTTCAAGGGGAACATGAAGTTATAATGTGTCTTCTTCTTCTTCACTTCTTCTGTTATGTTCAGTATAAAGGTGTACTTTCTTCTTCTTCTTCTACTACTACTACCACTACTACAGTTGCTGCTGCTGCTGCTGCTACTACTACTACTACTATTATTACTACTACTACTATTACTACTACTACTACTACTACTTTTTCTACTACTTCTTCTTCTTCTGTTACTACTAGTACTACTACTACTACTGTTACCACTATTACTACTACTACTACTACTGCTACTACTACTACTTCTACTACTACTACTGCTTCTTCTTCTTCTTCTTCTGTTACTACTACTACTACTACTTCGTCTTTTTCTACTACTACTATTACTACTACTACAACTTCGTCTTCTTCTACTACTACTGTTACTACTATTACTACTACTACTACTACTACTACAGCTTGAGAGCTGGTTATGGGGGCTATTTTCTTGCTAAGTCCTTGGACGGAGCTGAAGGTGCAGAGGGTCTGCAATACTTCTCAGGCAACTCTTACCAGCATGGGGACAATGGCGATCGCTGCCCCGTTAGCCAGGCTAGGCTTGTTTCTAATGACACCAACGGAGAGGCAGGACAGAGTCTTGATCATCTATGGTTCGCCAACCCTATAGGTCACTGACTGCTAGGTCGGAAAATGTCTTCGACCCCGGTACTTTTCTCCGACCTCCAACATTTTCTTCTCGTCTGTGAGAGACATACGGCTGACATTGCTCTAACAGCAGAAAGCTAAAGCAGTTTGCAGAAACTTCTCTACATCGTTATTGAAGAGAGCAACATAAAAGAGGCCCAGAGTTCAACAGCAACAAGACAGAAACAACGATAACATCAAAAACATCTTCCATGCCGTAAGGTTTGCACAAGTAAACAAATTCACTTATCACTAAGGAACGATAACAGGTGAGGGCAAATGAAATGAAATCATGAATAGATAAGGAGAAAGCAACTTTTTATGATATGAAGAAGATACTAACAAAAATAAGGGTATCTCTAAAAGTGAGGAAAAGAGTATTACAATGTCATATACAATCACATATTAACAACAAGTGGAAATGGTCACTACAAGATGTGCAAGTAAGGAAAGGAGCAGATGTAGGAAGTGATCACAACCTTCTGGTAGCAAAAATAAAACTAAAATTAAGGAAAGCCAAAATCGGAGAAACCACTGACAACAATTATTGAGGAAAGACGCTGGCGATGGTTGGGACATGTGCTCCGAATGACTGACAACTCACTACCAAAAATAGCACTAAGATGGACACCACAGGGGAGCAGAAGTAAGGGTAGACCAAAAGAGACATGGAGAAGAACAACAGAAAGGATGTTGAGCAATAGAGGGCTCACCTGGGCAAGAGCAGAAAAAAAGGCGAAGGACAGGCATTTGTGGAAAACCCTTGCGGAAGCCCCATGTGCCCTGGGCACTTAAGGTTCAGAGAGAGAGAGAGAGAGAGAGAGAGAGAGAGAGAGAGAGAGAGATACAATCACAATAAGTATATGGTTGTGAAATTTTGTATTAAGGAAAAAAAAAAAGATAATAAAGAAACTGAAAGCAAAAGAGATGTGATTTTGGCGAAAGATGCAACGAATGCCTTGAACAGACAGAAATAAATGGAGGAAATCCTCAAGGAAATTTCGGAACAAAGGAAGCTAATCAGAACCATGAGAAAAAGACACTCACATTACTTGGAGATGTCATGTGAAGATAGACGTTTTGGAACCTAGTAGTCACTGGAAAACCCAAGGGGAAAAAAAGGAAGAAAGGAAGGCTAAGAGAAAAATATCTCAGTGGACTGGCCAAGTGGTGTGAAAAAAAAAAGTATTTGAACTGATCGGTGTCCCCTTGGAAGAACTGTGTTAAGAACACTTTTATCGTAACATAGTCTTTGTGAGACAGGGAACATAGATCTGTTTGCTAAAAACTCTGACCTACTTCTGTAGCGCAGAAACCTGTAGCAATCAACACTAATTGTAATTGTTATTTTTTTAAATGTAATGTCAGGATGGTGGATCAATGGGGACATGGAGACCGCCGGCAGGGATCAGGAAAATCTGGTGTGAGACCGATGAATCCAGGACGTGACAAGGCTAAGGGTCTTTACAGCAGTGGCTATTAGAATAATGTACATAAAACAGTGCCAGCAGACTATAGGTGGCGGGGAATGGATATCGTTGAGGCACTCATCAAATTCCTCATCCCAAAGTCGGAGTGTCTCTGTGTAACTGTCTCAAAGCCGTCTGGATCTGACATTTAAAATGGGCTTAAGTACAGCCACCAGAGACTGGAAAACAAAGTTTTGGCCAGGCCAGCCTACACCATTGTCTTCATGGCAGTCCGAGCAAGACCACAGTCTGCCCTAGCAAGGAAAGATGCTGAAATCAGAGGTGCCCAGCCAAAAGGCGCATCGCAAAAATCAGGGTACCACGCATTATCGCTAATGAAATGTCTCTACCTGGAGTTTTCAAACTTGGTGCTCGCCCTGTGAAGACTAACCAGGCAGGTGCAGTGCCGGCCCCCCTGCCTCGAAAGGTCCACCCAATGCTACTGGAGATCCTCTCAGTTCGTCTTGTGGAGTCAGGAGACATGAGAGCTACTGGCTAAAAAAATACAACGGCAGAAAACTGCCAAAAAAGCAAGAAATTAAAATAATGCAGTGGAATACTGAGAGTGTCAGCAGTGTTAGAGATGGCTATAGCAAAAATGGTAGAACTAGAGAACATACTTTTTGCAGAGCAAAGTATGCTGCATACAGGAGACACACCTAACCAAAGATGCTGCCTTTAAAATCAGAGGCTACCAGTATTACAGATCAGACCGACAGGACAAAAGAAAAGGAGGAGCACTCACACTTGTTAAGAATAGCATCAGCGCATGTCAGGTGGGAGTGTGCATGGAAAGAGCCAAATACCAGATGATCCATCTGAAAACCAGTAATACAGACTTCCATCTCCTTAACTATTACTGTCCTAATGACCTCCCACTTGCTCTAGAAACAATCCCACACAAAGAGAGACTTATGGTCTGTGGCGATTTTAACAGCCATTCCCAGAGCTGGGGCTATGACCACATAGACAAGAGAGGAGAGGAAGTTGAGAGCTGGCAGGATGATAATGGACTTCTCCTGATCAACCAGCCAATGGATCACACAACATTTTACTCAAAGGCTTGGCATACAACCTCAACAGATCTGGCATTCCAGTCCCTAGACTTGAAGTGGAACATTATACGCAAAGTTGGAAAACAACTTGGAGGTATCGACCATCGACCAGGCTTCCTGACAATAGAAAATGAACTCCTTAACACCAGTAGCCCTCTCCCCAGATGGAACTATAAAAAATTAAACTGGACAATGTACAGACATCGTACAGGTATCCTGGTGGGACAGCTGTCCATAGAAGGTAAGGATATTAACAGCATAGTGAAGGAATTCAATGCTTGTATCCTTCAGGCAGCCCATGAAACCATTCCCAGAGGAGCTCATAGGGACTATAAACCATACTGGTCTAGTGAGCTGGGAAAACTCCATGATGACGTGGAAACAGCTCGAAAGCAAGCAGAAAATAGACCATGCCAAGAACACCACAGTAATTACCAACATGCTAAGACCAAATTTCAGAGAGCCAAGCTGCAAGCCAGACGGGAAAGTTGCAGAGAGAAAACAGAGCTCCTAAACTTTGAAAAGGATGGAAGGAAAATGTGGAAACTAATCAAACAGTTAAACGACGAGAGCACTGGAAGAAGTACAAAGATTACACTAATAGAGGATGGGAAATCTCTTACAGGTAAGCAGGTAGCTGACCACTTTGCTCGCATGTTTGCACAAGACTGCAACATTGATATCCATCCAGGAAAGAGCGTACAGTGCGCGTTGACCCACAGAAAGAAGAGGAACAAGGCAGAAAAGTGGAGGTCACACGCAGCGAGTTAGACCTAGCAGTCAATAAACTGAAACCAAGGAAATCACCAGGACCAGAAGGAATGTCCAATGAAATGATCAAGAACGTGGGAATGGCAACAGTGGAAAAGCTGTTGGATATTTCAATATGTGCTGGAGCACAGGTAAGTTACCTCAGATCTGGAAGGAAGCAAGCATGGTACCACTGCTAAAGCCAGGGAAGATGAGTGATGCGGCCTCCAGCTACAAGCCGATCAGTCTCACTAGCTGCCTATGCAAACGATGGAACGCATCATTGACCTGAGGCTAAAATGGTACCTAGAAAATGAAAACCTTCTTGTTCCACAACAAGCAGGATTTAGGCAATACCACATTACAGAAGATCAAGTGACCTATCTCTCTCAAGAGACTGAGGACGCATTCCGAGAAAAAAACCTTGTACTAGCAGCATGGATAGACCTGAAGAAAGCCTTTGATAAAGTATGGAAAAAAGATCTGCTGTGGAAACTAAGAAACTGCAATGTGAATGGAAGACTGTACAACTGGATAAAGTCTTATTTACACATTAGAAGAGCTAGAGTAGTAATGGATGGACACAAAAGCCAGAAAGTACTTCTGCGACATGGTATACCATAAGGAGGAGTCCTTTCGCCTACACTATTCCTGGTATTTATTAATGACCTAGTCAAGGAACTTCCCTAGGGAATCAAAGCGGCACTGTATGCAGATGATCTTGTCATGTGGTGTACAGATGAATATGCTACAGATGCTACAGAGAGACTCCAAAGAGCAGCAGACATCTTGACATCACGGACAAACAAATGATATGTAAGTATCAACACAGAGAAATCTACCACTCTGTTCACTCTCTCACCTATACAGAAAGCAGGTAAGATCTTTGTATATGAAATATCCTTAAAGATGGACAACCAACCCACTTACTTAGGAGTGACTCTTGACTCAAAACTGACCTGGAAGCAACACATCAGCAGTGCAGAAGCAAAAGCCACAAGAAAACTAACCATATTAAGAAAATTGAGTGGAGCCATATGGGGAGCTAGTGAAAGAATCCTCAAGAATGTATATCAGCAAAGTATTCTACCACATTTAGAATATGGCTCAACATCTTGGTGCACAGCATCAAACACTACGCTGCATAATCTAGACAAGGTTCAAAATCAGTCACTAAGGATTATCACAGGTGTCATAAGTTCCACAACAATAATAGAAATGCAGAAAATACTGTTCAAGCGCTAAAAGAACGTAGAGACACAAAGGTCAGTGACCTTGGGAGAGAAATTCCTCAGCTCTGTAAGCCATCCCCTGGAGGAGAGATTCAATAACTTGGCACTAAGACGGCTTAAAAGAAGCAGCTTCATTCACCAGGCCAAGAGTTGCGTAAGCTGATACCTGACCTTCCAACTGTAGTCTGAAATGAAAGGTGTGCAGAATGGTGAGATGCAAAGCAGTCTTGTAAGATCAACAGCTACACTTAGTGTGCTAGATGACAAATATCCATGTGACACCTGGATACGTGTGTATACAGATGGATCTGCACACAATGCCATAAAGAATGGAGGGGCAGGAGTAAATATTGAATATCCAAACAACACCACTGACAAGATTTCCATACCTACTGGAAAATATTGTAATAACTATGATGCAGAAGTTAGGGCAATTATTGTTGCGGTTGAAACACTATTGGACTCCAGAATTGATACATGCCCCGTAGTAATTCTCACAGATGCAAATCAGTACTGGAAGCTCTTCAGTGCAACAAACTACCAGACCTTAAAGATGCATTGTCAGAAATTGGCTTACAACACGGAGTCACCTTGCAGTGGATTCCCTCCCACTATGGGATTTCAAGTAATGAAAAAGCCGACCGTTCGGCCAAAGGAGGCACTGAAATGGAGCAACCAGACATACCAATCACCTATAATCAGAAGAAAAGCATACTAAAAACCTAGAGGAAGCCACAAACATCACCATATGATGACTATCACATGCTAAACAGAAAGGAACAACTCACCATTTTCCGTCTCCGAACAGGACACAACCGACTCCGAAGTCATATGTATACAAAGTTTAAGATTGGTACTACTACTCTTTGTACATGTGCCCAAGTGCCCCAAACTGTGGAACATATCCTCCAAAACTGTACCAACTACGAGACACTGAGAAGTAATTACTGGCCCAGTGAAACCACCATAAAAGATAAGCTCTATGGTTTCATACATGTATTACAAAAACAATGAAATTTATCCAAGAGACAGGACTGCAGATATAGACAGACAATGCGGAAGAAGAAGAACTGATCGGTAACACCAAGGACCACACAAGATGGCGAAGCGCGATCATGAATGCTCTCCAGTGCGGTTCATCTTACATCCTTCCCGGGGCGTTAAACGTCACATAGGGCTTACATGGTAGTTCGACAAGTTTTCCTGCTTTTCCGAGCGTTTCAACCTTATCAAAGGATTTTATGCCTGCGAAACTGGCTTTTCTTAACAATGTCCTCTTTAGAGTTTCAAGTGGTCGACCTCTTTTTCTTCGGCCTGTTGTGTTCCAATTTATAGCTTGTTTGGGGATTCTCTGTTTCTTTTCATCACGTGACCGACATATGTCCTTCTTCTTTTTCTGATCACCCATGAGACAGGTTGTTGTTCGCTCATCTGTCATATCTCTGCGTTGAATTCGTTGCACTTTATACCGAGTGTTTTCCACAGGCAAACAGTTCATGATAATAAAAACTGCGCGAAAGTGTCCTGAGAAATTCCCAAACTTTTCACTGAAAACGTCTTTTCTTGTCATGATCTACGGGTTGTTTGGTTTTTTTTTTACTTCTGTTCAACATATCCTTTTTGTTGTTGTTGTTGTTGTTGTTTGTTTGTTTGTTTACAAAGCTCTGAGAGATTCCAGTGCTCATTTCATGAAATTTGCGAAATAACTTAAAACCCACTAAAGAGTTTGAAACTTAGAGATGCTTGTTAATATCGGATGTAATAAGTAGACAATTTATGAATATTGTTAAACTATAATCATATTTTAACTTCCATCGATTTGGTGCAAAAGCTCTACAGATTTAAACTGCCTTGGTAACATTTCTCACAAAGATTTCTTTTATTCAAACCAAATCTATTCTGTGACTCGGCCATCAAAATTGTTTATATATTCTTCTCCGCTTGATTAGCGACCAATTTCATTTAACCGCTATAATTAGCTTGTCCAATTAATGGCATGCCAGACCGACTGATGAGGGCTAAGAGGTGAGAATAATGGGACTCTAGGAATGTCCCAAGACAAAGATACTACTTGAGATGTACATGAACAGCTGTATAAGGCACAGTCAGAGAGGGCCGCTGTGGACGCAAGGAGAGGTCAATGGGTGGAAAAGACGGCTCATTATTTGAAGACCTCGCGTTGACACGTTTTCTGCAATCAGCAGATGGAATGCAACCAGGAATTTTCCTTCAGGAATTGCTCTTGGCTGAAGATACTGCTGATGAAATAAAGTGTTATACAAAGAAAGTTTACAGCGAAGAAGGAACTATCATTTCTTTCCAGTATGACGGCGTTGCCATTTGACTTGAACATGTATACATACATATATACACACACATATATATACATACATACATATATCGGATGTACATATATGATATATATATGTACATATATATACATATATATACACACACACAAATGGCTGCGAAGCTCCCTCTAGCGTGTTTCTGTCAGTAGGCAAATCTTGTTAGAACAAACAAATTTTACTAGAACAAAACAAATCTTGCCAGAACAAAACAAATCTTGTTGGAACAAAACAAATCTTGTTGGAACAAAACAAATCATGGTGGAACAAAACAAATCTTGTCAGAGCAAAACAAATCTTGCTAGAACAAAGGAGAGGACGTAATTCATACAAGTTTAGCCAGGCCGCACGTGAGACTTGAGTTTTGTGACAAATCAGAAGCCTGAAATACAACGTACATACATATGTCCAAATGTCTGTATGTG